>LPNX010082608.1:218856-268786 GCA_001517045.1 Pseudotsuga menziesii
TTTGTTGAATTAAGTATTTTTTTAAGTCTCACTTGATTTAGGTGACAGATTGTGTGCTGGTGAGGTTATGAACTGAACCCAGAAGAGAAGTGCCGGGGAAACTTCCGAAATAACAATATAATTGAATGATAAAATTTATACCATGCAAAATTTATCTGAATAAACAATGCTGAAATAATTCGGAATAAACAATGCTAAAAAATTTTAAACAATTCTGTAAACATGGGATAGAAAGGTTGTAGGGCTGCAGGTGGGATAGATGGCTATGCAAGTGTAGGAAATATGGCAGCAAAGTGACTGGGTTTCGGCGCGGCAACGAGTGCAAAAATCAAATCGCGGATCGTGGGTATGGGGCGAAATCGCGCGGTCGGACCGCGGGTTTGAAGGCAAAAGTCGCACGCAGGTCGCAGGTTTTTTGCTAACAGCAGCGGTCGGACCGCGGGTTTGAAGGCAACAGTCGCATGCAGGTCGCAGGTTTTTTGGCTAACAGCGGCGCTCGGACCGCGGGTTTGAAGTAAACAGTTGCGGTCGGGACGCAGGTTTCTAGCTAACAGCAGCGGTCGGACCGCGGGTTTGAAGTAAACAGTTGCGATTGGGACGCAGGTTTCTAGCTAACGGCAGCGGTTGGACCGCGGTTTTGAAGGCAATAGTCGTGCGCAGGTCGCAGGTTTTTGGCTAACAGTTGCACTCGAATCGCGGGTTTGACGTAAACAGGTGCGGTCGGGTCGCGGGTAAGGGCTGAAAAGGCGCGGGCGGACCGCGAGTTTGAAGAAAACAGGTGCAGTCGGGTCGCGGATTTCTGGACAGAAGGCGCGGTCAGACCGCGGAAAACAGAGAAAAAACGGCGGTTTACGGCGACCAAAAATGACAGCCGAAAGCACAAAACGGAAAAGAAAATAAAGAAAAAAGCTAGCGGAGTCGCCAAAACTGTAGCTAGGGTTTTAGCCCTAGATTGTACGAATGAGTACCTACTAAGGAAAATGGATTCCTTAGTAGCAGTTCAATGATGTATGAATTAAAAGCTATAACTGAAATAAAAATTAAATCTAACAAATCTAATAATGATTCATGAAGCAACACAATGAAAAGTAAATAATGAATTTGTATTAATCTGACCTTCAATGTGAAGGTGGGTGAAGCCCTTTGCGGTGATCCGAGTCGGTGGTTCCGAGCTTCAAGCTGCTTCTTCTCTTTCTCCAATGGTGGAAATGGGCCAAAAGGGGCTCTCAATGGTGAAAGTAGCTCAATGGTGAGCTAGGGTTTCACGAGCAATTTTGGCAGAGGCAGGATACTGTGATTGTGGATATTGAATGAGGGGTCTCCATCACTTATTTATAGTTGGAAACCATGCGGTTTTAGGGTTAGGGTTTCTTCCTCGTTTTCCTCATTATTTTATATTTTTATTCCTTTTTTGCTTTTTTGGAGGAATTTTGGATATTTTTAGAGGAAAAGAGGGTTTTATGGCCTTTTGGAGGCATTTTAAGCCTTTTGGAGGCTTTTTGCATGGTTTTATGGGTTTTTGATGGAAATATGGTGGGAAAATGGACAAATGAGCCATGTAATGGGGTAGATGAGGTAGTGAACCCTTTTTGGGTGTTAACATATCCCAATTGTGGCATTCACAGCGGTCGAGTTTCCTATGGGGGGATTTCTAATAGGGGGGATCTCGATAGGTGGGTTACTCATGGGAGGGTTCCCAGCAGGTGTGTTCAATGGGAGGGTTCCCAATAGGTGGGTTCACAATGGGAGGGTTCCAAGCAGGTGGTTTCCCAATGGGTGGGGTTTTTGTAGGTAAAGGTATGCTACAAGAACTACCACCAACCCTTACTCTCTATTAAAATGGGTTGAGGTTAGTGATTTTGAACAAAAATAGCTGACCATCGATGTGCCCTCCATGGGTTTATGTCAAGGAAAGGGATATGAGTGGTAGTGATTGATCTCAAATACAAATACCTTGGAAAAGGAAACTATATAGAGCTAACAATGTCAAGTTACTAGGTATGCATAAAAAAATATCTAGATAACCAAACTACAGTGAATTCCCCTGAAGCCTATGAGAGTACCTCAAAGGGGAAATTATTGTAAAGTGACATAATTGAAAAGGGGGTTATGGAAATTTTCAAAAATACAACTACAATAGTGTGTGTAGAAGGAGAGCTCTAAACAAAGAAGCACTTGAGAGAACAACAAAATCCAAAACTCTACTGTGATCACATGTCACAGCATGCAAGTAGCAAAAAAGGGCCAGAAATCCAAAAATAAGAACTACCTAAACAAAAAATACTCACTAATCTATGAGGTATTAGAGCATGCCAACACCTAACAAAATCGTTGGAAGCCCTTGCAAACTGTATCCTCGACAAAGTGATGAAATTCATAGTCAAACAATATGGCCTGGAAGACCAAAGTTGCTAAGGGATATCCCCATTACTGAGATGGATCCCAAGTGAAATATCCCTAGAAGAATGGTAACTAAGAAACCTCATTCATGGCACATCAGGAGAGATAAATCCATCTCTTCAGTTCTTAGGCTGCTACACTCTTGGTAAGGTGTCCTAGCAATGTAGAAATGACTACAAGTAGGTTTTCTTCTTAACTAAATAGAGAGAGACATTCCACCTACATTCCATCTACCCTTTCAAACATAGTATTGTGACTTCCCCCCTAAGGGAGAATCCTTTCGATAAATTGGTCGTAACTGTGCCAAAACATAATAAGGGATTTTGGTACCCTAAGAGTCAACAACTATATATCATATGTGAATGGAAAAGGTGGATTATTTGGATGCCTATCCCCATTTCCCTACCTAGATATAAGATATTTTTTGTCCCTAAGTGTGGTTAAGTGTGTGTTTAATTAGGTAATTGTTTAGGCTCGATTTGATCTTAGGTAGTGTTTGGGTGCACAAGTGGTGTGAACAATCCTGATATATGCGGAAAATAAGAAATGTTGAAAGTAATTACTGAAATAAACAAGTGACAATTAAAACAACCTATGATAACCATCCTAATGTTTTTCAAAGAAAACTGAACATATCGTACTATATGCAACAACTATGCATAAATATAATGCTCCTCTACTGCTAAAATCAGTAAAAAAGTTGAGTTATTTAATAACAACCACTCAAATTGATGAAACCAGCCAAGAAAGGGGACATAAAAATGTCACAGTTGATAATCAAATAGTCAGTCTATAAAGGTCAAGGGTCTGAATAGGGGGTTTAAAACAAAATTTTTGTTAGTCTCAGGGCACTTATGTCTAAGTAACATAAGCGTTATGGGGTGCAAATTGTGTTAAAATGGAAGCACAGAAAAATAGATGATCCAGAGGGTAAGGAATTCTTATTAGGGGATTAAGAGCACTCCAAGGTGCACTTAAATTGGAAAGAGGGGATCTATGTGGCACACTTAATCACCAAAAATGTTATATTTAATATTGCATGGGAAGAAAAGAAAAGAAAAAACTTAAACAAACGTTGAGAAGGGGGTCTAGGGGATGAGAAAGGCCATATTTAAAGGTCGGAAGCAATCTAGGGGGACAAAAGAACTAAAAAAAAAACCAGACTAATGGATCTAGCAAAAAACAAATTCAACAATAGAACACAATAAAAAAATAGTAAAAACAACTGGGGATGTTCAGGGATCAGTCAAGTTATGGTTGTCAGTTATGTTGTTAGTAATTTTGCATTGAAACAGGTGAAAATGGAGGTTCTACCGGATTGAGGAAACCAACGTAGAGAGCACACAAGAGAGTGTCTCTTGTGACATGGGTGTCTGGATTAGATGTGGTAATTATTAGTAAAACCCAATAAAATGTAAACTAAACTATGAAAAAAGAAATATAAACCAAAGTTCTATTCATATGATCTTGAAAGTAAAATAACTAAAGTATTATTGCAAGCTCATGATGGTCTTGTTTCACATGTTAGATGCAACAAAACTGAAAAGAATACATACTTCATCATACATGGGTATATTTGACATACCTACATAATGAATCTTGATTCTAGTAAAAAATATGAAACATAGGAAATTGATTCACCTTTCAGAAAATATAAATTTTATTTATTGAAAATGTTCACAACAAACTCAATTTGTTTTCTTCGAACATTGACATTTTATTTTTCAGCAAATGATAAGGAATATTTCCATGTTAGTGCATCCTTTGAATGCCTAAATGATTAAATCAATATATGAAAATTGGAAAATATATAAATAAAAAATAGTACTAGTGTGACACTATTTTCAAACATTAAATTAGTAGTTTTAAATATTTTTTAAAATTATTTAAGTGAGAATAATTCAAAATTAGTACACCAAGTGTTAGTGCGGTTTGTCAAGATCTTAATGTAATGGTGATGGATTGGAGTTTTTTAATAGTGTGTAGAGCTCAATGTCTAGTAGTGTGACTTTTGTTTACAAAATGGTTCAGAAAAGAAAAGTTATGGCATAAACATGATGATTTTTCTAAAATCGTAGAAGGTCCACCAACTTCATCCACTGGACCTAAAATTCAAGTACTGGTCCATAAATGTAAACAATAACTATAAATAGTAAATAATAAATATAAAAATACATATGTAGTATAATGAAGGAACACATTCACCCAAGACACATGACATAATAAATGGATTTACTTTTCATTATTTGAAATAAATTGGTTTTTTACATTTGGTTTTGAGTTACCACGAAGAGTTGGGGGGCCTTGCGGATGCACGATGGATGGTGCTCTTGGTCTCCAAAATTCATTGGTTCTCCACGTCAAAACTCACTATGTGTCGATCTCAACGGGAATTATGAGCTGAAGATGGTGGGTAAGGTTTCTGGAATAAATCTGGAAGAGTTTTGGATAAGGAGAAAAGAACATGTGAAATGGGGGCCTCCACCCTTGTTTTTATTGCAAACTTTACTAGTGATAAGTTTTCCTTTGATTTGGGAAAACCATGGTATTGGAACTAGTTTTTGTGACTTTCCCACTATTCTTTTATTTTTGGATATTTTCCAATTTTATTTTTATTTTCCCTTTTCTTATTTGTATTTTGGAAATATTTATGCATAATAGTGAATGCATTTGCCAATATAGTCATATAGCTTAAGAATTCTTGGTTGGTGGAGGTCAAATTTTATGGAAGTTAGTGTATGAGTGATGTGGATAAGGGAGTTGAGTTATGTGATTGACATTTTGGTGTTAACATCACCATACCTAGTTTTTATGTATAGTTTAGTAGACTTGCATAGTGTGTATTTCTAATTTCATTAATTTTTGTAAAATGTATGTAGTATTAATCATGTTTATCAAAATCCTTGGACTATTTTGGTCATTGTTTTAGTGATTTTTATTTATTTGACTTAATATTTATTTTGATTTGTATTTAATGACTAAATTAGTCATTTAATCTATTCATTTTTAGTCGTGTTTCTCAAATTTAGTCATATTTAGCTTTAAAACATAATCGTGACTAACTTTACTCACATAGTCATTTATTTGCCTTTATAAATGCGTTAAGATTAAAGGAGTTTTGATACCATGTTAAATAATAGATCAATCATAACACAACAAAAGAACTAATTGAAAAGGTTTAATCTATTCTAGACAATCTATTTTTCTAATTATATAAATATATAGTGCATGGATGCAACGACCTCTAGATCTAGATTGTATTGACAACTCATTAGTGAATAATGACAACACCTAATTAGCAGATAAGGTTAAAAAGTCATAAGATGTGAAATGGTACCTTCTGATTATCTAGGGACTTACAAACTAATACAATGAAAATATGTTAGCTTTGATATTTTCTTTTAATATGGTTAATTTTACTACTAACAATTAATTTAGATGAAACCTAAGACAAGTAATTTAAGAATCCATTAAACATGTTACTTAACATATTTATGAGCTATAATAAAAAAAAATCATAACTTTGTTGTTTATAGTTTAAATAGTGAGCACTTAGGCTTCAAATCATAAATAATATAAAATTTTAAAATATATATCCAATATATAATTCCAAATTTAATGAAATATGTGTTCACTATATATTATTACATTGTAATATAAACTTCTCAACAATAACTACTATGAGGATATGTTGCTATTCCAACTACTTCCCCAAAAAATTTACATTTTAGGGCCCCTCCTTCCATTTTTTATTTTAAAAGAACACTTACACTTGTTTCCAAACTCAGATAATCCCACCCTGCATACCTAGTCTTTCCTAGAAGCTTGAGGAGAAGTTTTTCCTAATCCTGAAGTGTCAATTTCATAAAAAATTCTTAGGCGTGACCTTGGAAACATGGCTTATATGAAAATATTCGCTTTCAATTCTCATATCAATGACCAAGGAAAAACCCTCAAAGATCAATAGTTAGGAAAAGAGGAAGCGTAAAAGCGGGAGTGTAAAAGCGGAAGCGGAAAGATCAAAGTTAACCTCATGAAAAATGATGAATCGGCCTTCCGATTTTCGCCTTTTGCAGTCCACAAAAGCAGAAAAGCGGAAAACGAAAAGGTAAAGTTTAACTTCAAAAAGGTTGTAGACCCGCTTTATGATTTCCTCTTTTCGGAACGGGGAAAGTAGAAATGAAGAGGAAGAAAGTTTAAATTTAAAATTTGAAATGTGGGCGAACCCAATATCCACTTTCTGCAGTCCGCGGAAGCAGAAAATAGGAAAAGTGACAGCGAAAAAATGGAAGCGAAAAAGCCAAATTTTAATTTTGGAAGAACTTGACATCCCTCTTTCTGATTTCTTCTTTCCAGAAGGATCCCACAAAGAAAAGCGGAAGACAAAAAACAAAAAAGGAAAATGAATAAGAGAGGAATAAACCAAACTCGATTGTGAAAAATGGTAAATCTAATTTTTACTTTCAGCAGTCCGAGATCGACGGTCCATAGAGATTCCATCGAATATCAACGGCCCGGAAGGGAGAAAAAAAGAGGAAGGTGGAAACATAAAAAATTTAGCATCATGAAAGAAGAAATATCGACTTTTGTTTCCTGCAGCTCGCAGCTGGATCTTAGATGAATGACCCAGAAATCCTCTACGAAGGATTGACGGTGCCAAAAATGGAAACAAGCATGCGGTAATCAAGTTTCTCCATCCAGGAAATCTTGTAGGACCCCCACATCTCAACAGTCATGATTTTGGACGGCCAGGATTAATCGCAATTGAAGATATATGGTGGAATTTATTTCGATGGGTGAAGGTGCGAGGAAGATGAAGATTAGAAGACCTGTGAAATAGAGTTAAAGGATATGTGAAATGAATGGTGTGGATTTCATTTGACAAAGATCCACAGCAGAGGTGGATTCTGTTGGTTCAACTTGCATGAACCAACTAACGTTCCATATCTACGGAAATGGTTAAAGGGATTCATTTTTCAATGTTTGATATTGATGCAGGAATAAGATCAACAGACGGGATGAATTTTCCTTATCCAACATGCACGGACAAACAAACTTTCTAGATCTGTGAAATTTTGTACAAGGAGCAAGTTTCAACGAAACAGAAAAAAGTTCCTCTAGCTCAAAGTGTTGTCAGTTTAATTTTTTAGAACTCAATGAAATTTTACAAAGTGTGCAATTCCCACATGATATAACTATTCAAATCAAAACCAATCCGTATTTTGAGATGATCTGAGCTGTTTAATATCTGTTTAGTTTTTCACTTTGCACCATTGGGGAAACTGAGAAATTTTCCTCTCGAAGCTTAAATTAAATAAAATTTCTTGCGTAACAAGGTTGTGGTCATCATAATTTTTTGTTTATTAATCAATACATATCATTAAATTGAAAATACTGTGAATTATTGTTGTTTCCAATTCAAATATATCTTTCATTATTTCTTCTTTATGTATCGCAGGTATTATTGTGCACCAAGTTCGAATGTAGGAAGCATGAAATGGATGCAGGAGTAGGGGATTAATCACCAAGAGACAACACATGTGGAGGAACAACAATGTGGCTCATGCTTTATACAACCAAATACGATGAAATCGCTTGAGAATCTAATGCATAGACCGCATGTATTTTCTAGTTGGGCAAGGCCCATATAATTTATTTTTTATTATGAAACTGTTTGTATTCTCTCAGGTTGAGTGAATAAGAATATTGGGAATATTTAGGTTTGGGGAAGATAAAAGGTCACAGTGTGACATATAGAGTTAGTAATAAATAGAGGTGCAGAGAACCATTAAACGTAATTTTGGCTAGGGAAAATAATACTAAACCATTTTGTAAAAGAGATAACTCTTTGCTAATAAGAAGGATCAATTTGTTGGAACAAATTACTCCATAGAGATTTACTCGAAATGTGTGGAATACATCCTATAGAACTATTTCTTCTTTCTTATGTACATCATACAAAAAGATTGTTCCAACTTCTTGGAGTTAATTCTTTGGTTGTGAATGGTATGTTGTCTATACAAACGTCTGTGTAATGAATGGTAATAAATGGTTTCATTATATCAGATCTATATTTGGTATTCTTTCTACTGTGAATGTGCTTATTCTGTTGGAATAGCTATATGTTAGACTTATATGAACATTTTCAGTATATTACTCTAAACTTTAAATTTTCTCCCTAGAGGGATAGAATAGATTATATTTAGAATTAGATTTAAAGAAGTGATTAAGGTTCTTGTTACCCAGCCACCTGCATTTAGCTTAGGCATATGCATTTCATTCTATAAACAAAAAATTACATAAATGGTGGACCAGCTCGTAACTGGTAAAATATTTAAACAACTTTATATACGGTATCCGGAACATAAACTGGATGGATACCCCACACCAAATGGTGGATCATATAATTGGGATTGTTTACGAGGGAGAATACCTACTGTCGATACCTAGGATTTTCCCATGCATCAACATAATTAGCACTAGAAGGAGGGCCGCGAGTGCATGGATTGTAGAGGAAATCTGCTTTTTAGAGAATATTATACTGGAACAACATTTGAAGAGACTTTACCTGGATATTTTATTCCTGAATTCAAAGAACAAGAAAAAAAAAATTATCGGGAAGAAGAATAAGAATGTTTGTACGTTGTCCCATTTGAGGAAGTATATCAGTTTAGGAGACATACAATATCTTATGTTAAGAAACTTGGGTGGTTAAAAGTTATTCTTGCATTAGCTAGAAGGAAATCTTCCAAGAAAATAGCCTCATACACTAAGGATTCAATTCTTGTGGAAAATTTGGAAGAACTGGTAGATCTATCAATGCAAGAAATTGTTCATCCTCTTGATCAATTGCGTCCAAGATCCCTTGCACCTTTAGTATTCAGTAAATCTCCACCACAATATCCATTTCAAATTATGGTTGGAAATGTTAATTCCATGCATGGAGATCAAGAATGCTACTCAACTTGGCTGCTCGATTGCATGATTTACCTAAACACCCAGAAAGAGTATTAGCAAAATTATATCCTAGAAAGGGTGTTTCTACTGAATATCACTTAAAATTTTTAGATATGGCTTTGAATATTTTAAATTTTCAATATGAAGATGTTGTTTGTAGACTTTTTCCATATACTTTTGAACCTAAGGCATCTTCATGGTACTTTAGTTTGCAAGCTGATTCTATAGTAAATTGGGATGGTTTTGAAAAGGCATTCTTAGGTAAATTCGGCAACCATAAAACTGCAGCCACTCTCATGAAAGAATTAATGTCTATGAGTATGGAAAAGACAGAAGATGTCCAATAATTTAATCATAGATTCAACACTTTTTTGAATAGCTTTAGTGCTACAACAAACCTAGTTGATGAGTCTCTAGTAGAATATTATGTTTCAACACTTTATCCACCAAAAACAATGTTTGTAAGAAGGGATGGTAAAGTTACATTGGTATAAAAATATGAAGAATCCAAGAAAGTAGAGGCATATATGGATAGTATCACAAGGAATACTCTAGAACCTGAGTTGAAACATACCACAAGAAAAAGGCCTTTGATTTTAACTAAGACCAAAGAAGAACACCCTAATGAGCTAGAAAATGTGGTGAAAATGGTCCAGAAGTTGTCAAACAAAATAGTAGACATAGAGAAGGATAACCGATCTAGTTCTTATAGAAATCCATTCAACCCTTATTACAAAACAAGGGAAGAGAGTGAACATCCCCAACTGCCTGTACATAATTCTTTTGTTTTAAATTTAAATGAAGTAGGCATGGATCATTTCTATAATTTTCACCAAGAACATCATTCTGAAAAAAAATTTCCACATTGGATAAATTCAATGACTCTGGCTATGAATCAATTGTTACATTCCTAGATGGTAGATCCTGAAGAATGAGAATCCTAAACTAAAGAGACAGAACAATATATGATATAGAACAAGATATGCTTAGTGATTATTTTCGTGGGAACTCCAAACCTGGACAAGATATGCTCCTCTAAAAATTGCATGGTAACCGTTTCAGTAGCCTATCTGGTGGGGATAGCCTTGATCCATTTTGTGAAGTAGTCAGTAGCAGTGAGGATCCATTTGTATTTCCCCAAAGAGTGAGGATTGATTTCTCTGATACAATCTAGCCCCCATTGTTGGAAAGGGGCTTCAAGCTATATGGGATTCAAAGGTAAGGACACCAATTTTCTCCTTCCTTCAAAAGTCTGACATTTGTGGAAGGCTTCCAATTACTTATGAGTATTAGAAAATATTGTAGGCCAATATAATCCTTCTCCCATGATCTTGTTTACCTGTAGCTTTCCAGTATTTATTCCCCCCACATTCTCCAGTGTGAAATTACTCAAAAATTAATTTGGCCTCATGCTCATCCACGTAGTCCAACAAAACTCCCCTAATATCTTTCCATTACAACTTCTCGTTTAGGATGCAGAACCTCATTTATTTCTGTTTGAGGAACCTGTCCATAGTTTTATCCATGCCATGCAGATCTTGCAAATGATCTAAGACAAAAATTACATCAATGTACCATGCAAACGATAGAAAGTGCACACCTACTACGGGACCTGGTTACCAGTGAGGATTTTGTTCTTCAGCTGACAATTCGTTGATCATGTGTAGGATAAGAGCGTCATAGTTAGAATGGGCCATAATTTTAGCTAACCCCTGGCCTTTCATCAACTTGGTGAGCTTGATCTCTAGGTCATACTCAACAAGAACTGCTATCCACTTTCCCCTTTATCCATCTGGATCTGGTTGTGTCAGAATGTCCTTCACCATGCTGGTGGGAACATGAGTGATAACATGGGAATGAAGAATGTATACTTTAAAGTCCTTTAGGTCCTGCACCAGACCATATGCATGTTTTCCTAGGATATTTTACTTCAAGAGAGCATCTCTCAGAGTCTTATTGTAGAAGGAAATGAGATGCTCGTATCCTTCATGATTCTTTTGTAGCAGTACCCCTACCACTATCTGCTCCAAGGAAAATGAGAATATGAGAAATTATTCAGAAAATAAGGGCTCGCAAGAACGGGCACCTCAGTCATGGCATTTTTTATGCCTTCAAAGGATTGTCTGACCTCTAGCATGTTAGTATTTGTAACTCCTAAAAAACACATCCAAAAATTCATTCATAAGCGATATATATCTTTGTTTTGCTTCAGGAGAGAGGGTCCTCTTTATATTGATGATCCTAGGATATTATTCCGTGTTGATATTCACTTCCTCAACATCTTCACAATTTGGGACCAGATGAGGTTCTCTAGATACATCATTAGGATTGAAGAGTTTCTCTAGAGGGACCAGAACTGTGGGGATGGAATTACCCTTCAATTTCAAAATCTATTTTCGATAGAGATTGTTCACATACTTTTGTTGGTATTCACCCTCATCTATTTTTGGCTTCCAAACCACCTCATATTCAACATTGTTACTGTTTTCGACGAAAGTAACCTCCTCTTAACAGCGCAATTACTTTGGATCCACATTCTGGCTTTGTAAGGGCTCTTGCATGAGGGGCATCTCCTCTTGAAGTTCCTTTTCTTCATCAACAACCATTCCCTCAAAATCTCTAGTGAGAGTGAGGAAGTTGTGAATCTGCTTATCATCCTCAAAGACCTCCCAATTATTGGCATTATCTGGGATAGAGGGCCTATGCCTTAGTTCAATCTCATATTTATCTATAGGGTGCATAGAGACCCTAATGGCTGCTTCTGAAGTGGCCAAGGAGTCATCCATGCAGTTCTATACCCTAGGGATCATATTGAAGCTTCGTTCTTTGAAACATTCAATGAGGTCCTGGGCATCATTCTGCTAGCTTATCATATTGGGATGTCTTGCTTAATACTCACCCATCATTTACTTAATTACTAACAAAGAATACCCATGCAACACCACCCTCTTGACCTACAGCTCCTTCAAAGCCAGAATGGATAATATCATAGCTTCGTATTTTGTTTCTTCATTTGTACAGTCAAAATCAATATTGTAAGAGTAAGTTACATCTCTCACTCCCAGTGGTCTCTCCCATACTTTGGCTCTTTCCCCTTCTCTGCACGTTGACCCATCAAAACTCAGGTCCCACACCCCTTATAGCTCCTCTTCAATAGGCATGAAGGAAGTGTTTTGGAAGAAAGAGTTTCCTTCCTTCCCCTAGGTAAAGAAGATAGAAAAACCCATCTCTATTTCCACTAAATATATGGGGTGATTATGTTGCCTTTCATCAATGGTCACCATATACGCAATTTTTTTGTTCTATGAAAAGCCTTCTTTGTATCCTGAAGACAAGGATAGTGATTACGACATATCCATATGGAGAACACCCTTAATCTTGGATTCCCATGACCTTGACAACATCATTCCAAACTTCGGGGGAATTTCATCCACCACCACATCCATGACCAGGGTCTTGGCAGGGATTTGAGTCAGAGAGATGACCAAGTATTTGATGAGGCCTAGGAATTTGACTTTATTAGAATCGAAAGAGAAAATATCTTTGTAGAGTCTAGTCAGTTCCAATCCTAAATAATCAATGATTCTCCTTTGCACTGGGTTGTGGGAGGCTCCTGAATCTAGCATGGCATTATGCAAGATGGAATTATGCATGTTTAGGCTAACATAGAAAGGAGGTGTTATAGCTGATTTTACCACACATGGTTGATCACATATTGATGGCCTTCCTTGTCCCTCTACAGACTCTTTAGACTCCATGGACTGATATTATCCTTTGATGATCCAATTTCATCCCTTAAAAACCCTTGTTTATTGATTTACGCAACTTGTCATCCCATAATCGTGTGTACATGTGACTTTTGACCTCAAACCTATGTACATCGGGATGTGTGCATAAGTCCAAATGTTTTTGGAGTTTTCCTCATAGGAGTATGAATAAATTCACTCTTGGCCTTCCAAATTCCTTGAGAAGAAGAGGAATTGAAGAGCCAGTAAACTATAGTCCATTGTTGCCATATTTTGCATATACTTGAGTCTACATCCCTTTGTCCCTTTGGAGCACTTTTTGTTCTTCCCAAATCTTGCCTTTGCTTGTGATATTTCTATAGAGAGACAGAGTATTGAGGTCGTGGAGGCCTAGGTGGAGGACTCAGTTTCTTCGATTTGTATACATGTCGACAAAGGTTGTCACTATTGTACTCTCTTATTTTATTAATAGAAATATATTTTCCTATCCAATTAATGTGCATTTGAATATGAATATTGAATCCATTGAAATGTTTAATTGCTTATACATTGATGAATATATAGGCTAGAGTAGGTCTATTGGGGCGCGCACCTTAACGGTCCCTAATTTTGGTAACTCTGCGGTTTTTGTCTAAGTATAAGCAGAGTTATGACTCAAGATAGTCTTAGGGGTGTCGGGGTTGAGTCAAGGTTCTCTTTTCGTAATAAACCCATGGTTTAAGTACGGGGTTTAGGGTTCGGGTGCCCATGGTTTAATCCCATGGTTTTGTAATTAGTGCACTGTATAAATAGGCACTCTTGTAAATAAATTAGGTTAGGTTTTTTGTGTAAGAGGAATTGATGCGAAGCTAAGGTTATTTTGTAAGAAAAAGGTTAAGTCCCAGCTGTGTGCGTGGACGACCTCTGCAGCTGTGTGCGTAGAGGGTTTTTGGTGATTAAGGAAATATGCAGCTGTGTACGTAGAGGCCTGCAGCTGTGTGCATGGCTTTGAGGACTTGAAGGGATCTGCAGCTGAGTGCGCAGATCAGAACTATGATTTTTGTAGAAAGTTGAATAAAACACAATTGTGTGGACGTAACCCCTACACTAGGGGTGAACCACATTATATTTTGTGTCGTGGTTCTATGTGTTGTTTCTATTGTCTTCTTTTATGCATTAAATCTATATATCTGATAAGTAAAGATCACTGCTAGATAATAGTTTCACTGTGAATTCCCAGTAAAGGGTTGCGCAAGGCACTATTTGTTTATCTAATTGTGAAGCTAAATACATAAATGTTAAGTTCTGTGATTTACATTTATAACTTGTTTGAAAGCTAAAGGTACAGTAATATCCCTCTTCTGCTTGCAGAAATCTGGTTCTGCGGCACCCCATAGCAGTTTCGGGTGAGGCTGCAACCTGTTCGCAGGTTGTTTCTGAAAGGGCCAACTCTGTGGGTATTTTGTTGGTGCGAAGTTAAAGGTATAAAACCCGGGTCTGCCCTATAGCCCAACAAATTGGTTCCGTTGCCGGTTGAAATCAATATCTGCTCGAGAGGGGTTTACGTCGTACCTCAAGGGCTATGTTTTGGAGACCCTCTGTGAAGGAAATCGGTGATTGGCTTGACGAGACTTATCTGAACTTCGCTGAGCAAGAAAACAAAGATCCGCGTCATAGTGCAGATGACTTTTTACAAAGGTATGCTTTTGGTGATTTTTATGAAATTTTCTTTGGTAGTATCCACATAGAGTTGCACCAGTGGTTATCTAGATTAACAGAGAGAAGGACAAACTTTCAAGAACGTCAGTTTCCTGCTTGGACCCTTGCGAGAATTAATATACTGAAAAGGGTGAACAACGAGATATACTGCGCTGTTGATTTCTGGACAACACGAACCCTTGAAGCCTTTGTGACGGAGTTCACCATCGACACGAGTACATCCTTTAGTGAAGCCGAGCGACAGTTTTTCAAAGGAACTAGGGGTAAGTTTTTGAATTCATTTAGTTTGAGAATTAAAATGATATTAGCTGAAAAAGGTATACTGCTCATTGAATCAGACTGTTAGATTTTGTTTTACTAACCTATGTTTGCAAGTGAAAACACCTTCGATGAGCAAAGTGGTTTGCTGCAAATTGGAAAAAGGTACAAGTGAGATTTTGGATCCTATTCCTAGGGTCATCCCACCGAGTATTCCCCTATAAATCGTGCCGATTCAGAACCTGAGGAAACCCCTTCTACTAGAAACCCTCCCATAACCCCGCAGCAAAGACCTATTATCCCCGAGAACCCGTCGCAGTCTGAAAGTCACCCTAGCCCGAGTACTCCTATCGCAGGTCAACCTACCCAAGCAAGTTCCCCCCCGCCTACTTCCAGTCCCCCTCCATCCCCCCTAGATCCACTATGGCCCATATGCATGATGACATTAAGCTACCTATTTTCAAAGGAACTGGATCAGAGGATCCAGAACAGTTCTGGTTTTTATGTGAAGCAGTGTGGACTGCTAAGTCTATTACGGACCAACATACAAAAAGAGCACAGCTGGTTACTTCTTTTCGAGACCATGCTCTGACGTGGTTCATGAAGTTCTCCAGCACTCAGAACCATGCATTTCCTGATATAAAAGCAGCAATGATAAAGGAATTTAAGAAGCCGAAATCAGAATCGCAGTGTATCACGGAGTTGAAAGAGATTCAGCAGAGGCGTGGAGAATCAGTGTTGGACTTTGATCAAAGATTCAAAGTTCTTCTAGACAAAGTCAGTTTCCCCATTGGACCTGCATAGCACAAAGAATGGTTTATTGCAGCATTGGTACTGCATATCAGAACTCCACTCATGCAGCAAAAGGTTGCTAACCAATAGGAGGCTCTGGAAATAGCGATGAAGCTTGAAACTGCTCCTGTCGAAGACAACTCTGGTATTGCTCAAATCCAAGCACAGTTGGCAGCGATGGATTTGGAGCTTCGCAATATGAAGAAAGGAAAAACTGGTCATGAAAAGGTTTGGTGCACACAATGTCGGACAGAAGGTCACGACAAGGAACAATGCCCTGTGGTAAGGAATTACCTGAATACTGGTGCGCCAAACCCGTTCAACCCTACTGTTCTATATTGCGAGATCTATCGGAAAACTGGCCAGCATCGACCTGAGAATTGCTATCTGCTACAGAGGTATGTGCAAGTCCCAAAGAACCCTTACTGCAAATTCTGTAAGTCCATAGGACATAATGAAGATGAGTGTCGCAGTTATGACCTCATGAGAGAACGCACCTACGATGCCTATCGGGTACAAAATGAGGGATCAAGTAATGACGGCTATGGATACCATGGTGGTGTATCAGGTAGAGGTGGTTTTGGAGGCCGTGGTCATGGTGGTATGGCTGGCAGAGGACACGGCTAGGTGGTGTGTTATAACTGTAACTAGGACGGACATCTGGCTCGCGACTGTCGGAAACCCACTACGACATGTCGGTATTGCCGCGTAGTAGACCATGTGATCAAACAGTGCCCGCAGTTGATAGCTAAGATTCAGGAAAGAAACAGTGCCCCTACTCAAAATCTTTAGATGCTTTCAATCGACCAAAGACCTGCCCCCGCCGTTAATGTTGTTACAAGAAGTGGAGCTATGACGCATATACAGCCTGCTGAGAAACAGGCTTGGGTTCTTCAGGCCCCTGTGAAAGTCCCTGCTTTGGAGATTGAAAGAGGAAAGGAGACATTCATGGAAACCTAGCAATATTTTGGGGATTCTACCACAATAGTAGCACCTACACAGCCACATCCGCAGCAGTCGCAGCTGCAAGAAGCTTCGACGGGTGAAGTAAGTACACTGTCCTCCTTTTTACAGAGCTGTATGAAACTCTTAAGGAATCAGAATGCTTTAAGGGAGTTGTAAAAAGTTCTTTCTTTCTTTGAACCTCAGAGAAGAGTTGATAAGGATAAAACTGTTAATCATGTCCGAAAAACTAGTCGGGAAATGAGATTGAATTCCCAAATAGGAGAGTATGATATGACTGATGTTATCCTGGACCTAGGATCAGAGGTAAATGTCTTAACTACGCAAACTTGGGAACAAATGGGACAACCTAACCTCGCCTGGTCCCCTATACAGTTGAGATTAGCCAATCAGCAGAATATTGTGCCCCTAGGATGATTCCCTAATGTTCCAGTAGATATTGATGGCATCTGTACTGTAGCAAAATTCGAATTTATTGAGATCATTGACGACGGCAATCCCTATCCAGCCTTGTTAGGAATTTAATGGGCAATGGTGAATGCTGCAATTATTAACCTTAAGAAGAACCAAATGACCTTCGAAGGGAAATAATTGTGAGTCATCCTACCACTGGATCCCTCACAAGGAGAAAGATACACATAACCACTCAGAGACGAAGATCAGGATGTTCTGGAGCACATCTACAACATTACAGTGAAGGAAGAAGATTATGTTGACCCCAGTGCCAAAGGTATTATGGATTGGAAATGTGACAACTCCTGTATGACAGACTCAGTTGATGGTTTAGAGAATTGGCAGAATCGATTGTATGAGCTCCATGGACACAGATGTGCCCGAATTACCAAGTCTCTCAAATGGCTTACAAGAGCCTTACCCATTTTTGGTGGTTCGACAGACCCAACATATTTTAGTGCGACATTCTTAGAACAGATGCTGGATTCACAGACACGGGAGACTCTGGATTCAGCATTTCGTGCCACCGCAGCAAGATGGAGGGATAACCATAAGAAGTACATTCCTAGTTGGAAAGCTTGTCAAAAATCTCTTCGCTTAAGATGCATGGATCAGCTCTAGGAGGTGCGCAGCAGGTTCGATGGGTAGAGTGGACCGCAGGAACACTTGGAGCCCCGTTATGAAGTATGGAAACACATACCTCGACGGGCACATAGGCTTTTCCATATCTGGACAGCTATAGCAGCGAACTGGTATATGGTGCTTGGGTTTCCACATGCTGATATGTTTGATGACACAAAAATAACTAAGTACCGACCTGCGAGATTGAAGCTTACAGCTGGGTTGCAGAGTTTGTCAAGATGTACCAAAGGTCAATATGGTGTCAAGGGTCCTTATTGCGACGCAGCCGAAGATCTGGTTGCGCTGCAGCCCAAAATCCGACCGTTGGAACACTGCTGATTTGGTGGCACTAGTACTTTAATTTCCTTAATTTCCTGTCCTATTGATATCCACCAAAACCTAGCGTCGTGGAAATAGAATCTCTGCAAGATTTGGTGCATTCAATGCACATTTATGGTAGATTTGGTTGATGGATTGTATATGAAGACATCCGGGTACGGGGAAATCACATTCCGCATTTCCTTGAGCTTCATAATTGAACCCATGTCAGCTGAGCGTGAACTCCAGGACCTATTGAGAGAATTTGAACAGACAGGTCTGCAGCACATTTTTGCCCCCCCACCTGAGCCTGCAGCCTGTGAAGAGACTCTACCAGCACCGACCTCGCCAATGCAGACACGATATGCCAGGAAACAGTTTAAGCCTGAAGTTCATTCTAAGCAGAACAAAGACAGACATAAGCCATCAGGACAAACATCTGAGGATCCTGGGATGAATCCACCTAGTTCAGCAGAGATCCCACCAGAAGGGGATGACGACATTGCCCCACAGCAGCCACCATATCTTCAGCCTATTCGACCTGGAGTTAAACCACCTTGTTCGAGCGCTAAGTTCATTGTATGCACCCCTTCGCTGCCACCGGGTGTGTAGCTAGTCAAAACGATGACAGGGAGAATAGACCGGCTTAAGTATGCCGACCACGACACGAATGATTGTGGGAGGTTTCCATAGTTCGTACCAGCCCAATACTTACACTTTGTTAAATATCTAGAGACTAGTGCGACAGTGCTGGAAGTAAAACAATGGGCGGCTGGCATGGATCGAGTTGGTCTGCTCAAGATGCTTGATGTTCCCCATTTTGGCCGCAGCACACAAGTCACCATCGTGGTCAAGCAGCTACTGGCGTTAGTCCATGATGGCCACCTATGGATCGGTGACAAGAAAATTGTTATTGATGGTGAGCTCATTCATAGGATCACCGGCTTACCAATGGCAGGGCCTGATCCGGGGACAAAATTTCCCTCAAAGCACGACGATATGAAGCTCACACAAAGCATGAAGGAGCACATTGGCTTGACGAAGGGGAAACGTGGGTATCACACTTCTGCGATTCAAGAGCAGAACATTTTCTTCGCAGCTAAGCTCTTAGCATGCAAAATTATACGGAAATACAGACCAATTGAAGTTCTTGCCCCGGTCATTGAAATTGCTATCAACTGCGCCGAAGGCTACAGCTACAACTGGGCAGCGTATCTTGCGAAGGAATTCCTTGAAGACGCTCGTGACGCGCAGGAAAAGGGTCGACCCTTCCACTACTCATGGTTGATTATTCTCATCGCGCTGGTAGGCTGGCAAGAACCCACTGAAACACAGTTTGCGGTTGTACCGGCGCACATGCTTGGTGCAGCCAGGTACGCATTGTTGTGGGTTTCACAGGATAAAATCCACCAACAGATGACAAACTACGTATTTGCCTTTTATATGATGAGTATCTCGTATGAGATTATAAAAACCCCACGGCTCAGTAATGAGTTGTTCTCTCAGTATGATGGTGCGGTCAATTTCAGGGCCGATATGCACCATATTTTTATCCAGGCTTGCGCAAATAAGAAGCATCAATGGTTTAAGTTTCCATATGTAATGACTAAAGCTGACATCCTTGTGGTCGTATAGCAGTGGATGGTAGAATGGTTAAAAGATGTAGGAACAAAACCTAAGATTCCTGTTCCTCCTATCACCGATATGGGCACAGGCCCCAGTCACACCCAGCAGCAAGACCCACCCAAAGACAGTGACGAACAAACTGAGTCGCAGCAGACTGAAAGCGACCATGGAGGAGATGGTGGAAATGGAGACGACGAAGAAGAAGCAGACGAGTCGGTTAAAACTACTTCATACCCTAATAGGCAGCATAAGTGCAAGACACCGGAAGCATAGGAAGTAGACAAACCGCAGTCCCGAAAGAAAAGAAAGGCGTCGAAGGACAAGAATATTGTCGAAGAGGCTTCCCTGACAAGTGAGGAGTTTGCTCAGGCTCTATCGAAGTCCACAGAAATGCTCACCCAGAAATGGTCAGAATTTGCAGATATGCACCTACAGGACCTCACTGGTGTAGCAAAGCATGTTTCAGAGTTGAAGGACCTAGCGGAGAAATCGCTGACTGGAGCTTCAGCAAGTGGTTCCCTGGTAAGCGTGCAGCCTGACCTAAGGCAATGGCCTGCTAGAGAAAACAAAGGCCAAGTGTCAAGTGCTGCCCTCATCATAACTGATGCAGCATCCCGTGCAGAGATGAGCATGGTAGTAGGAATCGATTATACCAAGATGTCCATGATGGAATTACATCTTTGCCAGTCAGCTATTGCGAAGGAAATCCAGGCCCGAGACCGCTATTCGCAAGAACAGTTGCAAGATACCAGGAAGCAAAATGATAGCCTCGCAGTGCAGCTGGAGGCCGCGGAACAGAAAAAGAGGGATGAAGACTGTAAGCAGATTACACTAGTCCGAGTTTTGGATGAGGCATGTCAAAGTCTTCCCGACTTTGACGTACAGCTGGTGGAAGAGCCAAAACAAAGAGTAGTCAAGCTGAAAGACTACACACAGTAGTCTTGCAGTGAGATTGAGACGCTCAAAGCAATACATGAGACTCAGATCGTGGAGCTTCAACTGCGCATCCCTCCGGAAAATCCCCCTGAGGTCAAAGAATAGCACCGCGCAGGCATTCAGGCATCAGCAGTGAAAATTTTAGATATTGTGGGTAGCGCAGAAAAGCTGCTAGAAGATACCATTAAGGCCTGGACTACACTGCAGGAACATCTAGAAGTCGGACAGCTGCAAGAAACCATCAGGCAGCGACAGACAGAGTTGGATGAAGTAAAAGTGGCAATTAATAATCTGCCGCTTATGGAGAAAATCCTCAAGGTCAAGCAAAGCAACGAACTCCGGCAGGAAATTGAGTCATGCAGGGCAAGGGAAACAGAAGTGGAAAATTCTCCGCAGCCGCTTATCAGCGAAGCTTTCAAGTTGAGTACTACTGTGGATACCCAACTCAAAGTTCTGAAGGAATATGATGCATTCGCACAGGAGAAGTCCAAAGAAGCATTAGCCATAGTATTGCAGGAATTGGTCGAAAAGGAGCAAGCGCCTGACAATATTATGCGCGGCCTCAACAAATAGTACGCTCTCCTCACCGACAAAGTTTGTGGATCAGAAGAACAGTAAAGTGTCCTGGGACGGGACACTGGTGAGTCTTAGGGGCCTATTGGGGCACGCACCTTAACAGTTCCTAATTTTGGTAACTCCGCAGTTTTTGTCCAAGTATAAGCGGAGTTATGACTCAAGATAGTCTTAGGGGTGTCGGGGTTGAGTCAAGGTTCTCTTTTTGTAATAAACCCATGGTTTAAGTCCGGATTTTAGGGTTCGGGGTGCCCATGGTTTAATCCCATGGTTTTGTAACTAGTGCGCTGTATAAATAGGCACTCTTGTAAATAAGTCAGGTTAGGATTTTTGTGTAAGAGTAATTGATGCGAAGCTAAGGTTATTTTGTAAGAAAAAGGTTAAGTCTCAGCTGTGTGCATGGATGACCTCTGCAGCTATGTGCGCAGAGGCCTGAAGCTGTGTGCGAGACTTTGAGTACTTGAAGGGATCTGCAGCTGAGTGCGCAGATCAGAACTGTGATTTTTGTAGAAAGTTGAATAAAACGCAGTTCTGTGGACGTAACCCCTACACTAGGGGTGAACCACATTATATTTTGTGTCATGGTTCTATGTGTTGTTTCTATTGTGTTCTTTTATGCATTAAATCTATATATCTGATAAGTAAAGATCACTGCTAGATAATGGTTTCGCTGTGAATTCCCAGTAAAGGGTTGCACAAGGCACTATTTGTTTATCTAATTGCGAAGCTAAATACATAAATGTTAAGTTCGGTGATTTACATTTATAACTTGTTTGAAATCTAAAGGTACAGTAATATCCCTCTTCTGCTTGCAGAAATCTGGTTCTGTGGCACCCCATAGCAGTTTCGGGTGAGACTGCAACCTGTTCGCAGGTTGTTGCCGAAAGGGCCAACTCTGTGGGTCTTTTGTTGGTGTGAAGTTAAAGTTATAAAACCCGGGTCTGCCCTATATCCCAACAAGGTCTAAGACATAATTATATAGCATGATTTTCTTGTTTGCTATTGTTGAGAGCGAATTGCTAAAGAAAGCGTGAATTGGAAAGCTCAACAGGGATTTACTTCAACCCTATTGAACAAGGTATGAATTGATATCCCATAGTGTTAGATTCTTTGGTTTCTCTTGCATATCGGCAAATATTGGTTTCTAGTTTCAAAGATGTCTGTTGTGATACACCCCAAGCCATAGAAAGTTTCTCTCTGTAATAGAATTGGTGACTACTCTAGGGACTTTCCTAGTTGTTTCTCTTTGGGGGTTTTTGGTATTCAATGTACTTGAATTTCTGTTGATTTCTCTATTTCCCTGTCGGTTTTGGGGGCATGTTTTCCCTGTAGGGTCCTTAAGAAGTAAATTGTCTCTTAGCTTGTCTATTTGCCCTATTTTTCTACCTTTTTCTTTTTTTACGTGGGTATTACCTTCACAGTTGCATATACATGTGAGTTTTCCTTGAACAGTCACGTATATAAGCCCTTTTACTGAGAACAATCATGTATGCCTTGATTTTGATCCTTAGTGGGAGGATTAAGTGTTTTTGGGCGATTTCTGATGATTGTTGAGTCTTCTTGGATGCTTCTGGAGTCTATATACACCCTTTGTTTCTAACCAGAGACTGATTGTAGTTTTTTTTAAAGTTTTTTTCATGTCATCCATTCATCCATTTTTTTGTTTTGAGATTAGTGCATTAGGTGTCTTTTACCTTAGTGCCTTTATTGGCTGCTATTTGTGAGTTGTGTCAAGGTCTAGGGGTCATAGAGTCATTTATTTTCTTACATATGGGTGTGTGCAAGAAGTTGAGGGACCTTTTAGATGCAATGGTAGAATGAATTCAAAACGCACTCCTGTTTTGTTTAAATTCAAAAATGTGTTCCCTCCAAATGATAAGGCCGAGCCTCGACCCACGCTTGCATGGAATTCTTATGCCTATGTGTTTGCTTTGTACTTTTCTTCAGATTCAACATGCCTATGCCTTGGAGTATGATAAACCATGGCTAATTCAACATTATATCCAAATTTTCAATGTGTTCGTGTTTAGCCGTTCATCTGATTATGCTGCACACCTCCATTTTTTATGAGATTTTAGAAACAGATATAGTTTTTTTTGCAGATTCCAAATATGTAAATTTTAACAAGAATATATTATTTTTTCTATTTTTTTCTTATTTATCTTCTATCATCACTCCTCAACTCAAAAAACACACTGTTAGTGTTTCATCCATATCTCTTTCGTTTCTCAACCAATTAAAAAAAAATTGTATGGTGCACTAAAGAACACCGAGCTTTACATGCTATAAAAAACCCATTTCCAAATAATTACATTAAGACATTCAAATGCTGCACCCACAATTGACGTACCGTTTTTAAGGTTTGATCTCATAGATAATAAATAAAAAAATTAAAAATATTATATTTATTATTGGAAAAATAGTCGTGCACTAGTACTATATGTTCTCTATACGTATACCGATTTTCATAAGTTTATTCTATCATTTAGTCACTCAGACGCTGCACCCACAAAAACATATACCTTATAATTTGTCCAAAAAATAAAAAGTGCCCGTTAAAAAATATCTAACTTCAGATAGTTAGCAGCATTTTCAATAGAAAAAAATTATATATTTGGAAATTTCATTCAATTTCCTACATTTCTTGTGTTTTACTCATCGCAATATTCATTGTGTAAGTGTCTCAAAATATCCATACAAGTTGATGGATGTCTGTTTTTTCAGTTTTCTATTGCATCTAACGCGCCAAAAGAGACCCTCATCTTTGTGCACTCACCCATATCTCATTTATTACAAAAAATACAAAAATATTTTTTCTTTTGCATAGTTATGCATCTCTTGCATTTTGCATTGGCACGGTACTTGCATTAGGTTTTCTTACTACTATTATAGTTATATTTTCGTATAAGAATGACTGCACTTACAATCGAAGGAAAAAAATTTCATCTCATGTAGTGGCATACCCTGTTCTTCATTCTACAGATTGAATTTGGAATTACTTGTTAGGTGTACATATTTACTTTACTGGTTAGTCATAACTTCATTTGTTGCATGACCATTTACCCTTTGAGTAATCACAACCAACCAAAATCAACGCTTAATAAAATGAATTACACTCTTTTATTTTCTAGGGTGTATTAACAAGAATAGGTTTTAGGGTCTTGGAATAGTTTATGGGAGTCAATTTTCCAAGACCACTACGCAAAAAAATTAGGTGTCTATCGAGGTGAGAGTGTGAAACCCTTGATATAATTAGTGTTTCTCATGGTGCTCCTCTTACACAGGATTTAAGCATCAGGTAGTGCACGCGATTGTGTTTGGGATGACCCCTGGTCACTTTCTGTGAGAACCAGATATATTTCCAGGTTTGTATTCATATCTGGGGACCTTTGAGGTTTGATTAATGCACCCTTGGGGTACCAGTTGTGCTTTCAAGCTTCGGTCTTTGCTACCCTACCCGTATGTTTGATCCTTCATGGGATTGTCTGCCTAATCATTGGTTATATTGAGGTGACCTTAGTTACCTTTCCTAGGTTATCAAGGGGGTATTTGTAGAGGTTATTCTACATGTGTCTTGGCCAAGTAGGGGTCAAACAACATAGTTGCTATATGTGTTGAAGATGAGGGAAGATTTAATTGGTTATGAACCTCCACTTGTTGTGTATGGGAGTCTTAAACCTCTCCTAGGAGAGACATACCTTCTTCATTTGGGTGCTCATTTATCCTAACCTTGGTTTGCTTGTTGTTTTGCTTTAGATTTTCTTAGGTGTATGCTCTATGCACGCTAGTTGCTTAGGTTTTCATAGCTAGATCGAGTCGTTTCTTTTTATTTGAGTCATTGTGGATTTGGGTGCGGCACCTTTCCATTCTCATCATTTAGTAGGGATTCCACCTTCTACATCTCCTCCTCCTTTGGGAGAGAGAACCAGACAGACCAAGAGGACTCATTCTCACTTTGATTCATATACTATGGGTGATCATGAACATGAGATTCCAGAGATCCCTAATATTCCTCATCATATATGGGAAGATGGACCTCCTAGAACATATGGGACTCCGGTAGGGTCTGGTCATCATTCAGTTGGACCGTCATAAGAATATTTTTCATGATTCACAGATTCCACACACCCTAATCATTAGTATTGTCTTTCATGCGATGAGATTCACCATGCATCCGCTAACACTAGCACTATTAGGTATGGAATGCCTGATGTTTCCAAGACCGATCCCACGCCTCATGACAGATCAGGTATTCACCCTAGTACTATGCCTAGGGGCATGTCCATTCCTTTCCATGCAGAGAGATTTGGTAGTTCTAGTCACATTAAACCTTCCATCCCTACAGTGGAGTTTCCTTCACACACACAGCCTGGGCCTAGCGCTAGTGTTCCTATTCGGGGACGAAAACATAGAAATGTGAATATTGGGGGCACGAGTTATATTCCTTCACATATTCCATTGTCTTCTACACCAATTCCTTCAAATGCCTTTTTGATGATGCATCCTCCCCCTAAATCTAGTGGGCCTTTTGGCTAGATTTCTACTACTATCCATGCCCATCCTACTTCTGCTAGCATCATTGTGTCATAGGGACATGTTCCTCCTTCCGTGTTAGCCAGACATGTGTCTTCGTATGGACCATCCTATGCACCTTCTTGGGGACCATCTCATGGTCCATTTTATGTAACCTCTTATGGACCTTATTACATACCATCTTACAGAAAAACCTACACACCTTATGGGTTTGGGTATCAACCCATGTATCAGTCACCTAATTATGGCTTTGTAGCACCCCAGCCTCAAGTTACCCCAAATCACAAGCCTTACATGAAACCCTATATGGGTAAAACAGGAGTAGGTTATTATCCCACTAACCAAGGCCATGTTGTATATAGTAGTCAGCCTTATGCAAACCAGTCCTATCAAGGACCATGGAACCAACTAGCTCAACCTAGGATCCCTTTCCTTACGGCTTTGAATCTACCTGATATGTCGATATTGACGAATGATCCTCTATCTCATGACCTGACATGGCCGACAGTTCCTACAAAAATTCCTTTAGACATCCCAAAGTTTGAAGGTAATGCTGGTGAAGATCCTCGTTAGCATGTTACGACCTTCCATCTTTGGTGCTCTTCGAATTCCTTGAACAATAATTATGTCTATTTTAGACTATTTGAATGCACCCTAATGGGTCCTCTCATGAAAAGGTATATAGAAATACCTGTAGGCACATATTATTTGTTTCATGACCTTTCTATGACTTTTCTCAACTATTTCCAGCTACATATTATTTGTAGCAAACTCTTGTCGACATTTAGGAAAGATAAAGCCACCCATATTTTGGATCATATTCAAGAGTGGCGTAGACGGAAGAGGATGATTAAATACTTTATACCACCATAGTTTCTTCTAGAGTGGTTCCTCAAGTCGTTGCTACCATATATCACGAAGGATGTCTCCACATCCAGAGTTAAAAATGAGGACCAAGCTATGTTTAGGGTCTAGCAGTTGGACTTGATTTACGCTTATTCTAGGCTCCTTTATGATATCATACCTAATGATCCATGTTTCAATTTCGACCCTAAGTTTAAACTTGGGCCACATGTCAATGGTATTGTTGGCTCATCAAGTACCAAACCTGCGGATTCAGTTACGCAACAAGTGAGCCAATTATCGCTTAATCAATCTGCATCGGGTCAAGCTACAGGTTCACCCCTTCCTACCTAGTCAGCGGATGTACATTCCTTACAGTCATCGAACCCAAAAGGTAACCAACAACCTAGAAGGAATAAAAAGAAAGGAAAAAATAATAAGAAGGATGGGAATAATAATGATAATTTGACTAATGACAAGAACAATAAAAACAATAATAATGTTGGGGTGGACAAGAAGTCTAAGAGAAAGGTTATTTTTCCTTGCAAGTTGTGTGGGGATGACCACCTCACTCACTTGTGCCCTCGTATGGAAGATGCTTCAAAGTTCATAGCACAAGGCCCAGCTGTGTTTACAAATCCTTTACCAAATAATAAAAATATGAAATCGAGGACCATGGATCCTAGATGTGCTTCTGGTGGAACTCCAAATCCGTCAGAGGCCACTAGTGGACACGGGTGCATCAACATGGTGAAATATACTAGTGTTGTGATGTGTGCAAAATATTATGGTTCATCACAACCAAACCTTGGGAAAGAAACTTCTCCACCTAAGAGCTCTTTGCAAACTGAAAATGCTACGGACAAGCTGGAATTTCCACCTCACATTCCTAAGGGAGACTTGAAGCGCTTGGGGCACAATCCTAATGCTCAAGCCTCCCATAACTATTCAATTGTCGAGGATTTGGGCCATACTCCTTGTGTGATGTATGCGTTAGAAGTACTTCAGACTTGTCCGTCATAGAGAAAGACCTTGTGTTGTCTTCTCTTAGGGTTGGTGATGATAGCTCTCTTTCTGTGATCAAATTTGAAATTCATGCAATCTAGCCTCTTTTTCCTTACTATGTGTCTTTTCTTATTCAGGTAGAGTGTTTGAACAACACCATCATGTGTACTGTGATTAATGAAGGCGTTGTCGCTTCTGTGATGTCTTTGAGTTGTTGGTAGGACTTAGATTATCCCATGTTGTTTAAATCTGCAAACATGTTGAATTCTTTCTATGGAAGATCATTCAACAACATGGTATACTTCCTTCCCTTGAGGTCCAATTGGGGGGGAATACTTTCACGATCGAGGTTGAGGTGGTTGATGCACCCCTTGACTACAATCTTTTGTTGGGTAGGAACTGGATGTAAAATATGTAATATGTATCCTCTTCCCTATTCTGATTAGTTTCTTTTCCATTGAATGGGAAGATCATTACTATCGATAAAAAATATTTCTAGAATCCAAGTATAAACATGTCATCAGGAGCTTCTATCCTTATTATTGATCATTCTCAGTCGGAAACTGAGAATGTGGGTGTGGGTATGTATCCTTCTCTCATGGGAACCTTTAGTTTTCCTGCACCCATTCTTATGATTGGTTCTAGTCATGGTGTGGCTTCGAATTCATCGAATTCTATATCCTTTCACATTTTTCATATGGACGATCCTTGGCTTATTCCTTCATCAAGTACTTTGAGTGATAATTCTATGCATGTCGAGACAAATGTGTCATTTCCTACAACATTAGTGACATATCAAGTGGATATTGATCATGTTGTAGAGCCTAGTTCTTCCTCTTTAAGGACAGAGGAAGAGGACCCTTATGTGTTTCCTTCCTGGGCAGTAGATTCATCTCACTATCAAGACTGCCTTGATGATTTTTTTCAATCTAATGAAGCTATTCTTAAGGCTATGTATGGTATTGAACAACCTTGGGGAGATATGCACCATAGATCATAATTCCTCCCTAAGCTTGATCGGTTAGAGTGTGATGACTTTATGTCGATTCTAATCAAGAAGTTTGGTAGCCCCATGGTCCCATTAATATCTCCTAGTCATATTGCTGAAGGAAACATGGCTAACCTATCACCAACGATTCCTATCAACATTTCTCATGATATTGTTAAGATTGAGAAAATTTAGAATGGGGCGGATTGTTCCCCCGATGAGATTAAAGAGTATACTAAGCTTTTTAAGGAGTTTCATGATGTTTTTTCTTGGTCATACGAGGATATGCCAGGAATAGACCCTCACATTGTCAAACACAAAATAAAAACCTAGTTGAATGCAAAACTGGTTCGACAACATTTGCAAGCTGTGAATCCTAGGAAAGCGCCTGCTATTAAAGTAGAGATAGAGAAACTGCTCAAGATTGGTTTTATCTATCCCATTCCCTTGATGGAGTGGGTTTCAAATCCCGTTCTAGAGGATAAGAAGCAAGGAGCGATCCTAATATGCACTGATTTTCATGATTTAAATTGAGCCTTTCCTAAAGATAATTTCCCTACACCATTTATTAATCAAATTTTGCATGAGTGTGCGGGAAGTGCGGTTTTTTCTTTTATGGATGGATTTTTTGGATACAATCAGATACAGATGAAACTCGAGGATGAACATAAGACTACATTTATTTGTCCTTGGGGAACTTTTGCATACCAGAAGATGCCCTTTGGCCTTAAAAACGTCGAAGCTACATTTCAATGGGCCATGAACTTTTCCTTTCATGATCTCAATATTATTGAAGTATATTTGGATGATCTAGATACTCACTGTCATTTGAGAGTACATCATCCTTATCATCTACAATTAGTTTTTGAAATATGTCATCATTATCAAATTTGATGAAATCCTCACAAGTGCATCTATTGTGTGAAGGTTGGTCTTTTACTAGGATTCATTGTGTCTGAGGAGGGTATTAGATTTGATCCCTTGAAGATTGAGGAAATACTTCAATTGTATCCACTACGCAACATTCGACATATTCAATGTTTAGAAGGTATGGTGAACTTGTTACGAACGTTTGTGGTCAATTTTTCCAATTTGACTAAACGCTTCATGTGTTTGTTGAAGAAAGACACCCCTTTTGACTGGGATGAGCGAGCCCAGGATTATTTCAATGCTCTTAAGAATTCCTTGGCATAGGCCCCCATGCCTAGTCCACCAGAATATAGCCGTGACTTTTTTATTTATGTGGTCATGTCTCAGGAGATGGTGGGTATGGTATTGGTTCAAGAGGATGAGGAGCTCCATGAGCATGTCATATATTATCTAAGCGAAAACCTTATTGATGCAGAAATTCATTATTCCCATGTTGAGAAGCTATCCTTGGCCACCATCCATGCAGTTCAACATTTGAGGAATTACATTCTCCTTCACCAAAATTTTTTCGTAGCTCACATCAATCCATTTCAGTTCATCCTCACTAGAAGGATGATTGGGGGAAAGTATAATAAATGGATTATGATATTGTAGGAGTTTGATCTCGAGTTTATTTCGGAAAAATCGAAGAAACCATTAATCTTTGCAAATCTAATATCAGATTTTCCAAATTTGGATGAAGAAGAGGTTCATGAGGATTCTCTTGTTGATGATCATATATTTCTCATCTCAACCATTTACCCTTGGTATGGGGATGTTATTGTTTATTTGCAAACATTGAAGGTTCCTACTCACCTCTCACGAGATGAGCAACGACGACTACGTCACGTAGCGAAGAACTACCTCATAGTGGAGGATACTTTGTAAAGCCGTGGGGTTGATTTCATTTTACATCATTGTTTAACTCATGAGGAGGATGAGGTTGTGCTTATGATTTCTGTGGAGGGGTGTGTGGTGTTCATTTATCTGGGATTTATACAACCGAAAAAGTTTTGCGAGTAGGTTATTATTGGCCATCCATCTTTAAAGATTGTGTTAATGCAGTCAAGAGGTGCCACCATTTCTAGGTGTTTACACGTAATATGAGTTCGCGCCCGACCCATTTGCATCCTATTATTACCACCTGTACCTTCACCAAGTAGTGCATTGATTTTATGGATTCTAACCCAGCTTTGGCTAGGGGCCACCATCATATTATTGTGGCTGTGGATTATTTCATGAAATGGGCAGAGGATATTCCTACTATAAAATCTGATGGTGAAAAATCCATGCATTTTGTATTTAACCAGATTATCACCTGGTTTGGAATTCTAAGGGAGCTTGTCACTGACCATGGTAGGAACTTTCAGAACAAAATGATGGAATAGTTGTATTCAAAGTTAGGATATAAGCAAGATCTCTCCTCTTCTTATTAACCTCAAGCAAATGGATAGGTTGAAGCAGTGAACATGTCCCTTAAGTAAATTCTCCAACGAACCATCACACAGAGCAAGAATAATTGGCATATCCTGTTGTATCTTTCTTTGTGGACCTATAGAACCGTGGTCAATACTGCAGCCAAATTTTATGCCTATCAACTTGTGCATGGGGTGGAGTCTGTATTACCGGTTGAATGTGGAATCCCTTCTTTGAATCTAGTTGTGGAGCTTTTACAAGAAACTTCTGCATTGGAATAATGTTTGGTCCAGACTCCACTTGGAGCAGCTTGATGATAAGCGTCGAGATGCTTCAATGGCTCTTTAGGTTAACAAGTGTCGTGTTAAGGTCCATTACGATAAGTTTTTCTGTCCTAGGAAGTTTAGTGAAGGTGACTTGGTCCTTTTGTGGGATCAAGCTAAGGAACCCTTGCGAGTAGGAAAGTTCAACCCGATGTGGGATGGTCCTTACATGGTTAAGCATGTCTTAGAGAAAGGTGCCTATGAGCTGGTGGATTATGAAGCGACAGCCTAGAAATGGGATCTATCTTAAAAATTACTATGCATGATCTTCATCTAATGTTGACTTTTTGTATATTATTGTACATTTTTTCATTTCATAGTTAGGTCTTCTTATGTTGATCATTTTTGTTTATTATCTTTCGTTTGTTATGGAAGATGTTGATGGAATATTCCATTCACATAGGATTCGCTGATGGTGCTAGCCTCCACACTCAAAACTCATATTTAGCTTCTTGGGTGATCTATACTCCTCTGGGTCAATTGTTGTCTTCAGGAGGCGTATTTTTACGGCCTTCGTTGAACAATGTTGCTGAATATAGTGTCATGATTGAATTATTGCAGGATTCCATTTCACATGGTGTTCTTTCTCTTGAGGTACGTCTTGATTCGCAGTTAGTGGTTTCACAACTTCATGGATTGTATCGTATTAGGGATCCGACATTGTTACAAATATTCTTGCATGTAATATTTCCAGAACAACAATTTGAGAGTGTAACATGCATTCATGTTCCAAGAAATTTTAATCAAGTTGTTGATTCATATGCTAACTATGCACTAGATTGGCATTTGTTTCACATACCATAAGCATTTCACAAACACATTTTACACATGTAAATAGAATAAATAATCGATCATCATAAATATTTTTTCATTAAGTCCAAAAATGGTGACATCATTATACATAAGTGTCATATACAAAATTGGGGCTTCTGAGCCACCAAAATGTACTACACGGTCATACAAAATATACACCTACATCTCTAAGCCTAAGGTGGAGGAGGGTGTTTATAATGGTAGCACACCACGGCTCTAGCTATCCAACAGAATAATCAAACCCATGCTCATGGTACTCCAACCACCTGGTGCTGCATAGCCTCAGGAAAGTCCTCGACTTGCACCATGGGAACCATGTGTGTCAATTGTACAAAGTTTGGGTGAATGCTTTGGAGTGTCCACTCCGCATCCACACCCATTATCTCATTGCCTCTTCCCCTCTTTCGACGATGAGGAAATACTTTTTTCCATCGTGGTCCCACATCTGCATGTACATGACAGAGCTTCATTTTGTGTCATCACATCAAAAACATGTCTTTCGATTTCATATATCAAAAATACAAAAAAAATTAATAACTCAAAAAAAAAAGAGTTTGGATTCGTTACCTATGTGTCCATATGTTGATCTTGGTGGTAGGGGAATATATGGATCTCTGTGGAAGTCTATCCATGCATAGGGTTAGTTGTCTATGGAAATGATCTATCTCCACCACCAGAGGAAGAAGTCTGCTAGGTAGGGGTTGGCCACTCTTCCCCCTCCCAATATCTACATGATATTGGCCCAGAATAGTTGAGCCAGATCCATGAATCCATGTGGACCAATGTCAACTCTATGGATTATCCCCGGTACCCTCTCAAAAAAGAATGCACTCAGTATAACACCGAACCCAAATTTTCATACACTGTCCATCTTCTAGTCACTGAGTCGTTGCTTCATGTTGCTTAGCAGTAAGGTACTCCAGTCATATATCATGGGTCACATACACTCTACTGCATAGAAAATCGGTGTCCTTGAGGCATGGTGGAGTGATTCCAAACCTGTGATCCTACATAATGCCAATAGTATGTCTTTCAGCCCCAAGTTCTGAACTACGTTTGTCAAGATTTGACTCCCAACCTTCTCTGTATCGGGAAGGAAATACAAAACTATGTATTCCTCTATAGTCATCCAACCTCCTTGCCCATGGGATCGGAGGTTCACCACCTCCCCTCATCCAAACAAACCTGTGATAAAATATATGTCCTCAACCTCAATTTTGAGTGACAACCCATCCAACTGAAAGATTTCAAAATATGGATCCTAGTAGTCTACTAGCAGCTCGACTAGTCTTGGCTTGGCTCTTAAGCTTCCAAGGTGCCAAAAATTATACAACCAGTAAGCCCTCGGCGCTTGTTGATTCATTATATCTCCTTGTACTTCCTCCTCAACATCACCATGTTCCCTCTCTCTCCATTCTAGCACCATGATGCACACAAAGTTTTGAGTTTCATCAGCATTTCAGTTTGAAAATCACATTTGCGGCCCTATACGTGACTGTTTTAAGAACATCTGCATATGTATGCAGGTATAGTGGTATTTTCCACATATATCCATCCCTATACATAGAAAAAGACCTGATTTCTGCGTGGGCCGAAGCACACATTTTCAGGTGTCCTAAACAAAGAATTTGACCACTAAAATTTAAAAAATTTGCATGAAAGAGAAAGATAAGGGCTTGGGGAATTACCTAGACCAAACGTGGAGTGATTTTGTCGAACGATGCTCCCAGAATCAGCTCTTGAAATTATGGACAGAAATGCACTATGGTGGGGGGAATTTTCACATGGTATGAAAATTTTTAATTTTTCAATATCTTATAGAAAAAAATTTGAAATTTTTACCCACTTCCTATACTTTTTGACTGTTTTTTACCATTTTGGACTATTTGGACTAAGATTATGTTGATGGAGCTCGTTTTGAGTGTGGTTTGAACAAGACTTCGACCCGTTCGTGTCTATTACATATATCATGTCTAAACTGTCATATAGGTTAGGATTCCACATCTGCTTGCACTTTGCATGACCTTATGACTGTTTCATCTTAACCTTAGGTACGAACCCATTCCATGATGTCACGAAACCTTTTGTTGTTATTAGAAGTAGTGTTATATGAATGGTAGAGATTTCCTATACATGGGCATCCTAGTTATATCCCATATTGCATTTGGTACCCATGTGGACATTTCTCCTTTAGGTTTTGGGAGTCCTTTTAGTCCCACCATGTCTTTGGGAAAGAGATTCATACTCCTCTTGAACTTTATGTTGGCCATTTCACTTTGGACTCCCTTTTATATATCAAGTTGTAGTTGCATTTTCATGAGTTTTGATTTCCTTCTTGAGCTTTATGCCAGCTAACTTTGAGTTATTAGCCATATAGCCTGAGCTTGTCTCATGTCTAGCCAAGCAGAGCCTTTTTATATATCTTTTGCAGATTGATCATCCCTTTAACCAGCAGGAGACCTTCTCCCAAGTGTCTTTATCCTGCACATATATCCTTGCATTGAGCATAGGCATGTTCCACTGCTTGGAACTAATTTTCTTGTCCCCTGACACTCGTCTCCTCCTAGATTTGTACTATAAAGCACTTTTATTCTTTTTCAAGATTTTCAAAATATCTAAAAAGTCCAAAAAACTCAAAAAACCAAAAAGACGGATAGGAAAATATGTTATCTTTGGCAACAGTTCAGTCGTGTCGCCTTTGAATAGAGCACTATATATCACATCGATTGGTTGGGTATTAGTTTGACTTTAGGATCTGTACTCATTACTCTAAGTTTATCTCCATTGACTCGTTAAGCTTCCATTCCCTATGGAGCCTCTGTTGATTCCTCCTATGTCATAGATATGTCCCAGTTTGCATATCGAGTTCGTGCTGCCTACCTTCAGTCACCATTCACCTTTATGCTCTTGTTCGAAGGAAGTTGAAGCCTGAGTCGGCCATTCCTCAGTTATCTTGACATTGCATGTCGGCCATTCCCGGTTCTGTTATTGGTTCATGCACATGTTGTTCTTCCACATTATACAACATTGTTGAGTACCTTGTGTTGGTTGTTGGTGGATTCCTTAATTCCCTCCTTCTAGTGGATTCCATTCCATCGACATCAAATCATTTATTCTGGAATAGGATTCTATAGTCATTTGAGTGCCTTGATACTTACAGCCATCAGTGGTAGGTTCTCTCTCTACTGACAGTTTTGGGAATACATCAATGTCCCCTGATCAATGGATTCTTCCAAGTGTTCGACCTCAACACATATATTCATACTTGTTAGATTGTACTCTGTACCTTGATTCCCATTTTCATTATCGGTGGGTGATATCACGTCTGTTAACGGTATATATCAATGACCAGTAATCAAACGATGGCCTACTATGTTTGATCTCAACACATCTATTCATATAGTAGGACATGTACTCATAGCATTTCATGTAGAATATGTTCCAGTGTGTTGGCATTCCATATATGCTACCTCCTTGATCATGCAAGTGTTCATGAGATTTCAACTCTCGTTATTTGATTCCAGTGTATATCAGACATCTTCAGCTATTATGGAGATCTTGATCCATTGCATATCTTCAACCATTATGAAGATCTTGATCTATTGTGCATATTCATCCACTTTGGAGATTCTGATCTACTGTATATTGTACGTGGCAATGACCACACATGTCACATTTTGTATATCATGCCTATTCATGGCCATTGTACTCTTATGTATCCGGGACTGCTCTATGCATTTGTAGTCATATGCAGATATTTATCATTGTATTGTATTGATGACTGGTTGTTTCTTCCACCTAGGTCTTCATTACTCCACTTCTAGGATGGATTTTATAATGTATTTCGGCCATCATGTTACCCCTCTGACCTCACACATTAGGGGAAATTTGTTATAGCTTATTTTACCACACATGGTTGATCACATATTGATGGACTTCCTTGTCCCTCTGTAGACTCTTTATACCCCATGGACTCATATTATCCTTTGATGATCCAAGTTCATCCCCTAAAAAACCCTCTTTATTATTGTACATGACTTTTAATCCCATACTCACGTGTACATGTGAGTTTTGACCTCAAACCCATGTACATCGGGATGTGTGCATAAGTCCAATTTTTTTTGGAGTTCTCCTCATAGGAGTCCAAATAACTTGACTCTTGTCCTTCCAAATTCCCTGAGAATGATCGGATTCGACCCTCCATTACCCTCTTGGAGTGTTATATAAGGAACCCCTTGGATACATTGAAGAGGAGAAATTGAAGAGCAAGTAAACTATAGTCCAATGTTTCCATAGTTTGTATATACTTGAGTCTACATCCCTTTGTCCCTTTGGATAACTTTGTGTTCTTCCCAAGGTTTCCTTTGCTTGTGAGCTTGCTTGCTATCGAGATCTAGAAGACTCAGTTTCTCCGCTTCATAGATGTGCCAACAGAGATTGTCACTATTTTAATCTTTGATTTTATTACTAGAAATGTCTTTTCCTATCCAATTAATGTGCATTTGAATATGAATATTGAATCCATGGACATGTTTAATTGCTTATACATTGATGAATATATATGCTAGAGTAGGTCTAACACATCATTATATAGCATACTTGTCTTGTTTGTTGTTGTTGAGAGCAAATTGTTAAAGCAAGCATGAATTGGAAAGCTCAATGGGGATCTACTTCAACCGTCAGGAACAAGGTATGACTTGATATCCCTTAGTGTTAGATGTTTGGTTTCTCTTGCATATCGGGAAATATTGGTTTCTAGTGTCAAAGTTATCTATTGTGGGACACCCCAATCCATAGGAAGTTTCTCTGCATAACAGGAGGGACTTCTTCATTAGAGGGTTCATCGACATGGGGGCCAAACAGGATCATGGGCCTACTATCTTGTAGGTTCAGGATGTTAGATATGGCAGATATTTCTCCAAGAGGTTTTAACATTGTGGAAATCTTAGAATGATATTCTAAATTCTTCAACAGTTCAGTGAGGGGAACACATATTTATATCTTTGCAATTTCAACCTCCATACTGAAAGAAGTATGTTCTTGATTAGAGCTCCTGGGGTTGTCTTCTTTTTGTTCCTTCCCTTTGGGCTCTTGAACAATCTTGCAGTTATCTTTAGGAGGCGCATCATTTTTAGGATTGTTGGTGAAAGCTTTGTCCCCTGTTTCTTTATTCTTCATCGCAGGGACATATCTATTCCTCAAGATGATTTGTCTCTATGCAATATAGAATGATGAGCTGGTATCCTCTCTTGAAGTCGTGTGCCTCATCATGAGGTATATATCCCCTCTCCAAACAAGCATTATCATTCTCTTTTTTGGTGAGGAAGGTGGTGGGAGAGTCAGTGTCTAACTGATGAATTTATTCTTCATCTAGATGTTCACCATCCCGATCCAGAAAATTCTCTTGAAATGGGGGTCTAACAGGGGGATAAGGAGGGTTTCTTTACCTATTTTGGATTACTTGGGGCATTTTGGCATTCTAATTCCTATTTTGTTGCTCTTGATTTTCCTTGGGAGGGGGCCTTCCATCCATAGAGATCCTATCCATCATCCTTTCCATGGTCCTTAGAATTGTGTCATTTCTAGCCTCTTGTGAGCTAGAGGTAGAGGGTGTTCAAGTTATTTGTCATGCCTTCACTCTCTCTGCTTCCTTCTCCATTCTCCTTCATCTTTCTTCTTCTTTCTTGTATAAATATGCTTCACCTCAACCTCTATGGTGTCTTTTATAATAGCCACCAAGGAGGTTGATCTCCTTTCACTTAGCCACAAGGAGAATTAACCATCAAAAGATTTGGCATATTAAATTTGGGAGGAACTCATGGGAGGTTTGAATTGAGAAGGGATGAAATTGTACACCTTTGAACCTGTCCAAGAATTTTTCAACAAACCCGCTCTCTTTCTCCTGATGGAATGATACTGAGAGAGATACTACTTGGGGTTCTTTTTATCTTCCCACTTGTCTTTGAAAGCATCCTCGAAGTCCTGATGGCTCAGAATAGAGTCATCTACAAGGTTTTTTTACCGCTTCCTTGCTTCCCCTAAAAGGGTCTAAGAAAATAATCTAACATTGACATCATCGTGGTCTACTTCTTCTAGATCCACCTAGTCCAAAAACCATCCCATGTGTTCCTCAGTTGACTATCCTCTTTCCCTGTTGAATTGTCTAAGCCTTGTGGAGTACCCCAGAGGGAGGTTGTGAAGGACCATATGGAGGCATATAGGAGAAAACCTAGTTTCCATCCTCAGGGGTGTAGCACGGTTTATCAAGGGGACTAGGACTGGGGTGACAGATATTGGTAGGATGTGAACAACAGGAGGAATGTGGGGAGTTATGAAATTTTGAAGTGGAAGTTGATTTTGTTCGGAAGTTGTGGGGGACAAAGGTGTGATGGGGGATTGCCTTATAGCAATGAAATTTAACAACGATTGATTAACGATGAATGTGAGGCAGTCTAAGTTGGGAAGGTATGGGGAATCCCTTCGTAGAGGTTCTTAAGTCTGGGGTCACCAGACGATGTGGGGAAATTCAAATGCAAAGGTTTCATACTCCAAGTTAGAAAGGTTAGATTCATATTTAGTTCTGAGAAAGGCTAGTCCACACTCCTCATTGCAATGTTCATATATATCGCTAACTGAAATAGTACCTTCAGCAGGGAAAGATAAATTCCTAACTAACCTCTGCAACTTCTTGGCCTTTCGGATCAAAATTTATGGATTGAGGACCTCTTTAAATGATTCTACATCGGGATTTCTCCTCATGTGGGTTCTTCTGGCTGCCATTATTTTCCAATGGAGTTTCCTTCACATATTTTGTTGAGTCACCAGAGAATGTACAAAAATTTATGTGTCTAGGACCAACTGCTAAACCGGGTCATAGAACTAAAGAAATGTCATTTTTATCGAGGAATAGTAGCAACTAGGTCCCTGTAAATGGTGCCAAGATGTTAGCACCCTCTAAATTTCCTATGGTTGTGGTAGGTATTCATAGGGGTAACCATTTCAACCAACCTTTAGACTGCATTCTAGCCAATAAAGTCAGAGAGGGCTCTCTCTTGTCATAGAGGAAAGAAGCACGTATATAAGGATTTGGACAGCTCACATAATGCTATATTTCTGATGGTAATAGGGTGTTGATAGTTTTGGAAGTGGTAGAATAGTCAGACAGGAAAGTTCATTGGAAAATGGAATCAAAACCTTAATCAGACAAGGGGTATTATAGAAAAAATTAGACAGGGAATTTCCTTTCTATCCTGAGGAAAAGTAAGTGCCACAAATATTCAAATATCTTGAAAGGGTGGAAATAGGAAAGGAGGAAAAATATCGACAAAATAAGAGGAACCTATCTGTGGATGAATCTCTTGTAGTGCCTTTAGTAGAACAAACAACAAAGGATAGTACGTGCAGTGGAGCATAGAAGGTGAAATCTAAAGCATTTACTTGAAACATACAACAAATACAGCGTCTCATATGAGGAGCGCTTAACTAAGAGCGAATTCCTCATATGAAACTAAATCGGATTGACAAAAATACACATAAATGAATATGAATAAACATGGAAAACAAATTGAATGTAAACACCATGATGAATCTCGGGAACATAAGAGAAGGTTTCTCATTAATGATTCCAAGAAAGTTACAGGGACAAAATAAGAGAATAACACTTCTTGAATGAAAATTTCAACCCTTTCCTCATCAATTGAGGTCCTATTTATAATGGCATGGCTCCCGAGACTAACCCCGAAACTGAGCCCAATTCTGTTAAAAATTTGGGAATCAAATCCTGACCCATCATTCAAATCCTAACAACTTCCTGAGATGGTGAACTGCCATGATTATTTACCCAAACATGTACTTGCAAGGCAGCAAAAACGCTGGACCTAAAATGGCAACGCAGAATAGGAGAGGCACGCTCACTTGCTTTGATAGTGACATTCCTAAACATTCTCTTAATGGTTTTATTTTCTTAGGCCATACTCACATCATTGAATATTTCCCATGTTTCTTACCAAGCTTCATATCCACAATGATCCAACTCCCTCGTGAACTTAACCCTCGCAAGATATCAGTCGTCGCATGATTCGGTCCTTTATGTGGATTTGCGACTATTTATCTTGTCAACTTCCTTGCACCTTTTGTCAATGAAGTCACCCTGAGCTATAGATATGGACCATGTCATACTCCACCATCAAAAAATGCGGGGCCCTTGATCATTTCGCAGTGTTTCCCTTTGATAATTATCATGCGCATTTTCTTAGCGAAAACTGCTCCCACCGTTTATCGGGAGCGCTCTTCGATCTTTACCGATCAGATATGCGGGTCCTACTAGCCTTTTGTGGTGCACCATATTACTAGCCACCATACTCCTTTTCCTCACAAAACCTGTTTCTACCATAGATCCAGTGCACCTTTAGATCTTGGTCGTCTAGATGTGTAGGTCCTACTATCCCTTCATAGCTCTGCATCTTGTTAACCGTCGCGTACCTTTTTCTCCTGAATAACATATACATCGTTGATTGCGAGTGTTGAAGAAACATGGTCATTGATGCCTCAGGAGAGGAACATAATTCAATATCCTCTGCGATATTATGCACCATGCATCTTCTCCTGGGTGAATAGATTTTTTGTCATCGATCTGCCTCTGTTGTACGTATTCATCATTTATTTTAGGGTCTGCAAAAACCTCATCACATTTTTGGGATTTGTTTTTTTTCTCTCCTATCCCCTTTGCCACCCTTTCAAGTAAAAACTAAGGTCATCCCCACATGCAAGTGCCTTCAAAATTTATCATTGGTGCTAACCATATGCTAACATTGAGTTAAATGTAAAATATCTGAAAGCTTTTGGTAATTCTGAAGAAAATCCTTTTCAACAACTTAGAGAAACACACCCTAAACTGGATCCTTCGATCCAAAAGGGGATAAGGAATCTTGGCTCTATTCTCAAGCAGTACTTTACCTAGGATATAGAAACCCTTTGTACATAAATAAACTTGTTTTTATTGATTCTTTCTTGTTAGTTTATTTTCATGTTTGTTTAACCTTATTTTATAGCCTTAGTTTGTTTCCTTTTAATAAACCAACTCAATTTTTGGTGCTTGGAAGTATAGGAATCTGATTAAACTCAAAATATTTGGATGTCAGGAACTTCTTATGGGAAAGAGAAAATGGTAAAGTTTGATCATGATGAGATTCTTAATTGTTGACAGATGATGGAAGGGGAATATAATATTTAATATCACATTTGAATCATTATAACCCCTGCGAAATAACCAAGACTCATGAGGTTTGCAGTACTATCTTGGGGTTTCATCCATTCTCACATTAATACCTGTATCATGAAGCATATCATGATGGACCCACAGAAAGGAAGCAGGTCTGATGGATGTATGGTATTCAAAATGATCCCATTTCTATAAATCAAAGAGGCCAAAAGTCTTAGATTTAAAAGTTAGTTTTTTGAAATATTCAGTATTCAATGAAAGAAACGATGCTGAAGAAATAAATCATCAGACCAAAAGGGCTATAAAAAAAAAAAATATTAGTAATATTCTTCTCCGTCTATGAGAATGATGAGAAACATATTTGTCACTCACACAAAAGGACATTGTGGATGGAATAACCTGTACCAAATTCTCAAAGTAGAAGAAGAAATCAAGTAAGAATCAGAAGAAATTTTCATTCATAAAGAAAGCGTCAAAAGAATGCTTATAGCATGGGAATGCGGAACAAACAAATACATATGTCTTACTCTGTTACGATCCTATGGATCCGTATCTTGTGGCAAATTAAAGACAAAGGGTAAAATGAACTCCATACTCTAGACCTAGCAGAGTTATCAAGACATTGAACTTTTGGTTACCTTACTCCCAAAGGAATGGTATCAAAGGTGATGCTTGAAAGTTGCAACCCTAAATAAAAGTCTCAAGAAATTCATTTAAGTAATCACTCAATACTCGCAGTACAGTACCATATGGAAATCTTGTTTTTAAAGAAGGTTTTTTCATAGATTTGTGTTCACCAATTAGTCACCAATTGTTGCTGCTGCAATTGTTTGCCCAAAATTTTTACATTTTAGGGCCCCTCCTTTCATTTTTTATTTTAAAAGAACACTTACACATGTTTCCAAACTCATATAAGCCCTCCCTACATACCTAATATTTCCTAGAAGCTTGAGCAGAAGTTTTTCTTAATCCTTAAGTGTCAATTTGGTAAAAAATACTTAGGCATGACCTTGGAAACATTCCTCCTTTAAACTTGACATATTTGAACCGGAAGTATAAGCCATTTGATTTTTAACTTTCCATAGAAATTTACTTTTTCCCTTTTAGGACAAGATTTTTTTCCTAAACTAGCTCTAGCTCTGATACCAAATCTGAGGAGAAATGACGACTGCGGCAATTAACTTCAGTTACCGTGCAGCACAACCTTATGTTTTCCCCTTTTTACTTTTTCAAAACTTGCAACTTGAATTTTTTACGATGGGATTTACTACGCAAAGAAATTACTGCACAACAAAATTACTGCATGAGAGTTACTATGAAGGAGTTACTGGGATGGAGTAACTACATGAACTTTTCACCTTGACACACTTTAACTTAGGCTTTGATTTTTTTGGCGTAGATGAAAATGAGGGCCTTGAACAAGGAATGCAAAACCTACTCTAGGAATTGTCGCTGCTAGAAGGGCTGCAATGTAGAATACATGCTTTTAGTAATGGACCAGATCTTTCATACAATAGGATTTGTCACAGTGCAAGGATTATTCTTCAATGCATACTTCCTCATGTACATCTTTTCCCCCAAACTTGCACACAAGATTGTGGGTTATCTTGAAGAAGAAGTTATTCATTCATACACTGAATCTTTCAAGGAGCTTGACAAAGGCAACATTCCAAATGTGCCAGCCCTTGCCATCGCTATATATTACTGGAGGCTTCCCACGGATACAAATAATGATATGGAACTAGGGTTTAGTGAGCAATTTACAAGTTAAAAGACGGAACTAGAAACACATGGACATGTACAAATTGGAAACCAACTAGGCTTTCATGAACACCAATTTACATGCTATCACTAGGGTTGACAAGTCATGACATGGAACTAGGGTTTAGTGTGGTCTTTACAAGTTATGAGATGGAACTAGAAACACATGGATATGTACAAATTGGAAACTAACTAGGGTTTCATGAACATCAATTTGCATGCTATCACTATAGTTGACAAGTTATGACATGGAACTATGGTTTAGTGACATCTTTACAAGTTATGATATGGAACTAGAAACACATGGACATGTACAAATTTGAAATCAACTAGGGTTTCATGAACACCAATTTGCATGCTATCACTAGGGATGACAAGTTATGACATGGAACTAGGGTTTAGTGAGGTCTTTACAAGTTATGAGATGGAACTAGAAACACATGGACATGTACAAATTGGAAACCAACTAGTGTTTCATGAACACCAATTTGCATGCTATCACTAGGGCTGACAAGTTATGACATGGAACTATGGTTTAGTGACCTCTTTACAAGTTATGAGATGGAACTAGAAACCCATGGATGTATGTACATATTGAAAATCAACTAGGGTTTGCAGGGTATGATGTTAGTATTGTAGGGTATGGTATGGTATGTTAGTATGGGATGATGTTAGTATCATAGGGTATTGTAGGGTATGATATGGTATATTACACATGCATGCATGACTTACTATTATGATGTTAGTGTGTATGTAATTTAGGTAGTGTATGGTATGGTCATGACGTTAAAAGGTTGAGGATAGCCATAATGTTAAAAATTTGATGAGTCATAAATTCTTCCTTTAAGTATTGGAAATTCATAAGTTAGAACACATATGAACCACACATATTATTATATCACATAGGTGAACCACACATATCATGTTCCAAGATCAAGTCAACCATATATGTATAAATTTTAACCTTGCTTTATATTATATATGTATAGAAATAATGTTACAAAAATTGGCATGCCACATGGAAATAATACAAAATAGTGGACCAAAATGTACATTTGTGTGTATAAAAACAAAAAGTTACATCTATGTATCCCCCCTATACATTTATTCTAGTTATTCCCCATTTCGCTGCAACTGCCAATGTCTTTGAAGAAGTCTAGCTTTCTTTTCCAACTGCTCACTGGTGATCCCAATCGTTGAATAAGAGGGATAGGTCGCATCAGTGGAGACTGCAAAAAAACCAAATTTTGTGAGTTAGTTTACCAACCTATAAAAATTCTATGTACATTTGTTGAAATTCCAAAACCAATAAACAATTTTACTTACTATACGTGAGTAAGTAATGGTGGGTCATGGTGCGTCACTTGCTCACTATCAAGCTGCATAAAAAAATATATATATATGCCAAGGTCAAAAAATATACATGTACATTGCAGGGGAAGAGGTGGGTCACTAATTTGGGTCTCTTCAAGCACCAAATCAGAGAAAGAGATACACAAACATACAAAGAAAGTGATACATAAACGTACATACTGGCTCGTCAAAGGTGGGTCACCAATTTGGTTCTCTTCAAGCATCGGTGCCTCACTAGAAGCCTACATAAAGTAACATATATGTCAATTTAAGATAATAAGAAGAATCAGAGACATATATACTACATGGACGAAAAATGATGTTTCCAAAGAAAGCGAAACATACATGTACCTAGCAGGGGGAAGAGGTGAGTCGAAAAAAACCTCACTTTGGTGCTCTTCAAGCACCACTATCTCAATAGATTCCTGCATAAAGTAACATATGTCAAATCGATATATAAACCTACAAAAAAGTACAAAAAAAATTCACCAAGTCAGGGAAATCCATACATAAACATACAAAGAAAGCAATACATAACTTACCTATTGGCTTGTCAGAGGTGGGTCGACAACAACCTCGCTTTGGTTCTCTTTAAGCACCAATCTCTCAATAGATTCTTGCATAAAGAAACATATATGTCAATGTCAAATAATACAAAGAAAAAGAGATATAGAAATGGGGGCCATAAGGAAAAATATACTTGCATGTAAAAAAAGAAAAATAAGCAAGAGTTGCAATGTATAAATATACCTGGGGGATGTGAGGAGGTGTGTAACCAGTGGATTGATTCACTAGAAATGAGAGAAATGGACTTCTACTTGTACTAGTGAAGAATCTCGCTTTTGGGACATATTCATCAAACTCACGTTCCTACATACAAAAGGATAAAGATACAATTAGACAATTTCAAAAAATTTAAAAAGTACATGTTGAATCATTAAAATCACAATTAAAAGAAAGTGATACATAAACATACATGCTGGCTCGTCATAGGTGGGTCATCAATCTGGTGCTCTTCAAGCACCGGTGCCTCAATAGAAGCCTACATAAAATAACATATGTCAAATTCATATAATAAAAAGAATCATAGACATATATAGTACATGGATGGAAAATGATGTTTTCAAAGAAAGAAAAACATACATGTACCTGGTGGGGGGGAAGAGGTGGGTTGATAACAACCTCGCTTTGGTGCTCTTTAAGCACCAATGGCTCAATGGATTCCTGCATAACGTAACATATGTCAATGTTAGATAATACAAAGAAAACGAGACATATACATGATGGATGAAAAATGATTTTTCTAAAGAAAGCGAAACATAATTAAAAGCATATTTAAAATAATACCTGTGTCTGGGAATCTACCTCTGCATAAGAGGGACTAGGATGGGATTCAATGTACTCATCCTGATCACCCTGCATAAAACATGTTGTATCAAAATTAGGATGTAATGAATGTTACAATCTCCACTATAAATATGTAAATAAAGTTGACAAATTAACAAGTATAGTTCTTACCATTAATGGTGAAGAACCAAACCCATATGCAATATTGACAGCAGCATCAATGTTCTCAACATTGATCGGTGGACAATGCGACTCTGGTGTGCCATGGGACACCAGTTGTATATTTGTTCACATAATTTGTTAGATAATTAAATAGAAATAAATTGCGAAACAATTTGAAAATTGTGATATGAAACAAAATATAATATGAAAATAATGATTTTTACTTACAAATCGAATTAATCCATCATCCCGGAAGTCTAAAGCAGGGCCATAGCATATGCCTCCACACGATGTGCAAGGGTGTGGAGTAACATGATTCTCTGAACGCTCTGCATCTCCTGTGTGATCTGTAGATGGATCCCTACTGTGCGATGGGTTGGCCTTAGAAGTTCCAACCCCTTGGCCTACCTTGTCTTGGACATCAGTCCCATGCTAAAGCAATGTATCTACCAAGTCAAATAAGGCCTCTTTTGTATCCTCAATCACAGGACCCACAAGAGGATATAGACGAGGGGTTTTTGGTGTGTGTGGAGGGTGTGGCACACGGTTAGGATCTATCCTAGCCCCTTCCCTATCTTGGGGCATCCTATGCCCAACACCCTAGAAGCCTAAAATATCGAAATAGTTAACATGTTTCCCTAGGATGAATTTTGCATACAACTTCCTAAGGAAATAAAATGGGATGTCCCTATTCCCATGAGGGTCTTCATCAAAGACCATATATCAACGATCCATCCAATTGGCTTTTATATTTGGTTCCATGCACCAGTATATGGAAATGTGTGCTCGACTAGTGGGTGGAACCAATCCGGTTCTAGGGTCCCAAAATAATGAAAATAATTGGTCTTTTATAATCTTTAGGTCTTTGATGTCTTTATAACTCAATACATAGGAGTAGTATTGCCTCCTGGATTCTCTGTACGAGCTAATGTTGTACAGAGATCCTTGGGCATTGGCAATTGTATTTGTTATTGTGTCCAATGCATCGGCTAAATATTGTCTCAAATTATCCCCCCCTCTAATAGATGAGCTAATGCACCTCAATGATGCCAAACGCGCCAGAATCTGTGAGTTTCAATCTTCTTCCCCCTCTGGGTTTGGGTTTGGGTTCATGTTTGGGTTAGGTTCTGGGTTTGGGTTTGGGTTCATGTTTGGGTTAGGTTCTGGGTTATTATTGGGTTCGTTTTCCACATTATCTTGCTCATTTCTGTCATCTATTAAGATTTAAACAAAAAAATACAAATTGTTTTAATTTATCATTCTTTGATTTAATTCAATTTTTTTTTATTAAATTTGTTTTAAACAATTATAAAAACTATCAAATTAATAAAAAAAATAAAGAATTGAAAACAATTTCTAATGGATATGAGTAGTTACCTGCCATTCGAGCCAAGCCACCTCCACAGCCACCTCCAAATCGACCTCCAAATAGTGAAACACAAAGCACCTGTGCAGTTTATCATCTATGCGTTTTATCACCTATGCAGTTTATCGCTCTCCCGAAACGTCACTGTGCAAATGAGAAATGAGGCACGCGGCCTCTGTTTTTTTCCCCATATCGCATACGCAATATTTAACTTTTATAGAATGCATATGCGATATATCTCATATGCAATACTTCCTTACTAACCTTAGCCTTGTGTTTGGTATCACGTTATTCTGAACATACCATCAATAATGCATATGCATTCTTGATTTACACTTCGGAAGTGCGTTTCCGATTTCTTAAGTGGCACTAAAAAGTGGAACCAATTTCGTGCGAGTGCCCGAAAGCTGTTGAGTGAGAACTCAAGCGATGCAAGAGGCATCCTCCCCAAAATCAAGTCAAGACTCCTTGAGGAGTGCTAAAGCGAAGGAGGCTCATAAATGACCAAGCCCTGGGAAAAATACTTTATAATAGTATGTCCATCAAGCAAGAAGGAGGATAGCAATGAACAGGGAATTGATTTGTCGATGCAAGAGATGGCGCATTGATCAGATTTTGTCATTGTGGTTCAGCAAATGGGATTGAGGGTTCTGGAGCAAGTAAGACTTGGATTCTCTTGGTTGGGAGGAACGATAACTTCAACTATTTTTTCCTGACAGTGGTGTCGGGTTCCCTACTCAATTTCTTATCTATTTAGAATTGATAAATTATAGATGGAGTACATATATGAATCAAATTTCATTTATAGTGAATTATAATATGCATGTATTTCTAACCTTTTCCTATTTTCATGTTATGATTTAGTATAAACAGTTTTATTTACGGAATGTAAAATAATTGCAAATTTTATTATCTTAGTTATATTTCAATTAATCTTTGTTTGGGCTTCCATACCCGGATTAGAGTGGATCTAATGTCAGCATATCTAAGAATCGTGAATGAATGAATCATAGATCTGGTCAATATTTTAAAGTATGTCCACATATCTTCTTTTAAATATTTTAATTCTATATTCAAACTAATCATAATCCATACAAGCCAAGGATTTTCATATAGAGCTCATCTTCTTTCTAGACTGTATTAATTTATACAGTATTTCAATTTAAAATTATATTTTGAGAATACCTGCCATTATGACTAGATTCCATTAATGTAAGTTAAACAATGAATTTAAAGCATGTAATTACTAACCAAATGAGATTGCAGACAATCACATAAAATGTCTTAAGTATACAGAGTAGAGATGAAAGGCTTCTTCACTCCAAAATCATTTAGATCACAAATCTACATATCAACCTTTTAACTCAGTGAACTAATCAAATATATGACTGCTATCAGTTGGGTATTCATACCCATTTGGAACCAACTCTAAAATATAATCTTTTATAAAACAGTCAATACTTGTCCAGCTCACATATTCGCTTAATAAATCAAACCAACAATCAGTTCTAGTTAAATTACAGAGTAAATCTATTTCATTTATCTAAACTTAAATTCACAGTCACTATTCATGAGTATTCATACCTCGGTATAGTCATCCCTATCAAAAGAGTTCAACACAATCGAATCTAAAAAGAAATAAAAAACAAGCTTCAATAGAATTACATCAACCAACAAGTTTCCCAATAGTTTAACTATATCCTAGTTGTAAGCCCACCTATGTTCATCCATCGTTTAAGAATAAAAATGTAATGTGCATCCAAATTGGATGGCATGAGAACACATCAAAACATGAGAGGTTGCGAAGCCATTTCTATAAGATAGTACATACCTATAAGGGTTTAAACAAGACAATTTTAAAACTTATATTTGCTAGTGGCTGTGAAATCCATTTCAAAATTCAGACTGTGAACCCAATGGGAAACCATTCCAACCCCTAAATATCAGAGCCTTACTGGAAGACTATTGAGTCATCCACGTTGTACCATTGAAACCATTGCGTCGGTAGACACATGTACAATACTAAGCAGTGTTACCAAGTATAAAATGAATACTTCTAATTCAGTTGAGCATAAATGGAAACCATCACCTTTGTACAAGAAGAAGGAGGCATGAGAGGAGGTGACCTTGTCGCTTCTCTCGTCGGGCTAGGATTAACAAACCTACATTCCAGAATACACGGTAAAAATATCTCTGTAAAATGTAACTAAATAAGGAAAATCATGACATGGTAAAACCATTACCTATCCAAACGAAGCTAGGGCTTGAATATTCAAGCTAGAATTCGTTTTAAAGCTTTTCTAGCCACCAAACTCCACCTGCACATTAAAAGAATAAATTTAGAGTTTTTCCTTAGAAATCGAATTGAACAAAACAAAGAAAATCTCAGACGAAAACCACGGGGACTTCACTTAGTGAACATCTCACATAGCACGTGCGATCATGGGATATTAAAGAATACCCTCAATTTCGGGAGATATTGACCCAAACTCTTTTTGTTGAAACCCCCTCCCAATACTTAAAACCTCCTCCCCACCCCTTTTTATACCT
>LPNX010082608.1:269099-340177 GCA_001517045.1 Pseudotsuga menziesii
CATGTTCCTTCCATAACCGCAACAACCCAGATAGGTCGGGGCCGTAATGGTAGTCACTTCACTGATAAAAACCTTCAATTAAAACTCAGAAACAAAAAAAAAATACCTCCATTAACAGACTTGTAAGGAACGAGCGAGGTTGTGTAGCACAACCATGAATGGTTGAGTTTCCTTCAAGAGAAATAGCTATAGACCAAAAATATGAAGCAATAAATCCCTTGTACAGATTAAAAATGCGTTAAAACCCTTGACAAAACCCTTGCAGGAGATCACAACAAGTGGAGGGCTGAGATCCCTCTTGGACCACAAACACATGCAATTAAACTTGCCATTTGAATGCGCTTTCCTATGCTGTCAACTCACATGCATGCAGTTTTTAAACCTTAGTTAAAGTCATCAATTTTTATGTGTTTTCATGTTCCCCTTGTACCTCCCTTTTAAATTTATTGCAAACCAAGCCTTATGATATATCACCAACATTATGTATGGACATGGCTAGGGTCATGACTATGGTCATTTTTATCACCATAGTCCAACTTAATAAAAAACTTGAAACCAAAAACATGCGCTATGCTTTCAACATTATATCATTTAATCAAATATTTTAATATACATTTTACATCTTGTTTTATGAAGGTAGGATTATTCACAAAGAATAGCTAGGACAAGCTTTAGTTCTAGGCATAGGTCCTACGTAAACCACATTTTAAAAATAAACCCCAAAGGACTGAGCACACCACCTTGGTAGGATTGTGTTGAGGTCGTCGTAATTCAAAGGTGACACCCCAAGTGGCATAAAGTTGTCGATCAAACATAGAACCAAGGCAAGTAAAATTACATGCGTAAATACATGTGACGACAAATATAAGAAGCTGCGACCAACAATTACATGTTACGACAAAATAAAGAGTAACAAAGTAAAATATTTTTACTTTATTTTATGGATTTAATAGGTGTGTGATACACACACATATAAGAGAGATGATTTAAGTAAATAAAAAATGGTTATTAAAATATAATTATATCAAAAATTAATTTATAAAGATTTTTTAAGTTATAAAATATATTAATTAGTGATTATTTTATATTTATTCGTAGTCTACCATAAACTGCATGATGCTTATCTCACATTAATTGCCATCAGCTACTAATTATACATGTATCAACTATTAGTATTTTTCATATTTTTTATAATTGTTTATTTGAATTTGGAAGAACTTCCATAAAATCAATGTTGATAATCCACTTGTCTCATATGCATACAATAAGTGTCACTTACATGTTAAGTTCTATGAACAAGTTATCTATTACTTGTACTTTATGGGTGAGTTGGTAGTCTACCATAAAGTGCATGACCTGTTGGTCATCCATGCATCAACTATGAAATTATTCATACTCATCTCTTATTAAGTGTCATCAACAACTACTAGTTATTTTTTATATTTTTTATAATTCAATTTAAAAAATACAGTTGTCTCATACACATATAATTTAAAAAAACATAAATACATACAAATATAAAAAAATACATTTAAAAATACTAAATAAAAACATCCCATCAACATTGAAAAAAAAAAATCACATGGACATTGTCACCATCGACAAATCCACTGTACACTAAATAACTACTTCCCTACTATTTTGCAAAAATACAAAATTCAAAACATGTAAGAAACAGTAAATTCAAACTCTGGAAGAAAAACATAGGCCCACTGAAAAAAACAAAGATTAACTACAAACAAAAGGAGCAATCAGAACGAAAACAAATCCTCACGCCACCGTTAAATATTGACAGAGAGTGAAAACAAATGGATTAACCCTAGTTGATTTCCACCGTTAAATAAATATAAAGAAATAACAAATGGATTGAAACCCTAGTCGATTTAGGTTACATAAAATAAAATAAAAAAATGTTAAATCTGTCAACTCAAATAAAGTGATACATGTTTTTTCTTAGAACGCAATGAACGTGATAGCGATCCGAAAGAGAATCTTCAGTATTATTGGTATTGGCAAAACAAAGTGGGATCTGACGAGGAACGCCTTATCTTCGGGGGCAGGCAGGACTGAAATGCATTCTCATTCTCATTGCCATTCATTCACATGATCACAGCAGCACAGACTCTGCAAAATGGGGAGGACGTTAGGGTTTTCAATTGCTTTTCTTTTGGCAGTAGCACTCGTGTCTTGCAGCCCAAGAGAGGCGGAACGTATGATCCCTTTCAGTCTTTTCTTATTTTCTATCCCATTGATCTTGATATTCAATAGTAACAGAAGTCTGGCTTTTTTTGTATTGAAATCTATTTGAGTTTTTTGGTTTATATGGGCACTAATTAATTCCTTTTCCTGCTGCAGATTGGAAGCAGGCCAATAAGGGACCCAAGCAAGAACTATCCAGGGAGACCCAGGTAGAGTAAAGTAAGGATGTCCAGTCTATAAATTATCCATAAATTATGCCCAACAATCTGATGAAGAAAACTGAGTGATATCTGTTCTTATTAGTTACTTTGCAGGTCAAGAAAACTGAGTGATATCTGTTCTTATTAATTACTTTGCAGGTATTTGCAGAATCTGAAGGTAAGAAGGGATTTATGAACACAGCTAGTCCAGCGAAGTATGCAGAGGAAGGTGTTCCATCCAATTTGGATTATACGGATCCCGGACCAAATACAGATCCCCATCGCCAATCACCACCACGTTCACCTCCATCTTCTTAGAAAAAGTTGCTGGCCGAGGAGCAACGATATGCCGAAATAAAGATCGCTTGTTTTGTTTAGTCAAGTAGGAATCCTGTAACTCTTTTTCAGATTCAGAGCAGAAAGAGAAGAATATGTCTACAATTATGCAGAAAGAATTTGGAAAGATCCCTTTTGTAATAGACAGAAGAGTTTTGTAATAGATTTTCAATAGTAGTGATAATTATGAAGTAGAATATTCTCAAGAGTAACTATAATTGTAGTTGATGTGGTCAAATAATTGTGAAGTAGAATATTCCAACGAATAACAATAATTGAGTAGTTGGTGTGGCAAGAGTATATGGACATAACAGTAGGGGATAAGGCATAAGTTACAAGTTAAGTGCTAGTCATTAATGTGTTATTAATTTAATGTATTAATATTAGTTAATAATGTATCAAATGGATAGTTACTAAATATTTTTAATATTTTTTTTTATAATTGTTTATTTTAAATTTGAAACATTTACCATAAAATTAATACAGAAAAAGCATAAATATTACTTCACCTAAAAGCATAAACATTATTTCATACTAAAGTTTATATGAGTTCTTGATACATCATTACTAATTAATAATGCATATACTTGCTTATCTTAGCAGTCTAGAAAAAAACATAGGCACCCTAAATTCTAAGATATATAAACACCAATTAATGTAGTTATTATTAATTATCAACCATTAAATACAAGCTTTCATATTGATTTTTAGGCCTATAAGCATATATATCTTAGAAATTTGGGGTGGATTAATATCTATTATTTTTCATTTATGAAAGAGAATGAGACAACTGTCCAAATTGATTATATGGACTTAATACAAAATTCATAATTTCAAAAATTAAAAAATCAAAACAGTTCATGATAGTTGGAAAAATTAAACTTCAACTATTAGATACAACTATTAGCTTTACTTCAACTCTAATCACCATTATATTTGACAGCTATTATATTAACTGTTACGTATCTATTAGGTTAACTCAAATACTAATACAACTATTAAATTAAATTTAGATAAATGTGGTAATTAAAACATGGTAATAAAAAACTATTAGATGAATATGTAGTTAAACTTTATTGCAGTGAAACCATACCCCTCAGCCAAATTTCAAACTTCATTTGAGTAAAACCATGCACCCCAAATAACCCATTGCAAATTAATAAATTCAATTACTGTCATATGGGTTTTTGGATTTTACTATATTAGAATTTAAAATATACAAGTTTTAGGATGGATATTCCACCATTATCATGTAACAAGAAAAAAACAACCAAAACATTGACTATTCTAAACTCTATACATTATCAAAACTTCTATTCTTAAAATTCAATTTATTTATGAATGAGTTCACATAAATTTGAAAGGCATTAAGCAAAAAGCCAGAAAAAATAAAAACAAACAATTAACCAAATCTATATCAAAGTCAATGGTTTATAAAATCCCAACTAAAAATTTGTCGTCTACGTTACATACATTTCTGGACACCAGAAATAGGGAACGAGGTTTTGGAAATAGCAATAATAAAGGCCGAATATAAGAAAGTCACGGGTTATCTCAATCCTAAAACAATAAAAATCGGCGAAAGACTTTGGATACCATTTAGGTTATAGAAACAAAACAGTACAAACATGAGATATTTTAAGAAAAAGATTCAAGATAGGAACAAGATTTATGCGATACTTTAATAAAATGTTTCAAAATAGGAACAAGTTTTCGAACGACTTCGGAGACTATTCGACATAATAACAAGTAAGTTTTTTTTCAGATGGAAAGATCCACGGGAAACTCAGCAATACTTCCCCCCGAACCCAGAGAGTGTACGAACCTCTTACCAATTGAGCTAACCCTTGGGGCTATAATAACAAATAAGTTGTTAAGTAGAAACTTCAGGATTTTCACCAAAGACTTTGGATACCATTTAACTTATAGAAACAAAACACTACAAACATGAAATATTTTAAGAAACAATTTCAAAGTAGGAACAAGATTATGAAGAACTTCAGAAATTTCAGAAATTGCTATAAAACTATTTAAGAAGATTAATTTAATAAATTATTCAAAATAATATTATTTAAACTATGTTTTTGAAAAACAGATAAAAAAAACAATTATAATATTAAAAAAAAATTATATGTAAATAAGAAACATTATTCTCCAAAAGATTTTATAAGCTCTGTATATATTTTCCTAATAAAACTAACATATTAAAAAGGAAAACTACCTATTTATAAAAACAAAACAATAAAAAAAGTTTTATATATTTTATATATAGAGATATATATATAATTAACTAACAAATTAAATAAACCTATATATAATACCTAAACTGTATCAAAATCAAATCTTATTCAAAATTCTAAAAAGTAAAGAAATAATTTTTTTTCATTAAAATAAAAATAAATATAAATATTCATAATAATGAAAAACCTATATATGATACCTAAACTTAGTAAAGCATCAAAATCAAATTTTATTCAAAATTCTAAAAAAGTAATGAAATAATTTTTATTCATTAAAATAAAAATAAATAAAAATATTTTCTTATAGAAATAAGAGATTCTCTCACAACTATAAATAACCATGTGTTTAGTCTATAGATCTCACCAATAATACTTACAAAGTAATCTAGACAAAATTACCATTATCTTATAAAATATATGCATATATAATTTGTTATTGTGTTTCAAAATATGAAATTAAAAAAAAAATGATTACTTAGTCAAATACACATACATATTATATTAAAGTTTATCAAAATAAAATAAATTGTTATTATTCTTTTTTGGGAAACACTTAATAAATTTTTCAAATGTTTTCTCTTCTTTAATCAACAAATAAATTAATATTTTAAAAAGGATCCTTGATTTCAAAAGATCTCGAGACAAAAACAAATGGAAATGCTCTTAATATTAAGGTGATTTTTTTTTAATCTCGCATACATTTAGTGTGCACTAGAAGGTATGATGCATGCAGTTTAGAAGATTGAATCGCAATAACATCCATTAACAAATGCAAAAAAGATCCATATTATTTATCATACCGAGCATTTTTATCATACTGTATTATATCATTGATCGTTATCCGCATCCATATTATCTATCATACCGAGCATTTTTATGATAGTGCATTATATCATTGATAGTTATCCAAATTATAGAAAAAATTGTAAAACTAAATCATTAAAATAAAGATAAAAGTTTTTGAAACAAAAATACATGGACTTGAATATCGACGAAATTTCATAGAAACTTTTGCAATTTGGAAATGGACTTTTGCATTAGCATACAGTGCACCAAACTTCTATTAGTACAAGAATTTTAACAATATTACATGATTTTAATTTCAACATAGACTTTTGCAATAGCTTACCAATAGCCTACCATGGACCAAACTTGAGGTATGTTAGTTTTTTTAATCTAATTCAAATTGATTAGGATTTTTATCTTAAAGAATAATGAGTGCAACAAGATACATAATATATAGAAGATACACAAGGCACAAAGATTTTTGTTGGAGAAACCATAAAGGATAAAATCTTGCAAACTTCCTCAGAATAGTTTCATCACTAAGACAATATCACAAGATGGAAAAACCCAAGTATAAGAAGTATTGTGCAACCCTCTCTCTCTCTCATCCGTGTTCTTTTCTTTCTCCTCATGCGAACTTGAGTGAGTGTGTATGTGTTTAAATGAGGGAGGGTGCCTGCCTATTTATACACATCAAGTGACTGACCTAATAACTTGACCGGGCTAACCTCCTACCCTAACAGGACCAACTTCACCTAGGGATACTCAAAATACATTTTATTATATTAAACTCGAGGACTACTGCCTCAGCGTACAATCAAGGGTTTACCTCAATGACCATATACAACAATGACATTCCGAAAGGATGGAAACACATCTCCAATGGGGGTAAAACAATATATAATGATAATATACATCAGGGTATCCTCTGAAGTTACAAATACAACAACACTCCCTCTTAACGAGGAAGGTATTATCTCGCCACATTCATCAACACATTTGATCACATTCTCATCATTGAATCATCATCATCGTTGTTGTTGAAGTTCTCATCTTGTCGATCATTTAATAGTGACATTTGTCAAATTTATCCATCATAGGAAGTTTTTACATAGCCAACCCTGTTTCATGATGGGTGTAGGCATATTCCTCATCTAGGTATTCATAATATCCATGATAAATCCATTAAGTAAGTACCACTCAAGACCATACATTACATTTCCACTCCAATAACCTGCGTCTCTTACCATCATCTCATCGTATCTCAATAATCTCATCATCACACACAGAGCAAAACCCAGATTCATACCATTGACCACCCACATTCTATCAGCATAAGAGGACGCCAGGACTCATTATGTATCAATGACGACCTACGTCTACCACTATGTGAGAATCGCCTAGGAGCACACCAAGTGCATTATGTTTCTCCACAGTCAATCTGCATTCTAACAACATAGGAGCATTCCAGGACTCATTATGTCTCAACGACGACCTGCATCTACCACTATGCAAGAATCATTCAGGCACACACCAAGTTCGTTGTGACCTCTCATCATCTCCAACATGGGAACACATAAGGAATGATTTCGTTCGAGGACAATTTGTGTACACGTTAGGACTCATTACATCCAAGGACAACCTCAAGGACTCATTACATCCAATGATAACCTGCGTGCCATGCCAGGACTGATTACATCGAAGGATGGCCTTCCAAGACTCATTGTATCCATGTATAACGTGTGTACTAATCTAGGACTGATTAAATCTAAGGACTACTTAACAAGACTCATTACTTCCAGGGATAACATGCATACGCTAGGACTTATTACATCTGAGGATGACCTGACAGGATTGATTATGTCTCGAGACAACCTGCGTACTACGCTAGGACTCATTACATCTGAGGACAACCTATTTTCCTTCCCATGTGAGATCTCATTCTATTGCATATGTGTCTTCCAATCCTCTCATCATCTCTAGGATGAGAGCACGGCAAGACTGATTACGTCTGAGAACAGCATGTGTCTACCACCATGCAAGAGCTCGTCACTCCCTCTTTCTAGGGACCATGATATGGATAACACCAAGTCTCTCTCTGAAGTAGTTGAACTTCACTCTCACAATCAGCTTAGTCAACACATTGGCTATCTTCTCTTTTGTCTCCATGTCCTGGAGCTTCACTGCTCCTCTCTGCAACATATCCCGAATATATCTCAATATGCTTCGAATTGTCATGCAAAAGATACAAGTCACCTCTAACTCGAGATCAAACAAATCAGAAAGTAGATTTCGAAGCCATACTTCCTCACAACTAGCTGAAAAAGCTGCAACATATTTTGTCTCAGTTGTACTCAACTCCATGTAGAATCATTTTCTCCTAAACCGAGTGATCATACCAAATCCCAAACTGAAGCAGCATCCCGAAGTGATCTTCCTATCAGTGGTGCTTTCTTCCCAATATGAATCAACATAATCGGGTAGGTTAATCTTCTAATTCACATCATACTTGAGCCCATAGTCAAATGTACCCTTTAGGTACCTCAATACATGCTTTGCAGCTAATAGGTGAACATGTCTCATATCTGTCAGGAACTGGCTCAAGGTGTTCACAACAAAACATATGTTTGGTCTCGTATTCGTCAGGTACATCAATGAACTAATAATATGACAATACATCATGGCATCAACTATCTCTCATGAAGCATCACACAATAGCTTCAAGTTTGCTTCCATAGGTGTGGATATCGCCTTGCAGTCCAGCATTATGAATCTCTTTAGAGTCTCCACTACACACTTTCCTTGACCAAGGAAGATTCCATCCGTACTTGGACACACCTCCATGCCTAAGAAATAGTGACAAAAAAATGACCAAAATCCATGTAAAATGGCCACTTTTGATTTGACGATCACTAGTGTCTAATTTTTGGTCTCTTGTCACATGACAAAAAATGTAGTCATATTTAATTTGGTCATTTATAGTTTGTCTTGTGGGCATTAATTTAGTCATATATTTGGTCATTAGTTTGGTCATATATTTGGTTATTAATTGTCACAATTAATGATCAGATAAATGACCAGAAATATGACCAAATTAATGAGAAAAAGACAAGCTATAAATGAATAAACTTAATATGACCACATTTTTTGTGGTGTAATAAGAGACCGAAAATCAACCACCAAAACTGTCATTTGGTTATTTATATGTGAATTTTGGTATTTTTTTGTCACTTATGTTTCATTGTTTGGTCACTAATCTCTCATTTTTTGGTCACTAATTTAGTCATTTTAACCAATATTTCAATATCATTAGGGTACGGAGGAATCGAACCACCAACCTCCTGCTTGTAAGGAAGGCGCTCTTCCATTGAGTTAACACCCTTTAAGAATTGAGGAAATGACCAATATTCTATTTCCATCTACTAACATCGAATCAACACTCCAAATCTCACTACAACAAACTCCTCATCATTATATCACTCCTATTATTCCTCAACTCCCCACCTCTCCATTCTAGTCCCTCAATTCTTACATTTGTCGGTTGACTCTTTATCAAAAACATGGTTAACATATGTAATCTACTATCGAACATCTTCGATTCCAACAACTAGAGGATATTTTTAATGAAGAAAAATAAGAATGCCAAAACAAAGAAAGAATAAAAGATTGTATACTAGTTACAAGATCTTATAAAGATAACATTAGAAAATAAGGTGGAGTGCACAAGCCAAAATAAATGGCACAAACAAACTAATTCATTAGAGCAACAGAAGAATATGTTCAATAACCAAAATGCCTATGAAAGTGTTTCTTATTTGTATGATTGACAATTTGAAACAAAAAACACAAAAATAAAACAAAAAGTTTCCACCTTTTACTCTATCGACCAAAACAAAAAAAACAAAAAAAAATCACTTAATGATCTATACTAGTAATTGCACTTTCGGTGTTTCAATAAAAGAATGTCATATTGAAGGGGAGAGAGGGAGATGAAGGCTGTGGATGCAAAGTACACTATTGAAAAGAGAATTGTTAGTACCAAAACCTGCCTTGTTAAAATATTTAGCTCTTCACCAAATTTACGCCAACTCTCCTAGCTTTCCATCCTTTGCATCAAATTCTCCAAGTTTTCAATAATCTCAACCTCCAACTTGGTGAAGTTTTATAATATATCCTTATCTTTTGAATTTAAAAATTCGATTGGTCAAAATTCACATTGATGTTCAAAATGTTAAATTACTTGTTCATTATATCAAAAACTTTTTTCACATCATCAAACATTTTAAAATTTTTTATATGTAAAAGTTAAACAAAAACATTTTCCCCAAAATCAAATATTGAAAATTTTTATTCATTTTTATATTTGATAGTTTCTATTTAAAAATAAATCATTTTTAATATATACAAGTTGACCCAAAAAAATGGAAACCTTTTCCCAAAGTGAAGTTTTATAGCTTTTTAGAAAAACAACCAAAAACAGAAAAAAACATGGGAGCCTCACAACTCTTATGGGTGATTAGCATAAAAAAACATGGGGAGCCTCACAACTCTTCTGGGTGATCAGCATATTATCCACTCTTACAATTTTATTTAGGCAAAGGGATAGGTCCAACTCTCCAACAAGTTCTTCTAAAGTGATTATCTTTGTAAAGTGATTATCTCTGAATGGTAAGAAAATATTCCACAAATGATCAATAAACAAGAATTGTTCATATGAAACATTTCAATGATGTATAATATATCCCAATTTCTATTTTTCATTTTGGATTCTTTATGCAAGTACTATGATCTTAAAATCTTTGTTTTATTGCTTTTTATTTTTGATAAATTTTATTAAAAACTAAAATCTTTATGTTATTGCATTTAATTTTTGAAATTTTTTATTAAAAGTTAAAATCTTTTTAATATATAAAACTGAGTAAAGTCTTTTTTTTCAAAATCAAATCTTTTAAAATTTAATTTTCATTAAAAAAATATTTTAGATTTCTAACTAAAGTTTTATGCTCCCAAACTCCAAGCCATAAATTCATTTATACTCCAAGCTCCAAGTCAAAAATCCAATATGGAAAGTTTGGCAAGTCATAAGTGGATCTGTACTCCAAGCTCCAAGTCAAAAATCAAGTATGTAAAGTTTGGCTACTTGGTGCAGGATTGAAATAATTTTTGTCGCTCCAAAACACTTTTTAAACTTTGCATGTCTCCTCCAACATTAGACATAAGCTCTCGAATTTCTTGAGCACTAGTTTCCAATTATTGGGAGACAGTTGTTAGGAAAGAGAGTACATGTTCGTAAGATTGAACTATTAAGTCTTTTAAGCTGGGTTTCCTCCAACATTTTTCTCTGCTTTAAGTCTCTTAAGCTAGGTTTCCAACATTCTTTTGACATCCCACACTTTGAAAGGGCCAAGTTGGGCATTTAGTTGTTGCTCGAGGCTTTGAATGTCCATGTCTTTCTTAGGAAATTTTTCGTTGAAGAGAATGGTCTTGACTTCAATTCCATAAATATGAAACTTTCCATTCCAGGGATCACTACTTCAAAGGATTTCTGAGAAGTCTAATTAATAACATGAGTGCATTAAAATCCTTTAACAGAACTTCCTTTCTTTTCCTCAGATCGAGATCCAACAATGGCACCAGTTTAAGCACCAATAGCAGCATCTTATATATAGATAGATATCCACCAGCACTAGTAAAAGCAAAAAATACAGAGGAGTAATAAGCAACACCAATAACATACCTAGGTTAAGCACTTGATTCATAATATATTGATAGAAGAGTTTCACTTTCTGTTCTAAGTGTAAATGTACTTGTAATAGATGCATACTCATGAGATTCCAACAATGGCACCAGTTTAAGCACCAATAGCAACATCTTATATATAGATAGATGGAGTAAGCTAGCTATGGAGCAATCCTCCCTCATCGGACGGAGTTAACTTTGCTCCTCCTCCGTCCGATGGGGGGAGGTTTGCTCCATAGCTAGCTCACTCCATAAATAGATATCCACCAGCACTAGTAAAAGCAAAAAATGCAAAGGAGTAATAAGCAACACCAATAACATACCTAGGTTAAGCAGTTGATTCATAATATGTTGATAGAAGAGTTTCACTTTCTGTTCTAAGTGTAAATGTACTTATAATAGATGCATACTCATGAGATTCCATGTCTCTGTAATAGGCATACCTTTGGTACCCACGACACTACCATTGTGATTTATTCTTCTAAACTAACTCAAAATTGTTTCTACATTGAAATATGGGTATGGAAATGAGGAGTACTAAAAAACTAGTATTTATATATCGTTAGTGGACATGGAACTAGTACTTATCCTAAACTGCGAATGCAGCTAAAAACTTTTCCTCGGAATTATATTATACCCTGTTTCCTAATAACTTCATGAGATGCGGCTCTGTCAGTCACATGCATGGGTAAATATGTTTTGGGGGTTTAATCGATAGTGTCTGAACCTGTACCATCATAGCCATAACTAACCTAAGCAGCATCCAAAACACTTTTAAACTCTCAATTTCCCAAGTACAACACGAAAGGATTTGATGCTATGGATTTAAGATGGCTATTAAGGTTCAGGAAAAGACAGCCCAAGGGAACGACTCCGTGTACAGATAACACCTAAATTTTTAATTTTTAACACAATTGCCAGAGCTAGTTATAGACAACGTTGATCTTTTCAAATCCACGTTCAACATTTAACTGTGGGATTTGACTCTGGATAGACCCTTCAACCAAATCGTGACCGTTCCAATAAACCAAATTTATGGCGCATATTGAATCTGGAAATGGTGACTTAGGTTTGGTTTACAACTGTGAAAGTTACGAACAAGGACCGTTTCTCTTCTTTTTCCCCTGAATGATTTTCCACTCATCGAACCAAACTCGCCTACGCTAGTAACCATATTTTTCACACTTTTAACTTCAAGTTTGTATGGTCATATAAGCCATATCTGAAGAAATCGTTGACCTCTGCAAACTGGATCGTTCTCTTCCAAGCCGTGTTTCCCTTCTGGAACCTGGGACCCTTGAGGACAATCGTTGTTGGCAGTATTAAGGAGTAGCCACATTTTGTTTGAACTTGACAAAGGTTATATATATTGACTAAGACTTACGAACACAATACATTTAATCAAACAAGAGAAACAACATTTGATTGCATATTCCAAGAAACACAACCTCTATCAAGTAAGGTTTCCTACTAGCATAATCTAGTTGTTGTTTTAACTTATACAGAGGCTAAAAATAGCACAAAGATCTTTAAAGAAATACACAAAGTTCAAAAAAAAATTACTCCTGGTATCAAATTGATATATATTTTTTTACATGCAGAGTGCAAATAGTCTATTTTTCACCCTGTCTGGTACCTCTTCACTGAGTGGATAAACAACATATGCTCCATCGCCTCTCACATGAATACAATTTAGCTACTTTTGATAGAAACCATGTGCTAAATGTTGGCAACTTAGGTTCATTCCTTCCCAGAAGAGTACAAGAGTCTCAAATACACCTTGTGCACAGAAGTTATACATTGCAAGCTAGAAGAATAGGTAATTACTTATCCCTTGGTTCAAAACTGGACATGAACAGTCAACATAATCACACGAAATTAATCATCCCTCGGTTCATGCTGAGAAAAAACTGAGGGTTCTCTGTGCATTGAATTCCTTGTTGGGTAAATTCCTTCACTGCTAATCCTTTATAAGTACAACTAGTTACTATCCTCTGTTGGATGCGCACTCATTCTCTGAAATCAATGGATTAATGGATTAGATTCCAAAGTTTGTTACAAGTTAAATAGGGGTTGTTACATTGGTTTTGAAATACTATTTTACTGTTGGACGTGTTCACCTTGACTGGATGTTTCTCCCATCTCCCCTTTGTCATTAGCCCTCCTTAGATAGTTTTCGTCTTCTCACTGGGCGATTAAACCAAAGGTTGAAAGATTTTGTTGACTCGATGGGAAGGATTATATGTCTCAATCTAGCTATAACTGTTATTCCCACAGCTAATGGTTAGAGACATCCAATTACTTTTATTGGTTACGCCAATCTCCAAATTTGTGTATTGCCTGGCTAGAATGTTGGAAATATTAATTACGGGCTGATCCATAATCAAATCAGTCGACTCTCTCAGAGTCTGTAGCAAATTACAAAGTGCAAGAGAGTTTGACAAGATAAAGAGTTCAGATTTCTCTTACATAAGTCAATAGAATTTAGTTGCTGAAGCTAAGTTTCTAGGTAGAAAGTAATTGCAGTCTTTTAATGTTAAGATGTTAGTCCCCAAAAATATTCTATATGAAGAATGAAATTGTAAATCAAAACACATAGAAAATAACACAACAGAGAAGAACACAGAACATCAACAGAGAAGAGAAGTGGGGCGAAGAAGAAGAAGGAAAACTTAGTGAAGGGTTTGAAGCTCAGGCTTCTGTGTTTTTACCAAGTTTGTATTTACGCCTGTAAGTTTGTTATGCGGTTGCATGAAATACAAATCTTTAAGTTTATGGTTGAATGAATGTTTTTGATAACCGCACATCTTCTCCATATTTACATGAGTGAATGTTGTTTACATTTACTTTGAGTGAAAGACATCATTTCACTATGTAAAAGTTTCTAGTTTCAGGCACAAGTTCCTAGAGAGGTTCAACACAAATCTTGTTTATTATTTATATGATATTGTGAGTGATTCGCAATATAGTTGTATCCCAGTTAATCCTAGGTGATCGCAGTAAAAGTGTTTAAATCCTTAGACTAGCTTTTACTTCACACATGAGTTGTTCGCAACCAATTCATATTGCACTAAAAGCTAGTCAAAGCCTAAGTTAAAGAGTGTCAAGGTGAAAAGTTCGTGCAGTTACTCCATCCCAGTAACTCCTTAGCAGTAACTCTAGCGCAGTAAGTAAATCCCGTCCCAAAAAAATCAAGTCGCAAGTTTTGAAAAAGTAAAAAGGGGAAAACATAAGGTTGTGCTAGGCGGTAACTCAAGTTAATTGTCGCGGCTGCCATTTCTCCTGAGATCTGATATCAGAGCTAGAGCTAGTTTAGGAAAGAAATCTTATTGCGGCGGCTGCGGTTTCTCCCAAGATATGGTATCAGAGCTAGAGCTAGTTTAGGAAAGAAATCTTGTCCTCAAAGGGAAAAAGTAATTTTCTAAGAAAAGTTAAAAATCAAATGGCTTCTACTTCTTGTTCAAATATGTCAAGTTTACAAACTTTAATTTTTAGAAGAAATAATTATGAATATTGGTCTCTGATAATGAAGGCTTTGTTAAGAGGTCAAGATGTTTGGGATATTGTCCAGAATGGCTATGCAGAACTAGCAAATCAAACGTCATATAATAATCTCTAACAAGCTAAGAAAGATATCTTGGGGGAACACGAGAAGAAATATGGAAAAAGCTTTGTTCTACATACATCAAGCCATGCATGAAAGCATACTCCCAAGAGTAGCAGCAGCAATTACCGCAAAGCAGGCATGGGACACATTGGGGACAACTTATCAAGGTTTGGATAAGGTAAAGAATTCAAAGCTACGAATTTTGAGAAGAGATTTCGAATCTCTGTCCATGAAAGATTCAGAGTCAGTACATTCATTTTATACCAGAGTTGTTGGTTTCATAAATCAACTGAAATCTCATGGAGAAACTATAATAGACCAAAAAGTTGTTGAGCCCCCAAGATTTGAAAACTTGGTTGTAACCTTGGAAGAACACATAGACATGAGAACGTTTACTATTGATGATCTGCAAGGTTCACTCATCAATCATGAACACAGGCTCGACAGAACTCAAACATCATTGGAAGGTGCATTCGTAGCACAGTGATCTATAAGCCGTGGAAGAGGAATGGGGAGAAATAATTTCAGAGGCAGAGGAAGAAACTTCTCAAGAGGAGGACGCAGTAGTAGTCCTGTAGATGTTACTGGTAGAGGACAAGACCAGAACACAAGTCAGACATGTGGTCATAGGTTTCATAAATCAAAGATTCAGTGTCATTATTGTAAAAAGTTTGGTCATTATGCATATGAATGCAGGAAGAAGCAATATGACCAAGGAAAGAAAAGCCAGATTCAGTCGATGAACACCAGTAATTCGCCAAGTGCAATGTTGATGGCATGCGCATCCGCAATTGAATGCAATACCATCCAAGAAAGTTTGTATGACATATGGTATTTGGATTCAGGCTGCAGCAATCATATGACTAGTAATTTAAATTTATTTTCCAGTCTAGATAATTTAGTTCAAACTGATGTTGCACTTGGAAATAATGTCCAAGTTGTTGTTTTGGGAAAAGGTACTGTTAGTATTTTAATCAAACAGGGAGAGCATAAGCATATGCCTAATGTTTACCATGTAGAAGGTCTAAAACATAATTTGATAAGTATTGGACAACCGATACAGAAAGGTTACAGAGTTTACATGGAAGATAATCACTACATGATTAAAGATGTATGTCCAAGCACGTAGCTAATAGCAAGAGCTCCAATGACAAGCAATCACTTATTTCCATTGAGGATAGCTCCAGACAATACAAAAGCTGCATTCAAGGTAGAAAGTAAAGAAGTCACGTATTGCGACAAGAGAGAAAAAGACAGCGCTGATTTTCAGGATGCATTTCAAACAAAACTTCAGGATGATTCCTAGCTATGGGATTTCGGATTTGGACATCTGGATTTTGGTGGACTAAAGTTGCTGCACACAAAAAAAATGGTAGAAGGATTACCATTGATCGACAAAACAGACAGAGTTTGTGAAGGCTGCATCTTTGGAAAGCAGCATAGAGAGACTTTTCCAGTTGAAAGTCATACAGAGCGCGCACACCACTTGAGATTGTGCGCTCTGATATTCGTGGTCCAATGCAGACAACATCCATTGGTGGATGCAAGTATTTTCTTACTTGTATTGATGACTACTCAAGAAAAACATGGGTATATTTTTTGAAACATAAATCTGATGCATTTAGTTGTTTTCAGCAGTTCAAGGCACTCGTGGAAAACCAGAGAGGACACCGCATAAAAATATTAAGAATAGATAGAGGCGGTGAATATGTTTCAAATGAATTTCTAAATTTCTGCAAAATTCATGGCATACAGAACAAATTCACTGTGCGGTTAACACCTCAGTAGAATGGTATCACAAAAAGAAAGAACATAACCATTATGGAAATGGCGTGCAGCATGATGGCAGCCAAGCATTTTTCAAATGAATATTGGGGTGAAGCAGTCACAACTGCCGTATACATTATGAATCGATGTTCGACAAAGAGCGTGAAGAACAAGATTCCTCAAGAAGCATGGACATGTATGAATCATAGTGTTTCTCATTTAATTTTTTTTGGTTGTGTCACACATGCTCATGTGCCAGATGAGCTAAGAAAGAAATTAGACAAGAAGGGACAAAAATGTATTTTTGTTGGTTATCCTGAAGACACAAAAGCATATCAGTTGTATGACCCTATCACAAGGAAAGTAATCATTAGTCGCGACGTTCAATTTGTTGAAAATGAATCATGGGATGGAACCATCGAGAAGAATGTCAAGATCGTGTCAAATGTCGAGCATGAAGACATGACAGAAGAAGTGGTTCAAACACCACAAGTAAATCAACTGGTCACAACACCGTCGACTCCCATGACACCGCGACATGGTTCAGCACAAGGAACATCAACAAAAATCCCAACTCAAGCTACACCAACAAGCACACCAAGAGGACAACAGTCTCCATCAAGCAGTTCGACATCAACAGATCTAGTGAAGACAAGAATTCTGTGTGAGATATATGAATCTGGTACACCAAATTCCTTCTCTCTCTTTTCATTATTTTATCAAATAAATGATCCACTAACATTTGAGGAAGCTGTTGAAGAAGAAGTATGGGCACAAGCCCTGTATGAAGAAATAGAATGTGTTGAAAAAAACCAGACATGGGAACTGGTTGATGTACCAAAATATAAAGATGTAGTCAGTGTTAAATGGATTTATAAGACCAAACAAGATGCTGATGGAAATGTGCAGAACAAGGCAAGAATGCTAGCAAGAGGGTTCACACAACAACCTGGCATAGATTTCAATGAAAGATTCGCACCATTTGCACGCATCGATAAAATCAAAACTATTTTGTCCATTGCCACACAAATCAAATGGCATGTTTATCAAATGGATGTTAAGTCAGCATTTCTGAATGGTTATTTGGATGAAGAAGTATATGTGGAACAACCACGAGGCTATGAAGTTCCAGAACAAGAACACAAAGTGTACAGACTAAAGAAAGTGCTCTATGGTTTAAAGCAAGCTCCAAGAGTGGTGCATTCACATTGATTCCTATCTCATTGAGAATGGATTTCACAGAAGTGAAAGTGAGCCAACGTTGTACACCAAAGTGAATGAGCAAGGTAACATGTTAATTTTTTTCCTGTATGTGGATGATTTAATATTTACTGGTGATTTTGGCATAAAAGAATTTCGAACAGTCATGGAAAGTGAATTTGAAATGACTGATTTGGGGCTCATGAAGTTCTTTCTGGGCATTGAAGTCCAGGAATATGAAAGTGGTATTTTCATATCACAATCTAAGTATGCAAACATAGTTTTAAAAAGATTTAATATGTCAAATTGCAAGGCAGTCCCAACACCAGTAATAACGAGTTTAAAATTGAGCAAAGATGATGATGGATCAACTGTAGATCCTACGCTATTTAAAAGATTTGTTGGAAGCCTTATGTATTTAACAGCGACAAGACTAGACATTATGTATGGAGTAAGTCTGATCTCAAGATTCATGGAGTCACCAAAAGACTCACATTGGAAAGCAGGTAATAGAATTCTGAGGTATGTAAGTGGTACAAAATATCTTGGCATAATGTATTCAACTTCAGAAAATTTTAAACTCATAGGATATACTGACAGTGACAATGGAGGCAGCACAGATGATAGGAAAAGCACATCTAGGTACACATTTCATTTTGGTACATGTGTTTTTCATGGGCTTCAAAGAAACAACCAATAGTAATTCTATCTTTAGCAGAAGCATAGTATGTCGCAGCCACAGGCACTGCATGTCAAGCTGTTTGGATGAGAAGAATGTTAAAAGATCTGTCACAGAACCAACAAGACACAACAACTATTTTCTGTGACAACAATTCAGCCATTGCCTTGTCAAAGAATCATGTGTTTCACAAGAAAACCAAACACATTGACACAAGGTATCATTTCATANTTGCAGGTCTGAATATCAACTTGCAGACATATTTAAAAAAAACATTGGCAAGGGATACATCTCAGTATATTTGAAGTTATTTGGGAATGACAAGTTCTTTACCGTAAACTATATCATGAACATAGCATGTTTTCTTCTCTGAAAACATTTTGTAATATTTTTTTTAAATTACGATCTGGTTATAATTAAGGGGGAGTGTTGGAAATATTAATTACTCACTGGTCCATAATCAAATCAACCGACTCTGTAAGAGTCTATAGCAGATGAGAAAGTGCCAAAGAGTCTGACAAGATAAAGAGTTCATATTTCTCGCATATAAGTCAATAGAATTTGGTTGTTGAATCTAAGTTTCTAGGTAGAAAGTAATTGCAGTATTTTAATGTTAAGATGGTTAGTCGACATAAATCTTCTATATGAAGCATAAAATTGTGAATCAAAACACACAGAGAACAACACAACAGAGAATAAGACAGACAGCAACAGAGAAGAGAAGTGCGACGAAGAAGAAGAAGGAAAACTCAGTGAAGAGTTTGAAGCTCAAGCTTTTGGGTTTTTACCAAGTTTGTATTTACGACTGTAAGTTTTGTTATGTCGTCGCATGAAATACAAATCTTTATGTTTATGGTTGAATGAATGTTTTTTATTGCCGCACATATTCTCCATATTTACATGAGTGAATGTTGCTTACATTTACTATGAGTGAAAGACATCAAGAATTCATAAATATTTCACTCTGTAAAAGTTCCTAGTTTTACACACGAGTTCCTAAATTTACGTGCAGAGGTTCAACACAAATCTTTTTTATTATTTATATGATATTGTGAGTGATTCGCAATATAGTTGTGTCGCAGTTAATCCTAGGTTATTGTAGTAAAAGTGTTTTTCATATTCCTAAGTCCTTAGACTAGGAAATATAAAGTTATTGCGCGGAAGTGAAAACTTGTTCGCAGATGAGTTGTTCGCAACCAACTCATATCGCAGTAAAATTCAGTCAAAGCCTAAGTTAAAGTGTGTCAAGGTGAAAAGTTCGTGCAGTTACTCCATCGCAGTAACTCCTTCACAGTAACTCTCATGCAGTAATTCTGTTGCGCAGTAAATTTCCTAAGTCCTTAGACTAGGAAATATCAAGTTATTGCGCGGAAGTGAAAACTTGTTCGCACATGAGTTGTTGACAACCAATTCATATCGCAGTAAAAGCCAATCAAAGCCTAAGTTAAAGTGTGTCAAGGTGAAAAGTTCATGCAGTTACTCCTTCATAGTATCTCTCACGTAGTAATTCTGTTGAGCAGTAATTTCTTCGCGCAGTAAATCCCATCGCAAGAAAATAAAATCACAGTTTTGAAAAAAGTAAAAAGGGGAAAACATAAGGTTGTGATGCGTGGTAACTCAAGTTAATTGCTGCGGTCGTCGTTTCTCTCGAGATAGAAGGAGGAACCAAGTCAATGATAGATGTAGAGATAAAACTGATATGAAACTATATCAGTTTACATGGATGACCAAACTAAGCAACTGGGAATGGGAAACACTACATAACCATAGAGAACCTAGCATTCTTTGAAGCAGATTCTGATAAAAATATGAGGGTAATGTATTAATAGCTCAAAAATCCTAGTTTAGTTGTTTTCAGAACCTATTCAAATAAGAAAGCATGGATACAAATGGAGATCTCTGTTAAATTATTCATCAATCCAACAAAGAAAATGCCACTATATTGTCTCAAAGGGAGTGGGCTAAGCATTTACTAAAATGCCCCACTTTCTGACTTTTTCTCCTCTCCCATTGGTTCTTTCAGCATGCATATGGCAGGAAATCTCAAACTGCAATCTCACCACACCAAACATGCAATTTCAATGCATGATAAATGAAATTAAAGGGATTTGAGGGTCTATGAATCCACCCAGATTGTCAAAAATGAAAATCTAAGTTATCCAACAATTGATCCTTCAGATATTAAAAATATGTCATTACAAGATTCCCACTGTATCTTACAACTGTATCTTCTAATGATTATTGTTCAAATAATCTTTGGAAATTGTTTCCTTGAGACAATGAATATTATTAGACAGTCAACTATATCTTCTAATGATTATTGTTCAAATAATCTTTGGAAATTGTTTCCTTGAGACAATGAATATTATTAGACAGTCTCTTTTCTCTGTTTCGTACTTGAATGTTTGGAATTTCTAAAAATATTGTGCTACCAAACACTTACAGGTTTTCTAGTTCTGTAAACACATCAAAACCCGTGTTTTTATCACATTGGATGTTTTAACACAACTTTTTATCCTACAGAATGAAAGAGTTGCACATGGAAGCTTTATATTTTACATCTAAATTCACCATTATCAGTACCTTGGAAGAAAAATGTGTGCATGTATGCCGAGTAGCCTTTTCGTGTATATCAACAGTTTCTTACAATAAGGAAAATACAAACTATTATCACCATGTCAAGATCACATGAATCAAAATGAAAAGGTTTGAAACCAACCATGTTTCTCGTGCCAACACGTGCCTCATATATTCACAATCATTTGGGATGCTTTAATGGTCCACAATACTTAAATTCATGTTTATCCTACAAATAGTATGATGTTAAGAAATTTATTATTAAACAATTGTAGAAATGTGTCTCCATTTAAAAATCGTGGGATGCTCTCAGTCCATAATGAGATACCAAGATACTAGCCAATGATGTTTCCCTATTATGAAACTATTATTACAACTATATTCTAAGAGCTCGAATTCCCTAAACAAAGATTTATTAGTCCCTGCCGTTGGCTAGCAGGGACTATTGTAAACGGCTTGCCGCCGTTTTTATTAACTATGCATGCAAATTAAAACATTTATCACGTAAATTAAAACATTTATCCTAAGTTTGCATTTAAGGTCGTTTTCTCCACCAATGGAGAACATTCACAACTTTTTCCATGCCGCTTTCTCTACCAATTAACAACATTGGCCGTTTTCAGCCAATCAACCTTTTGGACTTCTTATTTGGCCTCATAACGAGGAGAGACCAAAATTCTAGGAAAGTATAATCCAATCTTTCGTTTATATCATGTAGAAGACATTGTAAAGTGAATTAATGTTAAGGCAAAGTTAACATTACTTCTACAGCATTAAATGTTTGAATATCCAAGCCTAAACATCACCTCTTCAGTTACAATTCTCTCTTATTGTAACTACTGGCATGCTGGCCACCTGTAACCTGTATTGCACCGCCAAAACACCACACATCAAAACACTACACTTCCAAAGAGAAACAAATACATAGTGCAAATTTATTCAAGCCAACGATTACCTGGTTGCAAACCCCCGTGAAGGAGCGTTGTAATCTATACTCCAGTTCTATCCAGTTGTTTTTTATCCAGGTAAAGCACCAGAAGCTCAACACTAGGATCATCTGTGTTAGTGGAGCCTCTTCAAGTGTTGGCTAGGCCTATTTTCTGGGAGCTTCTGTGTTCGTGGAGCATCTTCAACTGTAAACATGCTAGCCTGCTAGCTTCAGTTAGTTGTTGTAAGGTTTCTTCATCTCTGTGTTTTATGTTTTTCTGCAATTGTTCTACAATTGTTGATAGCAATTTTCTCTACAAGCTTTGAGTATGTGTAATTGTTCATAGCAATTTTTTCTACGAGCTTTGCCAACTCAGGTTATGAATCTTACATCGAACATAATCGAGTATTCATCACAATGAAACAAACAGTAAAGATAGTAAAGAGTTTTACATACTTTGACTTCGACACCGACCTGCACCGATCTCGACCAACTTGGTCTTCAAATGTGATCCAATGTTCGAATTCCATGGAGTTCAAAGATCGACCATTTTGTCACCAGAACGAACAACAACTAAGTTTAGTCGAATGGCAAGAATCCGAGCAGCAGCAGCAGGTCGAATCTCATTTCATCACGTCTCCTCCTTCCATTCTCCTCAACATTCTGTATAGCAAACGCAAAATTTACGGTAGATTGAGAGCACAGATGCAAAATACAAATGCAAAAAAGGAAGAAGGATTTGGAATAGATCCTGCCATTTAAAATCGATAGTCTAAATTATACAGATTTATTGAGGGCTTCAATCATTTTGAATGCGTTTAAAAGTCTTCAAACTAGACTTTGAGGTATGGCCTTCTACTCTCCACAATGTCTAGAGAAGTTCGATATTGTTTTTGTTATTCTTTTCTTCCATAAATAATCTAATATTGTTAATATTGCTGAAATGAATCACCATCTTAGGGTTCATCAAATTACAAGCATCTTGATTAAAAAAAATTGAACATAAACGAACTAAACTTTAGGCGACCAAGAGACTCGGCATCGTTAGAGACTCAAGTATCAAAATGATTCATACACAGTAGATTTCTGTTACATTAACTTCGAAACAAAAGAGTAGATTGTCAAATTTAAAAACTAGCTAAACTATACCTTGTTAATAACCCAATAGTCATCGAAACAGTAGCTATTACAGACCTTTAAGGATATAAACTAATTGGGATATAAACCCTTAGTCTTTTTTTCCAAGTCTTAACCAAAAATTTCTACGGTCTAATTCACGGTTCAAAGCTTGTTGCTTCAACCATCTCTAAAAACCCTCAAGCAAAATAAGGGAAAAATTGCCAGCGAGTCTCACCATGGAAAGGGAAAAAGGCAGTATGAGCAAAAGCAGACTCCTTCCATCCTATGCGGAGAACCAACACATCCATTTCAAAAAGAAATAAAACCAAGATAGAATGACAATGCTTACAGGGAAGAGGATAATAATAGGATTTCATTTCCTCCGTATTAAGTATACTTATTACATCTATAATAATCCCCCTATATATCTTGCCTACCCAAGGATCCATGACCTTCCATCTATTTGATTTGATGCCCTGTGCCTAATCCCTAGTCCCCACGGCCCGGCTGATCCTCTTCTGATAGTATCCGCACAAGTACCAGAATTAACAAACCCCAGAAAGCTGCATTCATCACTTCTCTGCTATCGGGCTCGAAACTTGCACCAAGCTCGACCATATCACTGTTCACACCGGTACTTACAAACTCATTGGACTCTGCCATCACAAGAGGCCCTGATTGTGGACATACATTGAACAATCCATTCTAATGTGAATCATACCTAAATGACTAGGCATTCGTTGCATATAACTATTTCTCTCTGTTTTCAAGCTACCAATGCCAATGCAACTTCTAGACTGTTCCCATCGTATGGCTTACTTTACTCGGCAATTGATGTGACCCGACGTTGCTTCCCCGTATGGAATAGCCATCACCAACCTTCAGTTCTTAGTTCTTTGATCTGTTAATATCCCCGAGCTATCGTAAATGAAGCAAAACAACCTGAGAACCCCAACCAATTAATCTGATCTGTTTGAATACCTTGAAAGCCTTGGAAAGCAGCTCGAATAGATCTCTTCTTCCCCTCAAAATATACTGCGCACACAACAATATACAGAGCAACACCCACGTCATTTACAAAACTTTGTCTAGCTATAGGAGAATAGAATAAAGAGCAGTACCTCGTCATGGCCAGCAAGCGTAGTCTTCTCTTTCTTGATACATCGGTTTGGAAGTCAATACGTGAAGGCATTTTGGTGAGAGGGGAAGCTACCATGCGAGCGCCCAGGGATCCCCCTCTACTGTGGCTCCTAGTATTTAATTTGCAGGTTAACTTAGTGGGGATTTGTATTCCCTTTAAAATTGTAGGGGACATTGCGCTTCTCGCCATTGGCACCGCCATAACCACTTTTTCATTTCGATATCTGGACACAGGATCTTGCACTGCACTGCACTACAGTCCATTTTCTTTGGAACCTGCTCCGAATCGCACTGCAATCGATGGTTGTCGTGGCAATTTGCATGCAACAACAATCCCATGCTCTGACAACTCTACATTGTTTTAGTGAATGCATGCAGGAGCGTGGAAAGTTGCAAGGGTTGATTAATTGGTAAGTTGCATTTCTTGATTAATGCATTGCACGAAGGCGTAGAATTTCAAATACCTTTTACCTGTCAAACTGAAATTTAACGACGGTTTTGCATTTATCCCGCCTTTCATTTCAAGTCTTCTGCAAATTCACAAGTGTCAAAACTGATTCACACGTGTAAAAATTAAAAACTTAAAAGAATAGAAATTGGAATGGGCTCCAAATAGAATGAGGGGACTGAATTCAAATTCACTTAATTCATTAATTAAAACCAAAATACTTCAGCCCTAACATGCGTAATTACTTATGGTTATAAAAGTTTATTATTAATGCCGTATAGCTACTTTGTGTTATAATGGACCTTGTATAATCATAGATAAAAAAAAATTATAATGTGTAACCTATAAAACATAACGTCAAATTGACGGTTTGGAAAATCTTTGACACTAATGGTTAGCGTGCTAATTTTGTATCCACCTGTCAAGTACGTTTTAAAATGGAAAATACATCCTGTAAAATGTCAAAATCCAGGCCTGATTGCAGGATTCAATGGATTCATTAAGGCAGTGACATTCCCAACTTGGATGGAGGCAATTCTGTATTTGTGATGCTTCAGAAGATTCTTGAAATCCTTTGATTCCTTGTTTTGATAATGTTTTTCAACTTCAATCATTTGATTCCTTTTTCTGATAATATTTCTCAGCTTCAGCTGGCCTTCAGCACGACAGATATGGTGTTTAGGGTGACTGTAGGTAAGTACAATCCTATGCAATTTTCTTTCCTACAATTAAATCTCTCTATTCAATTACAAATACACGGATATTTATATCTTTCAATGAACTATCTTTCAAAACTTTTACAACTACATGCTTCCATAATTTCTTACATGGTTCGTTACAGATCCAGCTAGCTGCTGACAGTCCATCCCATAATGAAAACTATTAAAACCTTTATTATACTCAGTGCAGCTAACTAATTCACCGATAAAACAAAGGCAACAAGTTTGAGAACGAGGTGTAGAAAAATCCTGTGTATATTACTCCCTTGGTGCAGAAAAACCTGTGTATATCACTCCCTTGGTGGTGATAATCGATTCAATTTTAAGCCTTCTAGGACTTCTTTCTAGCACTCATTTTCTCCACAAAGAAGAATCCAAAGAAAGAAACAACAGAGAAAGCAGAAAAGACAGCAGTTGCAATGTCGAGTGAAACATGCCTTCCAGAGATGGCTTCGATCGTGAATAGATTGGCTGTCTTGTTCTTGTTGGTGCTCTGCCCGTATGCCACCTGAGTCCCTGAAGCATCCACTACATATGCTCTCACGAAGTATTTTCCTTTGGGCACATCCCTCTCCACAGTCCAAGAGGCGGTGTTGTTCTTGCTATTTGAATTATAGGGTTGCTCAATGATATCAAACCGGCATGTTTTGTCCTTCTTCAGATCGTCATTGGTCTTTCTACACCCTCTGTCCACTTGGCTCACTGGTGCAAAGCACAGCTTCACCTTCACATTCTTGTACTGTGAATCCACTGCTGATAACGATTGATTCTACGACCATGATATCACCACCATGTCAATGCCAGCCATTGCAACTGCAATCATTACACAGTGTTTTTATTAGGTTGATACACCTATTTAAATGTAGTTGAACACCTGATAATCGTTATGTCCATTTGGATCTAGTGCTTTACAAATCCAGGTCTCATTGCAAAGCAACAAGTCATAAGGCAGAGACTTGTTGCTTTGCAACCACTCTTGTTGGGTCAACCAAACATATACCTTCATATGGGGATCATAATATATTCCATCATATCGAATCTCACCCAAGGCTTAGACAACAAACTTAATCCAAGCAGGGAATGCATCCTTTGGTCCAGAAGGTGTATCCATATGTATTTTCAAAATAAAACAATTAAACTATCAATTATACAGAATTACATAAAACTCCATATAAATTTCTACTAAGAAATTATAGACATATTAAAACACTACACCCGTCACTCAAATAAAAGGAAGGACACTGATAATTAAGGAAATAACATTAAGATGTACCATCTTATTCTTCATAACAACAAAAGGACGAACAATAATAATAAAAAATGTCATTTAAAGATACCATCATATTCTTGATAACAACAAATGAACTAGAGTAAATGTGAAAGTTTAGAATCAAGGTTAAATCCACTTATTATTGTAATGGTCGTGAAGGAAATCATTTATCAAAGTGTACAAGTTCAAATATAGCTCTGAAATTTTATTTAGAAACAATTTTTACTTGATGGACATGGATGTGTTAAGTTTTATCAATTTTTCTAGATGATATCTTAAAAAAAATTATTGTTAGAAGATCACTGAAAGAACAACAAGCACATAAAACATAAGAACACAAGAATACAAATGTTTTCCTCAGCGAAACCAGAAGGTGTTAATGTATTTGTAACTTCGGAATGTATTCACTTGTATATATTATGTATTGTACCCCGATGTTTATTTAGGGAAGTATATGTAATGTATTTGAGTCATGTCATGCCCTAATATTCCTATCAGGAGATTCAATAATGTAAACAAGTCATGTAAAGTCATTGTGGGTAACCCTCCTATTGATCAAGGGTTAAAGTTCCCACAGTTGTGGGGAACTAGGGTTATTAGACTCTCCTAGAGATGTTGGCTCTAGTAAGTAATTGTTAACTGAGGCCGACATGTTAAAGCGGACATTAAGTGAACTAAAGAATATAAATAGAGAGTGAGCCTCTCTATTTATCACACACACACTCACTCATTGGGGTGCATGAGTGAGAGAGAAATTGATGGGACAAGAGAGAGACTACTACTGTCGGGAGATCATCTTTATGTTTTTGGGTTTTACTTTTGGTGCAGATTCTATATCTGAACAAGTTGCAGGGTTTTCTCCTTTATGGTTTCCTCGAGGAAAATTCTTTGTGTCTCCTGTCTCTTGTGTTTTATTGCTGTGCATGTTATTCTCTCAGTTAAATATCGTAAGATCATAATGCTAGCTTGAATGATAAAAATATAACATGGTATCAGAGATAACCTGAGAAGAAGACACTGTGCACCTACAGAAGCTAGGGATTCTTACTTTTGGGTCTCTCTGCACAATCCATCATCAAAAGTATGCCAAGATGACTCTCCATTGAAGGGCGCATCTTTCTATCGAAGTGGAATTCGATTCCGAGCATTTTTAGTTCTTGGTGCGGGAAATTAGGGATTCTTACAAAAGAGGAATTTTTGAGTGAGCCCAGCATAGGATTTCTCTCCTCATCAAAATCAAAGTTTAGAGACCTAGATCGATATTTTTGGTTGGGTGAAACTCCAGGAAATTCAAACCCTAGTTCGACCCGGAGCTGAAAAAACCCTAAATACTAAAACTGATAAGTTTTGGTACATTCACTATATCTAAAAATTGGAGAAGGATCAGGAGCTGAAATGTTCACAGGACGAATCTAAAATCCTGATTTATACTATGTCCAAAATTGAGCCTTAGATTCGCTATATCCTAGGAGATATGATCCCTCCAAGTTAGGATTCCAGACTCTTCCACGATTCATCCCTAAACATGACACCTGAGGAGAATTTCTATATCTTGGGATACAAAGGTCCAAATGAAATTTATGAAGATTTCCCAAAAAGGGCACGGACTTTAATTTTTGTGGTCCAAGTTTCAAACCCAAAAGATGAAACAGTGACATGTGGCAGTCCGTACAACTTTGTTATGCTGAACAGTTCTGAAACCGGGCACCTTGGAAAAATGATCATAAGTTCCAACTGGTGAAACAAACTCTAATGAAGCCTATGGTGTTGGAACAGGGATAGGCGTGGATACCTCAATGTGAATTTTTATACATAGAGGAGTTGTTATTTTGGAGATATTGCAGAAAAAGTATCAGGAATTTCTGCAGAAGAAATTGAAAAACTAGGGCTTCCTGTTCCGGAAGCTTCCCTCCATTGTTTTCAGAAAATGAGTACATTGGACAGCTCACCTTGAAGAGATATATATTTCTATCCAATCATATCTGAATGATTCCAAGTTTTTAAAATTATGATTTCTCTGACAAACCCTAGATCAGCCAGCTCCGGAACGAGGACGGACACCTCAAATCGGTAAGATTTAATCTTTTGCTATTTTCATTTGAGGTTCTTATTTCAAAGTGATCAATCACATCAGCTTGATGATAAGATTGTTTAAATTGACAACTTCCAAGCATGGAAGTATATGATCTCTCTGAAGAAAATGAATTGGACACCTACATATGAAGAGATGTTCCAATTCTAGAGGGAGATGAGGCTAAAAGACTTACACAAGAAGAACTTGGTCAAGGTCAAGAAGATCATTGTTGATTCAATCACGGATCACCTTATACCACAAGTGTCTTCCCTAAAGACACCGAAAGAGATGTTTGATTCCTTGGCCAAGCTATTTGAAGGGAAGAACATAAATTAGAAGATGACTTTGATAAAATAGTTGAAGAATGTGAAGATCCAAAATGCAGAGACCATACAGTCATACTTTACAAGGGTCTCTCAAATCAAGGAACAAATTGAAGTAGTAAAAGAAGAAGTGAAGAATGCAGAAGTGGTGATAGCCACCTTTAATGGCCTCCAGGGATCATGGGATTCATTCAATTGAGGAATTTGTGCTAGAAGGAAGTGATTACTTTCAATAGACTCTGGGAAGAAGAAGAAGATCGACTCATAATAAGAGAAGAGAAGATGGGAGCAACTGAAGATCAAGCTCTCACCATCCAAAGAAGATCCCTCAAGCGATGAGGAATATGAAGGAATCAACTCTTGAGGAAACTCTTAGCCATCTTAGAATTTGTATAAGAAATGATGAATGAATAAGATGATGAAGGTGAAGTCTCAAGAAGGAGTCTACCCACGAAACAAATAAAGATAAGTATTCAATTGTCATTTCATGATATTGTTTTGATTATGCATTTGTTTATATTCAGTTGATGTATTATGCATGATAGAATGTTTGCATTAATGACAATATAAGAATAATATGCATGTAATGGGTAAGTAGCTCATGGTGCTATACAACTATCCATTGCTACTTATCTAGAATGAAACCTCTTTGCTGACATATTGGATTAGTGCACAATCTCAATGTTGTCCTGGTAGAGATGGAAGGCATCTAGAAAAGTTTCCATGAGATATGGAAGAATATTGTATTGGCTAAAATAATTGCATGATCATATATTTATGCATAAGAATTTTCCATTATGAATATGCCTTATGAAATGTTTATAACCATACAACTATTGCATTTGGCTTGTAGGAAAAATCATGTAAAATCGCCTACAAGCAAAGAAGGATGAGACTTGTTTCAAAGAACAAGTGACGACAGTTCAAGATGAAGAATAATAGGATGAATGCAACGACATCATTGATGCAGAACCTTCCAGCTATGAAGAAGTAACTAAGAATAAAGGGAAGACCAGTTCAAGAAGAATGATGTCTAGGATGCAGTATCGATACATGAAGGGAAGTTTGTAGTTCCATCATGCAGTAGATGGAAACATCGTGGGATACAAGGAAAGATTCGTAACACGATGCTTCTCATGAAAAGAAGGCATAGAATACAAAGAGACATTTACAACCAGTGGGATTTGAGACACATGACAGGTAGAATGATGTGTGCAAATGAAAGAAGGCCTTGTACGAGTTCAGAAGACACCCATGGGATAAAAAATACATGAGGAGCTTGATGAAGATCTTAACCTTTGCTACAAGGTTGAAGATGAAATCCTGTAGAGGATGACAAGCTCATAGATGGGTGCGAGAAGAACTTTTGAAAAAAGTTCAAGATAGAGGATCTTGGTATCCAGTTATCCTAGATGGATACATAGAATTTTAATAGCAGAGGAAGCTACTGTCACTCCAGTACATAATGTTTCAGTGCATAGAGTACGGAAGATAGAGGGAGTATGATGCTTCGAAGGGAGTGACTGTATAATATCCTGAGGTTCGACATGGTACAACACGATGGATTGATTATTGATGACTCTAGGCTTTATTGAGAGTAAAATGGATTCCAACCTTTGCTTCAAGGCTGAAGGCAGAAGACCAGTGATGCTCCTGTTATGTGTTGATGCACTATTTTCTAGGCATGGAGGTGTGGCATAATGTAGATGGAATCTTCCTTGGACAAGGGAAGTATGCAGTAGAGATATTGAAGAGGTTCAGGATGATGGACTGCATGACCACACCTATGGCATGAAACCTGAAGCTATTGAGTGATGCTTCATCAGAATCCATTTATGCGACGATGTATCATCATATGATTGGGTCCTTGATGTACCTGATGAATACGAGACTAGATATTTGCTTTGTTCTGAACACCTTGAGCCAGTTCCTGAGAAATATGAGACATGGTCATGTTATTGCTGCAAAGCATATTCTGAGGTACCTAAAGGGTACAGTTGATTATGGGCTCAAGTATGAGGTGAATCAGAATATTAACCTTGAGGGTTATGAGGATTCATATTCGGAAGGCAGTGCCATTGATAGGAAGAGCACTTCGAGGTGCTACTTCAGTATGGGATCAAGTGTGATCTCTTGGTTTGGCAGGATGGAGTCCTGCATGGCGCTGAGTACAGCTAAGGAAAAAGATGTTGCCACTTGCTTTTTGGAGAGAGTAGTAGTGAATATCCAGTATGTGATCCAGATTGAGATCTCTTAAAAGAGGGAGTTCTAGCATAGTCGGTGAGACAAGTTATCTGAGCATAAATCTTGGCAAAGCTCTTAGTTTGCTCAGATGTAAACAGACATGTAGGTTTTCCTCGGATGTAATTCGTCCTGGTGAATCTCGTAGGTTATCCTTGAACGTAATCATCCCTGACGTGATTCTATGCTAGAAATGGCCAAAGTGAAGTTTGAGTACTTTAGGGAGAAGCTTGGTGTTCTCCAAATTGAGGTTTCCTCCAAGGGGAAATGATGAGACCTAGAGCTATTCTGACATGGTGAGAGGATTAAGTTCCTTCCATGGTTAGATATAAGGGCTAAGCCATTATGTCATGGTGAGAGGATTGGTTCCTTTGATGTCAGATATGAGTGCTGAGCCATTAAGATGTGATTGTAGGATTGGTTCCTACATGATTATATATAAGGGCTATTTCCATTCTTTGAATGGAGGTACCTAGTCAGTTACCAGGAATACTTAGTCTAGGACTGAGGGCCATTCTGATATGATTGTGGGATGTAGTATCACATGATCAGATATAAGTGCAGGGCCATTTTGATGTGATTGAGGGATATGTTCCCACTTGATAAGATATAAGGGCTGTTTCCATTCTCTGAATGGAGGCACTTGGTCAGTTACTAGGAACCCTCAGTTTGGGACTGAGAGCCTTTCTGAGAAGTCAAGGTCAGATGTAAGTGCAGTTCCTTTCCATAGATGATAGTAGTTGTGTCCTATCATGATGGTGAATGTAAGTGCTATGCCTTTCTGACGAGTCAAGGTTAGATGTAAGTGTAGTGCCTTTCCATAGATGATAGTAGTTGTGTCCTATCATGCTGGTGGATGTGAGTGCTATGCCTTTTCACATATGATAGTAGTTGTGTCCCATCATGCTGGTGAATGTAAGTGCTGTGCCTTTCTGACATGGTGTTGGATGTGTTCCTCTCATGGTTAGATGTGAGTTTTGGCCATTCTGACTTAGGGTCAGATATAAGTGCTGAAGAAGACCTACATGGATGCTAGGCCTACAACCAGCATGAAAAAGGGCTGGCTCTGTAGAGCTTCCTATGATGAGAAGAATCAAGAGATAACAGCAGTGATGATAACCCAGTGATGATCCATATCGATTGATGATTTAGATCTAGTGATGATGATCCAGCAGTGATGATCCAGATCAAGTGATGATCCAGATCCAGCAGTGATGATCCAGATCGAGTGATGATCTAGATCCAACAGTGATGATCCATATCGAGTGATGATCTAGATCCAATGATAATGATACATAAGTGATGATCCAGATCAAGTGATGATCTAGATCCAGTGATGATGATTGAGCAGTGATGATCCAAATAGTGATGATCTAGATCAAGTCATGATATAGATCCATTGATGATGATCCAGTAGTGATGATCCATATTGAGTGATGATCCAGATCCAGTGATGGTCATCCAGATCGAGTGATGATCCAGATCCAGTGATGATGATCCAGATCGAGTGATGATCTAGATCCAGTGATGATGATCTAGATCGAGTGATGATCTAGATCTAGATGAATATGACTTGAAGATGAAGACGACGAGAACTCAATGATGATATAGAGAAGAAGACTTGTGCTCATAAATTGTGTTGAGAGAATACCTTCTTAGTTAAGAGGGAGTGTTAATGTATTTGTAACTTTGAAATGTATTCACTTGTATATCTTATGTATTGTACCCCGATGTTTATTATAGGAAGTGTCTATAATGTATTTGAGTCATGTCATTCCCCGTTGTTCCTATCGGGATATTCAATAATGTAAACAAGTCATGTAAAGTCATTGTGGGTAACCCTCCTATTAATCAAGGGTTAAAGTCCCCGTAGTTGTGGGGCACTAGGGTTATTAGACTCTCCTAGAGATTTCAGCTCTAGTAAGTAATTGTTAAGTGGGGCTGACATGTTAAAGTGGACATTAAGTGAACGAAAGAATATAAATAGAGAGTGAGCCTCTCTATTTATCACACACACACTCACTCATTGGGGAGCATGAGTGAGAGAGAATTTTTTGGGACAAGAGAGAGACTACTACTGTCGAGAGATCATATTTATGTTTTTGGGTTTTACTTTTGGTGCTGATTCTATCTCTGAGGAAGTTGCAGGGTTTTCTCCTTTATGGTTTCCCTAAGGAAAATTCTTTGTGTCTCTTGTCTCTTGTGTTTTATTACTGTGCATGTTATTCTCTTAGTTAAATATCCTAAGATCATAATGCTATCTTGAATGATAAAAATCTAACAGAAGGGAGAGAACCGTGCAAAATGTCCTTAGTATAGATCTCAACCAAAATAGTGTAAAAGCCATAAAACTGCTTCTAACTTCTTCCTGGTGCACTAGTTATTCTCTCTCTTGCAAAACTGCTTGAGTGATTGAGTACAAATGAAGGGGAGTGCACCACTATTTATATTCTTCTGTTGACTTAACCTCTAACTTGGTGGGGCCGACATCACTAACTAACTAGGCTGACTTGTCCAATTGGACATCACAAATAGCATTTATTAGATTGACACATGGGTACTATTGACCCGACTTACATTCAGAGGTTTACATTGCATCCTTCAAGACCAAACTCATCCCCAGTAGGAGGAATACAATACATCTACAATATCTTCTGAATTTACATTATTTTAACACTCCCTCTTAACTGGGAAGGTATTCAACTGTAGTAGAAAATGTTACTATTAAAACTATACAACTGACTGGTTAAACTCTATATGTCATAGGAAGTTTTGATACATCATCATACATATTCATCATCAATTCTAGCTGGATCATCATTTTTCACTCATCTTTCTTCAATCACCTTCTTGTCATATTTTGGACCATCTCTTGCAGCGTCAGCATATGAATGTTGAATCATCTTCTGGATCATGATCATCCATTGCTTAATCTTATGGACCATATTCTACAGTGTCAGTATGTGAATACTAGAACATATTCTGAATTATCCACTTTCCAATATTAGCATGTAAACACTGAACCATCATCCATAGCATCATCATATGAACCATCATCATCTGCATCTTCAATATGTGAATACTGAAACATCATCATCGCCATCTCCAGTATGTGAATACTGAAAAACATCACTAGCTGCATCATAAGTATCATCATTTACATCTTCAGTATGTAAATACTGAATCATCATCATCTGCATCTTCAGTATGTAAATCTGAAACATCATTATATGTATATTTAGTGTGGGAATACTGAAGCATCATCATTTTTATCTTCAGTATGGGAATACTGAAACATCATCATCATAAACATCATCATTATTATAGAGATACACAATATTTCATATCAATATAGAGATGTTGAATCTTTCATATCAGTATAGGAATACTAAAACTATCACATCAATCATCTTAACAGCATTGAAACTATGTCAATAAATATCTCAACATCTATTAGTCTAACATATCAACAATCATCAGTGTGACAACACTGCAAACATCTCAACAATCATCAGTGTGACAACACTATAAGCATCTCAACAATCATCTCAACAGTCATGAGTATAACAATACTGAAACTATCATCAGTATAACAATATTGAAGAATACATCTCAATCAATCATTAGTATAAAAATACCGAAACTATCATCAGTATAGGAATACTGAATCAATCATATCAACAATCAGCACACTAATGTTGAACCAATCATCTCAATAGTCACCAGTATAACAATATTAAACTAAACATCTCAACAATCATCAACATAACACTACTGAAAGCAAACATCTCATCAATAAATAGTATAGAAATACTATGACAATCATCCTTCCCTCTAACTATCTTGGAATAACATCACGGTGAGTTCTCAGGTAGATCCACCTAGAAATTTTGTCTAACTTACTATCCCTTTCAAGCCAACAAGCCTAGTTAGACAGATGGATCTTCCTGGGGACCAAGAAGCCTTGTCCTGGATTACAAACCCACTTGGGTTAAAATTATCTATCCAAACATACTAATCCCCCTTGGATTAATAGGCATCATCTGACTAACCCTTTTGGGCCAAACAATCCTATCCAGACTTACACTACTCGAGACTAAGCTACTCACCATTGTATCCTTCTTCCATCTACATTCACTCCCTCTTTCGAGAGAGGTCCTTTTGGACTACACCAATCTTGTCTCAAAAGTATTCAAACGTTACACAAGCCAGAGGCTTAGTCAACACATCTTCCACTTGTTCCTCTATAGGAACATACTTCAGCTTTACAACTCCTTTATGAACCATGTCCTGAATGAAGTGATATCTCACTTCAATATGTTTTGACATATCATGAAATACTGGAGTATCTGTCATCTTGATAAAACTATGATTATCACAAAGGATATCAGTAACATATATCTCTTCATAAAATAAACTTGCCAACATATTTCGAAGCCATAATGCTTCACTACAAGATGAACAAGAAACAATGTATTATGCTTCCACTATGCTAAGTGCAATACTAGTCTGCTTTCTATTAAACCATGAGATCATGCCTGATCCCAAACTAAAAAAACATCCCCAAGTTCTATTTCTCTCTTTAGCACTTCCTACCCAATCTGAGTCTGTGAAACCATGTAGTATGATCTCACAATCTGATATGTATCTGAGCCCTTAATCTAAAGAACCCTTTAGATACCTCATCACATGTTTTTATCCTATCAGGTGAATATGTTTGGGATTCACCATGTACTGACTTAGTGTGTTTACATCAAAAAATATATCTAGTCTTGTATTGCTTAAGTACATCAGTGAACCAATAATCTCTCTATACAAGGTTGCATCTACAGTTTATGAAGTATCATCATTCAATAACTTCAAGTTTGTTGTCATCAGAGTAGTCATGGCTTTGCAATCTAACATTCCTGTAACACCCTCATTTTTACCCCATGATATTTTGATTGTACATGATGTATATATTGTATTGAGATCACGACATGGAGCTCAAGGCCAAGGCCCTGCTATCTCTCCTGTATTTTGTATATAGGTGGTCAAGGTTGATGCCTAAGGTTATGGTTAAGGTGGTATTCAAAGCTCGGAGCATTGTTGAATATCATGTAAATGTATAAATCAATAAAAATGCCACATCTGGCTATGGAACTGCAACGTGAAAGATATGGGGGCATGATTTCACAAGGGATAGGGTGGGGGTTTGGTCAAACCTCTAAGCCTATAGGGTTAAGCCAGATGTCAATGGGGAAACCCATGTACCCTCAGCTACCATTTTCTCCTTTGTCCTCAATCATTAATTCATTCTAGAAATCGGATGAGGCAGTTAATTCCTAGGGCAATATAGGGCATGGCAGAATGCAGTCTTCTTGGGCGTATTTCTTTTACAGGAAGAAATCACATGATGCATTCCCTGTCTGTTAGAAGAGGTTTCTTTTGGGTTTTACTCACCCCTCGTCAGTTATTCGACCATCCATCGTGATTCATTCACTATGTCATTCAAGCTCTTAAGACTACTCATGTGCAGTGTGCATTCACCCTGAGAACCATTAAATATGGATTGTTCATCCTCGATTCCGCCATCATGTTGGTTCGTTTCCTGGAGCCACAGAACTAGTCTTTTGCAAGTATTTTCCTTTTCCAATCAAAGAAGTGGGGTTTTGTGGTTTAGATGGGTTGATTCCCCCCTCCTGATTCGTGGAAGGTGTTTCAGAAAGTGGTTTCTTTGTTACAGAGTGAGTAAGCCTTGTTTCCTTATTACACTGTGATTGTTGTGTTGTGTACCCTGGTTTTGGGTCTAATTTTGGTATGCAAGACTAAGGAATGGAAGAGAAGAGAAATGGACTTGTAACCTGATGAAAAAAGGGACCTCAAGAAAAGATAAGAGTGACTCGTAGATCCTTACTGCATGCCCTGAAGAGAACTAGAAGGGATGCATAGCCCTAGGGACTGCTGAGCAGAGAAAGGGATGGTACCTTGTTTTGGGATGCATGTAATGTGGCTTCCAGGCTAGATAGATATTATGGAGGTGTCCTTAGCTCTTGAGTGAGCCAATAGTCTAGTCATTTTACCTTTCCAATGCCTTAGCATCCTATAAACCCAAGGGATATTGGATTGGCCTTAGGGCCTGTTAACCGAATTAGATCTTGGTTTGGCTGAGTCTTGTGTAGAATTGGCCTTGGGTGTAATCCTTGGCTGGAAAACCTGTTAACCCAACCGTGAGAGATGGTTTGGATTTTGGGCCTGTGAATCCATCTGTTGGCTTGGCTAGTCCTTAATGCAAGTGTTGTCTTGATAATCCTGCAACCTATTAACCCAACTAGGTGTTGGCTTAGCTAGGTAGTCTGATAAGTCAACCTAGGTGTTGACTTGACTGAGTGTTAAAAATACCTGGCTATGTGTGAGTCAGTTGTTCCCTAGTTCCTTGTGAAATAATTCCCTGCTTGGGGGTGGCAGTGGTGTTGAGAGATTAAATAAAACGCTTACCTATGGTTGGGTGAAATGTTGCAGTTACATAGCTAGTTTCGGGACAACTTCATCCTTCAAGATAAGCATTCTTGTTATGTTTTTTATGCAATGTATTTTTCTATGAATTGTTCTATTCATGATTGAATGCATAGTGATGATGAAGTAGATGTTACATGTGTATATTTACTGCATTTTATCTATGTTTATGCCTTATATGTTTTTATGCATTTTTCCTAAGTTCATGAAGGATGGAAGCCTATTTAAGAGGTCAAAATGCTTCTAACTTGGTGTTTCCTCCCTTTGAAATTCACCTAGGAGAGGTGGAAGGAAAAAGCCGAAAAGGAACAATTGAACTAGGTAGAAAAGTTGTGTTTCTGCACCCCGGGATGCGCAGCAGAAGGAAGAATGTAGTAGGTGGGATAAGGAAGTTCCATCAGAGCAGAACATGGGATTTCCAACTTTCAAGATCCACCTACGGAAGGCAAAAGCTAGAAGGTAGAAATTAGGAGAAAAATCCTAAGGAAGAGTTAATGCTCCAATTTCCAGCTTTCAATGTTGGAAGGAGGAATTCAGAAGGACGGAGAGAGATTAAGTCGAAAGTGAAAGTTCCTAATTTCCAAGTTCCACAACAAGAGGTGCATGAACCGAAGTATCACTTTGTCGGTTTCCTATTTCTATGTTCCGCATCAGAAAGGCAGAAGGCGGAAAGCGGAAAGTGAAAAATTTCAAATATCATCTCACTAGTTTTCCACTTTCCGACTTCCAAGGAAAGAGTGCAAAAGCAGAAGGTTGGCAGAACACTTCATCGAAATGTTGAATTTCTGATTTCTGACTTCCTAGTTTGGAAGTGTGGAAGTGAAAGTGCGGAAAGGGAAAGGTTAGTTCGAAAATGGCCATTCTCGATGTAGAATGATAATTGAAGGGAATAACGACTGGTATAGTGGTTCTAAGCATGATATTAAGGTTGGAGAATAGGTTAACATCCATACCTGATGTTTATCAGAAGAACAAAGGGGTTCTTTAAGAAAAAAACTGAATAATCGCATTGTGGGGTATGGGGACGTTACAGATTGGTATCAGAGCTTATGGTTACAACATTGGGCCTTGATGGGCCAAGTTGAAATGTTAACAGAGATGTTGGTAAATGGTTTTTACTTCTGATTTTATTATGCAACTAACAAATGATGTGTTAACATATTTTGCAGAATCATAGTGAAGATTAGAAAGGTGGGTTTTTAGCTCAAGCCATGAGAACCTACAATAGGAATGATGTATGATATCCCCATGGGTATGAGGAAGATGTTATGGGTGAGAACGTTAGAGTTGGAAATGATGAAACTGAGTCTAATGGAAGGATATATTCGGATACCCCGCCAGATTTTGCAGCCACTATGAGAATCCTAAGGGTGGAAATGCAAAGTTACACAACAAATAATGAAATATTTTCCAAGGCTCAAGAAGATCAGAATCGGTTGAACGCAAAAATGCTGCAAAGTTTAACATACTTACAAAGAAAGATGGAATATCCGCATGGGACAGTAAAGAGAGAAGGAAGTAAGAGAATAAATAGAAGAAGGAAAAGGAATTATAGTGGTTCATCAGACTCAAAAGAATCCATTCGGGGTCCAAGCTCTTCTTCTCACAAGCACAAGAGAAAGAGGCACCACATGAATAGGTGTAGAGATGAATTTAGGAAGGCCAAACCTCTTACCTTTAATGGTGACAAAAGATTGGTCAATAAGCTAAAGCTTTGCTTCTCGAGATGAGGTAGTATTTCCAAGTCTAGGACTATTCAAGAAACATAAAGGAAAGGGTCGCCATTTTCAATCTAAATGGAAGAGCATCCATTTGGTGGGATCACCTCATACAAGTAAAGAGGATCAGCTTAACTGTTGTTGGATTTTAGAGTCTTAAGCACTTAGCATTTTATTTTTATCGGAGCATTTTATTTTGATCGGAGGATGTAGTCTTCTTTAGCTTCCGCCGTTGCGGCTCCCAAACTAGTTAGCTTCCCGAAGTACAAAGTGCTCCAACTGCCGACGCTTATCAGCCTTTTAGTCGCGCGTGTCTTTAACCTTTCCTTCTCTACCGTTGCGGCTGGGAAAGTCATTCAGCTTTCAATGTAAATGTCTTCTGACGTCCGATTGAGAATTTTTCCCGCCCTCCGGTCGCATATCCATAACCATTTCGCTTCCACCGTTGCGGCTCCCAAATCGGCTAAATGCCTGAAGTCCAAAACGCTCTACCAGCCGATGCATCAGTCTTTTAGTTTCTTGCCCGTAATTTTTTCTTCTCCCACCATTGCTACTCCCAAAGAAGTTAAGCCTCCGAAGTGTAAAGCCTTCCGACTTTCGATTGAGAGTGTTCCCGCCAACGGGTCACGTATCCTTAACCTCTCCTTTTCCGCCGTTGCGGCTAGGAAATCCTTTTCGCGTCCGATGTCGTTATCCTTCTGGCTTTCGATTCAGAACTTTCCCACTTGAGGCTTAGTCAAAACTCATCCGTTTATTAAAATTATCAAATCAAAGAATGCACCTGGCCATTTTCTTATGGATTAGCCATTTCATGTGGTTTTAAGTTAACGTTTAAAATGCCATTGCAATGAATGATGCACTGTAATTGATTGCATGTAAAACTGAAGGGACTGTTGGGGCGACCATGGTGTGAAGGTGTAGCTTGACAGTTTATAAAAAAATCAAATCAAAACTGGCAGATTCATAAGGGAGACAACCGAAGGAAAAGACAAAAAAAAATCTAAAGCAACAAAAGATGCAGATCTGAAAGGTCCATCAATTACTCAACTGATCATGAGCATACGAAGAGAAGATGGAGAGAGGAATATGAAACGCTCGAAGAACCGAAGAGTCACATGTTTGGGGGGAACCCAAGCAGTTTGATGATTTGTTTAAATATTTGAAAGGTAGAAGTTACAGGGACTTTTTTTCCTGGGAAAATTTGTAAACCATTTGCTTGTAAGAGGAACTATTTCGTTTTACAATCAGAAACTGCAACTTTACCTGTTAGAGAAAGCGTAATGTGGAATGTATCAATGCGATTAAATGAGCAATGTTGAAGGGGAACTATTTCGTTTTTAGCTGTGTTTCATTAGCTGTGAGAGTGTTTTAACTTCCTGGACCTATGTTCTTGTTTGAATGCTCTTCAGTAAATTTTGTAATGTTTTCCACTATGAGTAATGAAGGTTGTTCATAGACAATTGGCTATCTAGTTGTTCAAATATCTGTAATTGTTCATGTGTCTTGAAAGAAGTATCAGCTATCTGTAACTGTTCATAATGCATGCACAAAATATATTACTCACCAATGAATGATAATCCTGCTCCCTAGGGATAGATTAGGTAGTTAGTTTTAATTTCTTGTTGTAAGTGATTTAGATGCTTGTGAGCGCTAAGACGAGAGGTAAGAACCTGCGCATCACGTTGTGACTACTCCCTGCATACTGATCACCCTACATTTAGTTAGGCACGTGCATCTCATACATTAAGTCAAAAAATACAAAAATATACACAGTGGACCGGGCCGCAACCGGTAAAGCCTTCTGTTTTTGTTACTTGACCTACGGTAGCCGGACCGCAAACCAGACGGATTCCCTACACCAAACAGTCACAGTCTAGTTGGAAACGTTGACTGGGGAGAATCCCTTACTATTGTTGCCTATGATTTTCAAGGCCTCAACAGTTCTTACGCTAGAAGGAGGGACGCCAGTGCATGGCCGGCTGAGAAAACCAATTTTCCCGAGATTATTCCACCGAAAGTAGTGGACTTCATAATCCAATTCTGGAAGAAAGGAATAGAGAACATCTATATTCTATTGGAAACGAATTTTTTAGTGACCTAAGAAGACACACCAGGGCATATGTAAAGAAGATTGGAGGATTGCCAATTATCCCTGAATTTCCCAGAAGAGAATATAAAAGGAAAGATCATCCTGTAGTAGAAGACTCAGTGCTGGTTGGAGACTGGGAATAACTTGTAGAAACAGCCTTATAGGAAGTTGTACTACCTTTGAATCAAGAAGGCCCAGATACCCCTCACAGTTCTCCTGCTCACACTCCTATTGGCTCACCTCCTCACTCTCCACCTAGACTCATGGCAGGAGTAAATGCTAATCCGCCACCCAACCCACCAAATCCACCACCTACCTGGAGAGCCAGATCACCTTTAAATATAACACCTCCACTGCATGATTTACCTCAATCCTTTGAAAAGATGCTGCCCAAGTTTGACCCCAATGAGAAGATACTAGTAGATGACCACCTGCAAATTTTTTACTTGGGAATAGAAGGGTTAAGGGATAGGGAGTACGAAGATGTAGTCTGCAGATTATTCCTGCATACCCTTAAAGGAGCTGCATCATCATGGTATTTTGGGTTTCCTGCAAACTCTATCCCTGATTGGGATACCTTTGAGAGAATTTTTAGAAGTAAGTATGCAACTCAGAAGACTCATGCAGCCCTCATGAAAGGGCTATGTGCCTTGAAGAAGGAGATAAAGGAGAAGGTGCACTATTTCACACAAAGGTTTGCAGCATATCTCAAGAATTTATCTCAAGCCGATAAACCTTCGGAAAAGGTACTGATTGAATATTACACTTCAGCTTTAGGCCCTGAGTTGGCCATGTTTTCCAAAATAAGGGCTAAGACTACTTTGGCAAAAACCTATGCAGAGGCAGAAGTAGTGGAGGCTGAAAGGGAAAGTATCGAAGATTACCCAGAACAGTCAGGAGAGAAAGGAGCAGGAAGGAAAGCCTTATTGTTTACTAAGCCTAAGGAAGAGAAATCACCAAATATTGAAAATATGGCAAAAATGATGCAGAAGCTTTCCAACAAAATCATAGATTTGGAGAAAGAGAAGGAAACACAAAAGTTCTATAATCCCTATTATAAGAAAAGAGAGGATAACAATCTGTCTCAACCTCACAATAATGCATCTATGAATCTAACAAAAGTAGGAATGGAAAATTTTTGCACTTTCCACCAACAACCACACTCTGAAAGAAATTGTCCTCAATGGATAAACTCAATGACGTTGGTTATGAATCAGCTATTGGATTCTAAGTTAACGGAAGATGGAGATGAAGAAAGAAAAGAGAATACGACTTCAACGAAAGAACAAGAAGAGGAAACCATGGTTTTGTGGGATTCTGTTTCGTTATTTGATGCTGAAGAGGAAAAGAATCAGGGGTACAAGGACGTCATGGAAACCAACGTAGCAACAAGAATCCAAGGGCCAATTAAAGAAAATAGTCTCATTCTCCCAAAGATCAAAAGGCTGCAAAAAAATGTAAAGAAATTTCAAAATCGTTCCGCGGCTGATAAAACTCCTGAATTCACAATTACCAGCCAAGATCCTAGGCAGACTGATATGTTCACCAAGCCAAATGAGGAAAATATGAATGCTAATAAACCTCATCCCATTGAACAGCTGATGGATTATGACATCGTGGAGGATTTAAAGAAGGTAAAAGCGAATGTTCCAATATTCGAAATGTGTAAAGTGCCGCAGCAAAAAGAAAGACTATTAAAAGCACTTGAAGCATCAGATGAGAAGCTGCCCACTGACAATCAACCTCAGGAAGAAGAAGAAATCAGAGAAATCAACATTGGAGGTAAGTCTAAGAGAAAACAACCACCTTTCCTCCTCACGTTTGAAATTTTCAATCATAATGTGCACAATTGTCTGGTAGACTCAGGGGCATCGGTTAATGTCATGCCAATATCCGTCTATAAAGAGATAAATGGGTAGCCTAAGCCATCCACATGGAGGGTTGTTCAGTTGGACAGGACGTATGTCAAGGTGATTGGTGAGATGGAAGACGTCCTAGTCCGTTTGGCATCCAATGATAAAGTGTGCCAAGTCATTAATATCGTGGTGGCTGATATACCAGACGCTTACAGTCTTGTCCTGAGCAGAGATTGGTTGGCCAAACTAAATGGATATTTTTCCTTGGATTGGTCGCATCTGTGGCTTCCATACAAAGGAAGTCCGAACCAGATTAAGATTTTAAGGGAGCCTCACATGAAATACAACGTTGCTCAATTGGAGGAGAAGAATGAACCAGTGGATTCTGTATTGGGAAACTATTTTATTGAGTTGGAACCAGGAAATTACCAAGCAAAAGAAGCCAGCAACACATCAGACACTCAGCCTGATCTCCTTCGATTCTCACAGGCTGATGAGATTGACTGTAACATAGTAAACTTAGCAGTAGGAGTAGATTTGCATTCAGTAGTTAGTGATTTTTGGACTTTGTTTTTTGATGGCTCTAAGACGTTAGAAGGGTCAGGGGATGGCTGTGTCCTGATCGATCCCCAGAAGAATAAACATTTTCTCTCATGTAGATTAGAGTTTGAATGTACTAATAATACACCTGAGTATGAAGTGCTGGTGCACGGCTTGAGGAAAGCGATTGAATTAAAAGTATGTAATTTAAAAGTTTTTGGAGACTCTGAAATTATTGTGAAACAAATCAGGAATCAAATACATTGTGTTTCCCCTCACTTAAAGGCTTACCAAAATGAGGTATGGGACCTACTTAAATGTTTTAATGCATTCAATATTGTTTCAATTCCAAGACTTAAAAATGCAGCAGCTGACTTGTTAGCCACATCAGCTGCTAGGGTGGTACCCACTAATCATCGATGCTCTGTTGAATTAATTTTCAGGCCCTCAGTACCTGATATGATTACCAACCTACGAGTGTTTGATGATGACCAGAAAATTATAGAATGCTTAACGAATAACAAGGTATTTAAAGGAGCCATTATAGATGATGAAGAACATCAGGCCGAGCTGAAGTATGATAATTTCATTCCTAAAGGAGTCAGAACGTTAGAAAAAATGTTCGATTTAAATGAAAAGTTCAGAAGACCAGCCAACGTGAAGACCCACAGCTCATCTCTACAATTCGAATTGATAAATTTAAGGACTGAGACGAATCCTAAATTTATGAATCTCGGCAAATGTTGTTCACCAGCTGAAAGAGACAAGTTCGTCAGTCTGTTTAAACAATATAAAGATGTTTTCGCATGGACATACGAAGATTTCAAAACATTCAACACCAGCATCATCAAGCAGTTTATTCCCGTCAAAGCTGGCATCAAGCCATATCAGCAACCTTTGAGAAAAATGCATCCAAAATTGGAACCGCTGATTCAGAGTGAAGTGAAGAAATTATTGGATGCTAGAATCATTTTCAAGGTCAGACACTCTGAGTGGGTATCAAATCTGGTACCAGTGAGGAAAAAGTCTAGAGAAATCAGACTCTGTGTGGATTTCAGGAATTTAAACCATGCTTCAGATAAATATAACTATCATGTGCCACCCATGGAGCAATTGCTACAAATGGTCTTAGGTTCTGAACTATTTTCGTTATTAGATGGTTTCTTTGGCTACAATCAAGTATTAGTAGCCGAAGAAGACAGATTGAAGACAACGTTCAGGACCAAATGGGGAACCATTGCCTATAGAAGGATGCCCTTTGGGATTATAAATGATGGAGCAACGTTTCAGAGGGCTATGGACATAGCTTTCCATGGACTGATTAGCCGTAGTGTTGTAGTGTACCTTGATGATATTACGATATTCTCAAAGAAGAGAGATGAGCACGCATTTCATTTAAGGAATATTTTTGAAAGCTGTCGGAAATATGGCATCTCGCTCAATCCCGAAAAATGTGTGTTTGTTGTTACAGAGGGTAAGCTGCCTGGTCACATAGTATCGAAGAAGGGAATTTCTATAGATCTAGAAAGAATTAAGGCCATTGAGAAAATCCCCTTGCCCCATAATTAAAAAGGGATGCAATCATTTATGGGAACTATAAACTTCGTGCGAAGATTTGTTCTTGATTTCGCTCAGATTGTCAAGTCGCTGCAGCAGATGGTGAAGCAAAATGCACAATTCAAATGGACTGAGATTGAGAAGAACACATTCAGCAAAATTAAAACTGTTGTTGCACATGCACCCTCCCTGAAAATCCCAGATTTGGATAAATACTTTATTCTGTATACCTTTTCATCCGATGATTCGCTAGCAGTTGTGCTTATGCAAAAGGAAGATGGGGGGGATGAATTCCCAATATCTTTCATGAGCACTGGTCTGCAAGGGGCCGAATTAAATTACCCAGCCATTGATAAACAAGCTTACGCAGCTTTCAAATAAGTGAAGCAATTTAGACCTTATATTTTAAAAAATAGAACCAAGGTAATTGTCCCCTACCCAGCTGTAAGATCCCTTCTTATACAAAAAGAGTTAGGAGAAAGAAGGGGCAACTGGGTAACAGCTCTTCAAGAGTACGACCTTGAATTCAAGCCAGCCTCTATAGTTAAAGGACAAGGGTTGTGCAAACTGATGACTGAAAATGGGAAAAATGAAGAACACACCTGGGAGGATGAAGCCGAATTACATGTAATGGAAGTATGTCCTTTGTTTACATCTCCTGAGTCTTGGTATAGAGACCTCGTGCATTACCTGCAGACAGGGTTGTTTCCAGAACATTGGAATTCTAAGCAAAGAAGAGTGTTGCATCTCAAATCAGCATCCTATCAAATTGTTGAAGGAATATTATTCAGGAAAAACTATGATAGAGTTCTCCTGAGATGCTTAGAGAAAGAAGATGCGAAGAAAGTAATGACAGATTTGCATGATGGGCCTGCTGGGGGACATTATTCAGGAGATATTACAGCTAACAAAATCCTCAAGGTAGGTTACTATTGGCCTACGCTCTTCAAATATGCACATGCACATGTACGGAAGTGTGATATCTGCCAAAGGTGTAGTGGGAGACAACCTAAAGCAGCAGCACCACTAAAGCCTGTGATGATCACAGAGCCATTCGAGCAATGGTGGTTGGATATTATTGGATAAATAAAACTGAATTCCTCTCTACAACACAATTACATTCTGACCGCGACCGATTATTTCACTCGCTGTGTCGAAGCTATCCCACTGCGCAAGATAAATGAAGACGAGGTCATCAGCTTCCTACAAGATCATATCATGACTAGGTTTGGATTTCCAATTTCGTTAGTCTTTGATAATGCTAAATACTTTTCATCAATTAAATTAACTGTTTTTTCCCATGATAAAGGGATAAAATTGCATTATTCTGATAATTACTATCCACAAGGAAATGGTATGGCTGAATCCTCTAACAAAAACCTGATCAGAATTTTAAAGAAGACTATAATAGAAAACCAGAGGGGTTGGCACTCAGCGCTACCAAATGCCCTTTGGGATGATAGAGTCACCCCCAAGTCTTTGATTGGAGTGTCTCCATATACCCTTGTCTACGGTAAAGAATCCATTCTTCCTCCCAATATCATGCTACCTTCTTCCATAATAGCTCAAGAATCTAGAGGGTCGGATGATGAAGTTTTGCAAATAAGGATATATAATCTCCTGAAAGGAGAAGAGGCTAGATCTAAATCCAGAGAGTGCTTTAAGCAACAACAGGAGGTAATAAAGAGATGGTTCGACAAGCATAAGGCAGGAACAAAAGAGTTTGAAGTGGGAGATCTGGTTCTCAAGTGGGATCACCCCCATGATGAGAAAGGAAAGCATACTAAATTCTAGCAGTTGTGGGTAGGACCTTTTTAGATTGCGGCAAAGCTTGGCCCTTCCACTTATAAGTTGCAGGATCTACAGGGTTGGGAAGAGAACTTACCAATAAATGGTTTGGTTCTCAAGCCTTATTTTTCATAAGGATTTGTTTGATTTCTTCTGTCTTGTATATAAATAATCTGTTTTGGCTGTCTTTTTGAGTCTTTGAGTCATGAAGTTTAGTTTTGTTTTACTTTGGATTTTCTGTTTGATTTTAAATAAAAGAAGAAAGCTTTGGTCGCATGGAGAGCATTAGAATTCTGGACCAGCTAAAATCCTTGATTACAAGACTGTGTATTATGGTTTTATCTCATAGATTTTCTTCTAGTTTAGCAGTTTTCCTAAATGGCTGTGAACGTATTGAAATCCTGCTTAATCCCTGTAAAGTAACTCAAGAGTAAAAGATATGGAATACTATTTTGAGCCTCCATCCATCTCACACTTAAAAATTTCCTAGGGGGGTGACAGTAAAAGACCCATGCAAAGGAAGCAGGGTAAACAATATATTATATATAAATGATCCCATGCCAAAAAATTGAAAGCCAAAAGGCTAAGAAGAGTAAAAAAACTCCTATGAAAGCATCATACATCAAAGCAAATGCTGAATCATAAGTACTAAATTGCTGAAAGTTCCTCTCCGTCCGTGAGCTGAGACATGAAGTACACCACTCACACAAAAGGACACTATGGGATAGAGGAGCCTGAATTAAAATTCAGAAAGAAAGGCATGCAGGAGGACTCATATGAAAAAGGACAAAAGTTCGAAAAGCACAAAAAAGTGCAAAATGGCATGGGAATGAGGAACAAATGAATATTTCTGTTTACCAGATGTTATGATCATGTGGTGTCCAAGATGGAAGCTACCCAAAGATAGAGGTAAAAATGAAACTCATACTTCTGGCCTCGAAAGAGTTATCTTGACTTTGAAACCTTGGTTTCCATTTTCCTGAACAGGACTACCCTCAATGATTCAAAGTTCATGTATCTACCATTTGGGAAATCCATATATCTAGAAGAAGTCAACATGGTGGTTTTATTATCAAATAGTCGGTTGCTCAAGGAAGAAATTGTCTATAGGTCTAGGTTCACCAGGTAGTCGCCAATTGTTGCAGCTGCAACTGTTTTCCTCAAATTTCTTAAATTTTGGTCCCCTCCTCATGATTTAGAGTTTTTTTAATCATTTGGATCCGTGAACTGTTTTGATCATACTTTAATTTTGAATGATTATTGAAGGCTAACACTCGTTCTGGTTTTCGAAAGTTGCGTGTGTTTCGAAGTTGTTTTTGGATCGCAAATTTTAAGTTTGGGTTTGCTTGTTGAAGGGCTGCCGTTTCAGAGGAGAAATAGTTTAACCGTTGCTGGATTTCAGAGTCTTAAGTACTTAGCGTTTTATTTTGATCGAAGCATTTTATTTTGATCAGACGATGTAGTCTTCTTTAGCTTCCGCCGTTGCGGCTCCCAAACCAGTTAGCTGCCCGAAGTACAAAGTGCTCCAACTGCCGACGCTTATCAGCCTTTTAGTTGCGCATTTCTTTAACCTTTCCTTCTCCACCGTTGCGGCTGGGAAAGTCATTCAGCTTCCGATGTAAATGTATTCCGACGTCCGATTGAGAATTTTTTCCGCCCTCCGGTCACATATTCGTAACCATTTCGCTTCTGCCATTCCGACTCCCAAATCAGCTAAGCGCCCGAAGTCCAAAACGCTCCGCCAGCCAATGCATCAGTCTTTTAGTCGCTTGCCTATAATTTTTTCTTCTCCCACCATTGCAGATCCCAAAGAAGTTAAGCCTCCGAAGTGTAAAGCCTTCCGACTTCCAATTGAGAGTGTTCCCGCCAGCGGGTCACGTATGCTTAACCTCTCCTTTTCCGCCGTTGCGGCTAGGAAATCCTTTTTACGTCCGATGTCGTTATCCTTTCGGCTTCCGATTCAAAACTTTCCTGCTCGAGGCTTAGTCAAAACTTGTCCGTTTATTAAAATTCTTAGATCAAAGAATGCACCTGGCTGTTTTCTTGTGGATTAGCCATTTCAGGTGGTTTTAAGTAAACGTTTAAAATGCCATTGCAACGAATGATGCACTATAATTTTTTGCAGGTAAAACTCAAGGGACTGTTGGGATGAACACGGTGTGAAGGTGTAGCTTGAAATTTTATAAAAAAATCAAATCGAAACTGGCTGAGTCGTATGGGAGACAAGCGAAGGAAAAGACAAAAAAAAATCGAAAGCAACAAAAGACGCAGATCTGAAAGGTCCAGCAGTTACTCAACTGATCATGAGCATACGAAGAGAAGATGGAGAGAGGAATATGAAACGCTCGAAGAATCGAAGAGTCACACGTTTGGGGGGAACCCAAGCAGTCTGCTGATTTGTTTAAATATTTGAAAGTTAGAAGTTACAGGGACTTTTTTCTCCTGGGAAAATTTGTAAACCATTTGCTTGTAAGAGGAACTATTTCGTTTTATAATCAGAAACTGCAACTTTTCCTGTTGGAGAAAGCATAATGTGGAATGTATCGATGTGATTAAATGAGCAATGTTGAAGGGGAACTATTTCATTTTCAGCTATGTTTCATTAGCTGTGAGAGTGTTTTAACTTCTTGAACCTATGTTCTTGTTTGAATTCTCTTCAGTATATTTTGTAATGTTTTCCACTGTGAGTAATGAAGGTTGTTCATAGACAATTGGCTATCTGGTTGTTCAAATATCTGTAATTGTTCATGTGTCTTGAAAGAAGTATCAGCTATCTGTAACTGTTCATAATGCATGCACAAAATATATTACTCACCAATAAATGATAATCCTGCTCCCTAGAGATAAATTAGGTAGTTAGTTTTAATTTCTTGTTGTAAGTGATTTAGATGCTTGTGAGCACTAAGACTAGAGGTAAGAACCTACGCATCACGTTGTGACTGCTCCCTGCATACTGGTCACCCTGCATTTAGTTAGGCATGTGCATCTCATACATTAAGTCAAAAAATACAAAAATATACACGGTGGACCGGGCCGCAACCGGTAAAGCCTTCTGTTTTTGTCACTTGACCTACGGTAGCCGGACTGCAAACATGACGGATTCCCTACACCAAACAGTCATGGGCTAGTTGGGAATGTTGACTGGGGAGAATCCCTTACTGTTGTTGCCTACGATTTTCAAGGCCTCAACAGGCTCCCATGACATTCTCATTGGAATGGATTGGTTAGAAGCTCACAAGGTAAAGCTTGACTGTTACAATAAGGATTTTGAATGCATGGATGAAGCGGGACACCCAAGAGTGGTAAGAGGCATATCAAAAGTGGTTCTTGCTAGGAATATTTCCACCATGCAACTGAAGAATTTCTATAGGAAAGGTTCCCAGTTATATGTAGCCCATGTTTTAGAGGCAGCAGAGAATGAAACTCCTAGGCTGGAGGATTTTCATGTGTTATAGGAATTTAGGGATGTTTTTTCTTGGTGATGTTCTAAGACTTCCTCCAAAGAGGGAGATTGATTTTACCATCGACCTTGTTCCAGGAGGAGCACCAATTTCTAAGGCACCTTACATGATGAGAACACCAGAGTTGTTAGACCTGAAGATGTATCTACAAGAATCGTTGGAGAAAAAGTATATCAAGTCGAGTGTGTCTCCTTGGGGATCACTAGTTCTATTTGTAAATAAGAAAGATGGTACACTCAGATTGTGTATTGATTACAGATAGCTGAACAAAGTCACAGTGAAGAAAAAGTATCCTTTACCTCGAATTGATGATCTTTTCGATCAAATGAGAGGGGGAAGGGTGCTTTCCAAGATTGACCTGAGGTCTGGTTATCATCAAGTAAGAATCAAGGATGAAGGCATTCATAAGACAATATTTATAAGAAGGTATGGACACTATGAGTTTGTAGTGGTGCCATTTGGTCTCACAAATGGACCAGCTACATTTATGTGCCTTATGAATAGTGTTTTCAATAGGTATTTGGACAAGTTTGTTCTTATTTTCCTTGATGGCATTCTTATCTATTCTAAGAATAAGGAAAAGCATGAAGAACACCTAAGAATTGTTTTGCAATTGTTGAGGGAGCATAAGTTTTATGCCAAGTTGAGTAAGTGTGACTTCTATAATTGTCACATCCCTGGTTTTGACCCTGTTTGCATGATGTATAAAATGTAATTAATCATGGTGAGGAGGTCAAGGCAAAATCCCCACCATCGATTTGGTTCTGTATGTTTCGGCAATAGGGGTAGTTGTCAATGGTCTATCCTGCTATGTGGCACATTATAATTTGGCATCATGTAAACACACACATCAAACAAAACTAAAACCACAACCAGCTACGGCAGTGCAACGTTGAATGAAAAGGGCGTGATTCCAAAGGATAAGGGGTGGGGGGATGCCAAACCTTGGTCATGAGGGGGAAACCCATGTGTTGCCACCTTGTTTTGTTTTTCCATCCCCCCTTGTCAACCTATTTATTGTTTTGTTGAGGTACTTGGGGTAGTTATGGTGGGTAGTGGAGTGTGGGAGACTGTCAGCCTTTTCCCACGCATACACTCAACCAGGGAGTTGACCTCACGTTGGGGAGAGCAACCACAGCCATTCTCGCCATCCTCTCCATGAAACCACTCCTTCCCTGGTCGGTTCACTGTCTGTTCATTTTCCTCACGCACCTGGCCTTCACTTCCACCGACATCTTCTTCGTGGTCTGTTTCCTACTCGCGCGCAGGGTCGTGTTCTGTTCATGCTCACACGCAGGGACTTTGCGTTGGTTTTTCTCACGCCGGGAGCAAGAGAAATCATGGCTGTCGCTTGGGATTCTTGGGTGCAGGAGCCATTTCGCTCTCAGGGACTGTGAGTAAGTTTCCTTACTGATTTTTGGCCATGCATTTGTTTTCCTCTGTGTGTTGCGGTTTGGTGCAAGTTGCACTCACGCATAGACTATTTGGGGCATTTTTCCCCTGTTGTGAGCCATGCTCACTGATTATGTTTTGAGGATATTGTCTTTCCCCACGTTTTTCTTTTGTTGGCTATGGTTTCCAATTGCATTTTGGGTTACTTTGCATTCGTAGTGAGCCACTTTCTACTGTGGTCTGCGTATGAGTCTCCCATGGCTATGCTGGGAGTTCTATTAATTATCCATGAGGGATGGCTATGAGTTGTGTTTTCTCATGTGGTTGCGGTTGGTAAAGGCATGACTGTTGGCTTCTCCTTTGTTTTGGGTTGTGCATTGCTGCTATCATTCATTATGAGTTTGTGGCTGCTGAAGTACCCTGGTTTGGGTGTTGTTGCTGAGCTGTTTTGGCCACGTTAGGGCCAAGAACAACTCTATGTTGTCTTGTGGACTTGAGTTGTGCTCATATTTTGGGTGGGATTATCCTTGGTTGTATTTTCCTTCTTCACAGGGCTGTGAAGGGATTGTTTTGCTGCGTGTAAGTAGCGGTTGGTCTTCAGACTGTGCTGGCTTGACCGATTGTTGAAGGCCTGGTAAACCTAGTGGTGTTAGTTTGGCTGATTGTGTCCCCTGGCTATGTGTAAGCCTGCATTGACCCTTATCCTTGGAGGAATCATGCCCAACTTGGGGGTGGCAATGTGCTGAGAGATTGATGAGCACGCTGGCCTATGGTTGGGTGGAACGTTGCAGCGACATAGCTGGTTGCGGGATTCTTCATCAAAAGATAAGTGTTGCTAGTTACTTCATCTCTGCAATTTATATCTATTGTTTTATGAATTATGATGAACATGTTAAATGTTGAAATGCATATGTATGCTTCCGCTGAATGATTGATTAACTCTGTATCCTTGTATGGATCATGCATCTTAGTATGCATTTGCATTTGAAGGATTATTCATCCTATTATGTATTATGTTGAAGCAATTTCAATTTCAGCATTTAATCCTTGTTCATGTTCATGGGGCTGTTTTCTCGGTTGGTTGTAAGTGGTGTTCGTCGTGTCCTCTTCGCCAGTCGGAGGCTCGGGGAATTGACAATAATGATAGAATTCATTACTTGGGTCACATCATATCAGATGAAGGCATATATGTGGACCCTGAAAATATTGATGCCATCATGAATTGGCCAACTCCAAGGAATGTGACAGATGTAAGGTCTTTTATGGGACTTGCAAGGTATTATAGAATATTCATTGAAGGGTTCTCCAAGGTTGCACATCCTCGCACTTCTTTGCAAAAGAAGGGGATGAGATTTGAATGGACACCTATGTGTGAGGGAAGCTTCTAGTAGTTGAAGAATCTTCTCACAAGTGCACCCATTCTAAAAATTGTAGACCCAGAAAAGGATTGTGTGGTGTGCACTGATGCATGCAGTCAAGGACTTGGACGAGTTATTATGCAAGAAAACCATGTGGTCTGTTATGAGCCTTTAAAGTTAAAATATCATGAGAATAATTATGCCACTCATGAATTAGAACTTGCAACCATAGTACATGTACTCAAGATGTGGAGACATTGCTTGATAGGAATAAAATTTTAGTTAAGAACATACCACTGTGGTCTAAAGTATTTGTTTGATCATCCAACACTAAATGCTAGAAAAGATAGGGGGATAGAGTTTTTATGTGAGTTTGATTTTGAAATCAAGCACATAAAAGGGAAGGACAATAAAGTGGCAGATGCACTCAACATGAAAGTACATGGAATGCATCTAGCATCTCTTAGTATTTCTCAATCAGATCTAAGACAGTTGATTGTGAATCATACTCCTGAAGATGAGTTGTATGTGCAGGTTAAGGATAAATTGCCACAACAGAATATTGAGAAGAGACATGAGGGATATAAATTGGAAGAAGATAGGATTCTTACATACAAGAACATAATTTATATTCCACATGTATCATATTTGAGGAAAGTTGTTATGGATGAGTTCCATCAAGCTCCATATTCTGGCCATCCAGGATATCAGAAGAAGATTGCTACATCCAGAAAGCAATATTTCTGGCCATGAATGAAAAATGATATCGCTAAATACATTTCAAGGTGCATGAAACGTCATCACATGAAGGTTGAGAAACAACACCCAACAGGTTTGCTGCAACATTTTCCAGTTTCAGAATGGAAATGGGAAGTTATTTCCATGGAATTCATTACAGGTTTTCCAATGACTTGGAGAAAACATGATTCTATCATGGTTGTGGTGGATAAATTGACAAGAGCATCACACTTTATACCTGTTAAATCCAAACATAAGCTTATTGACATTGCAAGAATATTCATGAAGGATATTTTCAAGTTGCATGGATTGCCTAAGGCAATAGTTTCTGATAGGGGTTCCAAGTTCACTTCCAAGTTTTGGAAAGGGTTGTTTGCAAATTTGGGTACAAAGCTCAATTTGAGCACTACTTACCATCCTCAGACGGATGGTTAGACAAAGAGGGTGAATCAAGTGCTGGAATACATGATTCTCATGTATGTGATGGACAATCCAACCAAGTGGGAAGACTACCTACACTTGGTATAACTTGGATACAACAATGGACATCAAGCATCCTTGGGGATACAACCATATGAAGATTTGTATGGAAAAAGGTGTAGGACACCTATGACTTGGGATAATCCTGTGAACATGATTGTTCTTGGGCCAGATTTGCTCAGGGAGATGGAGCAAGAGGTTGCAAAGATCAAGAAAAATATGAAGGAATCCTAGGACAAACATAAGAGCTATGTTGATAAGCATAGAGTTCACAGAGAATTCTATGTTGGGGATTATGTTTATCTGAGAGTGAGGGAAAAGAAGAGTTCTTTGAAGCTGTGAATTTATGCCAAGTTATGCCCTATATAATGTGGAACTTTTGAAGTGCTTGAAAGAATAGGGCCAATTTATTATAGACTTGCATTGCCTGCTATCACTAGATCTCATGATGTTTTTCATGTTTCTTTGCTTAAGAAATATGTAAATGACCCTAACCATGTGATTAATTGGGACGTGATTTAGGTGGAACCCAAGGGAGAGTTCCAAATCGAGTCAATGCGCATCCTCGATAGGAACGTCACCATGCTTTGGAAACGGGCCATAGGATAGGTAAAGGTGAAATGGGAGCACTACGGTCCTGAAGAGGCTACCTAGGAGCTGGAGGATTCCATACGATTTGAACATCCATTTTTGTTCAATTTTGCAGAGCACCAAGGATAATTCCAGTGTAGCATTTTTGTTCAATTTTATAAGAACTAAGGATAGTGCTAATAGAAGGGGAGGGGAATGTAACACCTCAGTTTTGACCCCATGATATTTTGATTGCACATGATGCATATATTCTATTGAGATCATGGCATGGTGCTCAAGGCCAATGCCCTTCCATTAATTTGGTATTTTGTATATAGGTGATCAAGGTTCATTCCTAAGGTTATGGTTATGGTTCTAGTCAAAGCACAGAGCATTGTTGAATATCATGTAAATGTACAAATCAATAAAAATGCCACAACTAGCTATGGAACCACAACGTGAAAGAGATGGCATGATGATTTCACAAGTGATAGGGTGGGGAGTTGGTCAAACATCTGAGCGTATAGGGTTAATCCATATGTTAATGGAGAAACCCATGTACCCTCATCTACCCTTTTGTCCTCTATCCTCAATCATTAATTCCTTCCATAAATTGGATGAGGCAGTTAATGCCTAGGGTAGTGTAGGGCATGGAAGACTGCATTTTGCTCAGGCCTGTAGCCTAGGGGAAGCCATACATTTTCTTCTGTAAGAAGCAAGCACATGATGCATGCCTTGTTTATTAAAGGAGGTCAAATTTGGGTTTTACTCACCCCTCCTCAGTCATTAAACCATCCATCATGATTAATTCATTCGCACCACACCACAATTCGTTCACTCTAACGTTCGCACTCTCCAAACTGCTCATGCGCATTGTGCATTCACCTTGAGAACCATTTGATCTGGATTGTTCATCCTCAATCTTGCTGTCATATTGGTTCATTTCCTAGATCTGTGGAACGAGTCTTTTTGCAAGTATTTTCCTTTTCCTAGCAAAGAAGAAGGGGTTCATGGTTCAAACGGGTTGATTCAACTCTCCTGATTCACGGAAGGTGTTTCTGCAAGTGGGTTCTCTGATACAGAGTGGGTAAGACTAGTTTGTTGATTATAATGTGATTGTTGTGTTGTGCACCCTGGTTTTGGGTCTATTTTGGTGTGCAAGACTAAGGAGTGGAAGAGAAGAGAACAAGACTTGTAACTCAGTGCAAAAAGGGACCTCGGGAAAAGATAAGAGTGGCTGGTAGATCCTTACTGCACACCCTAAAGAGCACTAGAAGGGAGGCATAGCCTAAGGTACTGTTGATTAGAGAAATGGATGCTACCTTGTGTTAGGATGTAGATAATGTGGATGCCAGGCTAGATATATCTTGTGGAGGTGTCCTTAGCTCTTGAGCGATCCATGAAAATAATCATTTTACCTTTCCACTGCCTGAGCAGCCTGTAAACCCAAGGGATATTGGCTTGGCCTTGGGGCCTGTTAACCCAATTGGATCTTTGTTTGGTTGAGTCTTGTGTTGCATTTTCCTTGGGTATAATCCTTGACTAGATAGCCGGTTAACTCAACTGTGAGAGATGGTTTTTCCTTAGGGCTTGTGAATCCATATATTGGCTTGGCTAGTCCTTAATTCAAGTGTTGGCTTGATAATCCTTCAACTTATTAACCTAACTAGGTGTTGGATTGGATGGACAGTCTGATAAGTCCAACTAGGTGTTGGCTTGAATGGGTGTTAAAGATGCATGGTTGTGTGTGAGTCTGATGTTCTCTAGTTCCTTATGGAGCCATGCCCGACTTGGGGGTGGAATTGGTATTGATATATTAAAGAACATGCTGGCCTATGGTTGGGTGGAACGTTGCAACTACATAGCTAGTTGCGGGACAACTCCATCCTTCAAGATAAGTATTCTTGTTATGTTTTTAACGCAATGTATTTATCTATGAATTGTTATGTTCATGATTCAATTCTTAGTGATGATGAAGTAGATGTTACTTTTGTATATTTCCTATATTTTATCTTTGTTTATGCCTTATATATTTTTATGCATTTTGCTTAAGTTCATGAAGGATGGAATCCTGTTGCAAAGGTCAGAATGCTTTTGACTTGGTGTTTCTATTTAGGAGAGGGGGAAGGCGAAAGATGGAAATGAACAGTTCAACTGGGCATAAAATTTGTGTTTCCACACCTTGAGATCTACAACAGAAGGTGGAATATGGGATGTGGGAGAAGGAAGTTCCATCGGAGCAAAACGTGGGATTTCCAACTTTCGAGATCTCCCCGTGGAAGGCATAAATCAAGAGAAAAAGTATAAGGAAGAGTTAATGTTCTCATTTTTTACTTCTGATGTTGGAAGGTGGAAGTTGGAAGGATAGAGAGAGATTAAGTCGAAAGTGCAATTTCCTAGCTTCTCAGTTCTATAGCGGTAGGTGCATGAACCGAAGTATCGCTTCTTTGGTTCTCAATTTTTGAGTTCTGCATCAAAAAGGTGGAAGGCACAAGGTAGAAACTGAACAAGTTCAAATATCGTCTCGATGGTTTTCCACTTTTCGAATTCCAAGGAGGGAGTGCGGAAGTGAAAGGTTGGCAGAATGCTTCATCGAAATGTTTGAGTTCTGGTTTCCGACTTCATAGGTTGGAAATGCGGAAGAGGAAGTGTAGAAAGGGACAAGGTTAGTTTGGAAATGGCCATTCTTGAAGTAGAATGGATAATTGAAGGAGGGAACAACTAATATAGTGGTTCTAATCCTAAGATGAAGGTTGGAGATCAAAATAAAAAAGGGGTTATTTAAGCAAAAAAAATTTAATAATATGCATTGTGGGGTATGGGGACATGACAATTCCAAACCTATTTATAATTTCCATAGTATATTTTCCTTGGTTCAGAAATAACTCATCTACATATTGCCAAACATCAAGACCTAGAAAGTAGTGCATCATTCCAAGGTCATTCATCTCAAATTATGCAGTAATCTTCTTCTTGCATTCATTGATGGGATTATCCTCTCATGTCATGAATAAGTCATCCACATATAATAGTATTATCATAAGGCCATCATCCTCAACCTTATAGTAGAGGTTAGAATCTTCCTTACTCTCGGTAAATCCTAAGCTCATCAGGAATCGATCAATTCTTTTGTACCATGCTCTGGGTGCTTATTTTATCCCATACAATTTTTTCTTAAGTTTGCATACATAAGCTTCTCGATCACCAGCCTTGAATCCTTGTGATTGTTCGATATACACTTCTTCTTATATCAAGACATTTAGAAAAGCCGACTTTACATCCATCTAATGTAACTTCCACTTCTTTTTCGATGCCAAGGCAAGGAAAGTTCTAATTAAAGTATACCTAGCTACTGGAGCAAAGGTCTCTTCATAGTCAATCCCTTCCTTTTGGGAGCCTCTAGCTACGAATCTTTCCTTGTACTTTTCTATACTTCCATCTACGGAATGATTTGTTTTGAATATCCACTTTAAGAATACCACTGACTTGTCTTTTGGTCTTGGTACTATTTCCCACACATCATTATTTATTATGGATAAGTATTCCTTGACCATTGCATCAACCCATTCTTTCTTCTTTGTTTCTTGTTCAAAACATGTTGGTTCTTTATCAACTATTTCACTCATCAAATCCATATAACTGGGATATGCATTTGACTTCTTCCTTTTCTAATGGCTCCTTCTGGGGCACCACACCTTTTTTTCTCTTCAATTACATCACGATCCCAAGTAGGGTTTATCTTTCGAGAAATCATTTAATTGGGTAAATATTCATCTTCTTTATATTTCTTCCATTTTATGAAAGTTGTATCTTTGTCAAATGCTACATCTCTACTAATTTCAATATGGTGGTATCCTAGGATATATATTCAATAGGATTTTGAATTTTCAGTATATCCTACAAACAATCCCTTCTTTTCTGAAGGATCTATATTTTCTCTTTTCTTCTTGGGAATATGAGTGTACACGGGTAAACCAAATATCTTTAGGTGACTTACCTCAGGCTTTTCTCTAGAAAAAATTTCTTTTGGGTTTTTGTTCCCAAGAGCACTATGGGAGATTCTATTCTGTACATATGATTTTGTTATGGATTCTTCTTCCCACATATACATTGGTATATCTTGATCATGTATCATAGATTTTACTTCTTTCATGATAGATCTATTATTTCTTTCTTCCACACCATTTTGTTGAGGATTATAGGGAATGGTGAGCTCCCTCTTAATCCTAGCTTCCTTGCAGAAATCATTGAATTCATTTGATGTGAACTCTCCTCCATTATCTGACCTAGAAATATTTATTTTCCACTCAAAGATATTTTCTACTAGGGACTTAAATTATTTAAACCTTTCAAACACTTCATCCTTGTTTTTCAAAAAATATATCCAAGTCTTGTGGGAGTAGTCATTCATACAATAAGCACAGTAAACATACCCGCTTAATGAAGTTGTTTTCATTATCTTGCATATATATATGAATGTATAATATCTAAGATTGATTTTGATTTGCTGTCACTTTTTGGATAGGGATTCTTGTGGAAATTGAACCCAAGCAGTAGAGCAATTAAACTCACAAAACTACTAATCAAAAATGCAAAATTCACAAAAAAGGAGGCTAAAATTGTAGCATAACACAATCATTTATTAAATAAGTGTACATCAACCAACTTAATAAAGTAATAGGATTTCCAAATATATAATTAAATCAGAGATTCGAAAGAATAAGTATGCTATTCAAATTGGTCAAAACGATGGCTTACTAAAACTAGTTAAAAACCCCATAGGTGCATAAAACACTTTCCTAATCCGGGAACATGCTCACGAATTGGATGAATTGGATATGTTAACCAATAAGTGATGGAAATATATCAGATCCATGATTTTGGATGGATAAAAATAAGGAGAATGGTGAAGGAAAAAAACAAGGCAGTTACTCCTAGAGTAGCTTTTCCTTTTTGCCTTAAAACTGTTGTAAAGCAAGGCAGCTTTCAGAAAAAGAAGAACTATGCTTTTACTATTCTAGAATTACACAAAAGTTGGAAAAAATTATTCTAGGATGTTTCCAAAGAACCATTTAAGACAATTTTGCAATTTGTTGATTTCTAGGTGCAAGTGGATGCCAACTAACATAGTAAGGAATCTAGGAATTTAGGAATAAGACAAAAATGATTAATTAATGTTAAATATGGGTAACAGTGGGTTTGATTATTGGAACATCCCCCCTTAAGCCTGAATTCATGAGTAAAAATAAAAAAAATATAGGTGCTAGCAACAAGGCTTAGTCATCCTTTACATACTTCTTGTCCATACAACCAAGGAAAGAGGAAAAAACCCAGTGGGAAAATCCTTCCTTAAACATGGAAACAAAACAAAATTTTGGAAATATTGTTATCAATAATTCTTCACCACATGATCATAAATCCCCAGTGGTGATTTGAGATTACTGAATGTCTTATCACAAAACACCTTGGTGAATATGTCTGCCACTTGCTTTGAAGATTCAAAGTAGAGTAGAGCAATGGTACCATTATGCACAATCTCTCGAATGTTGTGCATATGGATCTCAATGTGCTTGGTTCGTTGTCTTTGAACTGGATCAATGGAGATTCGAATGATTCTTTTATTTTCATAATAGATGACAAAGGAAGTATCTGATTTGATCCCACATTCTCCAAGTATCCCCTGCAACCATAAACATTGAGTACCTGCATTCACAACTCCTCTATACTTTGCCTCTGTAGATGAGAGTGCTATGACAATCTAAATCTTACTTGACCAGTTGATTGGTCCATCTTCAAGTACGAACACATATTCTGAAGTAGAATTTTGATCTGTGTTTTCACCTTCCCAATCAATGTTAGTAAATCCAACTAGATCTAAGTCAGATTTTGCTTTATAGAAAATCCCATGAGTTCTTATTCCTTGAACAAAGTTTAGGATCCTCTCCGTTGCTCTACAATGGATCTCATGAGGCCGATCCATGTATCTTGAAGCCACACTAATTGCATAAGATAATTCAGTTCGAGTATGTGTAAGATAAAGAAAACACCCAATCAACTACCTATACAGTGTATTATTTACCAAAGGAGAAGAACCCGCTTCCGAAAGCTTAACTCGAGAAAGGAATGGAGTCTTGCTTGGCTTGCAATATTTCATTTTGAAATTTTTGAGAAGATATGAAGCATACTTGGACTGATGAAATTTTATTCCATGTTGGGATTGAGCAATTTCAAGACCCAAGAATTGTATCAACAATCCAAAATCTGTCATAGAAAAGGAAAGATTCATTGCATCCTTCAAGGAGGCAATCTCTTTCTTTGAACTTCCTGTTATCAATAGGTCATCCACGTATAAAACAATAATCATTAAAGAACCATGTATCAGCTTCAAATAGACATTCTGATCATATTTCCATTGAACAAAATTCTGTGATAGAAAAAAGTCATCAATCTTGGCATACCAAGCCCTGGGGGCTTTGTTTAGCCCATATAATGATTTCTTTAACCTGCACACTAAAGATGGATTAGATTCAAAACATTCTTTTTGTTGCAAATAAATATCTTCATTCATATCTCCATTTATAAAGGAACATTTCACATCCATGTGATGTACCTCCCATTTCCTTGAAGCTGCAATGGCCAAAGCTAGCCTTATGGAGTCCATCTTTCCCACTTGTGCAAAGGTCTCATTGTAATCAATACCTTGAACTTGTGAATAGACCTTAGATACCAATATTTCCTTATATTTCAAAGGTGAACCGTCAAAATCCAATTTAGTTTTATAAACCCACTTAAACTTTACTAGCTTTCTCCCTGGGGGGAGATCAACTAGTTCACATGCGTTGTTCTTCTGGAGCGAGATATATTCTTCCTTCATGGATTTTTTTGATATTGGATCATTTGGTGCATATTCATATGTCTAAGGATCATATTCAATCATCAAATAACACTTCTCAACAAATAGTGGATCCTTCACACAAAGGGCACTCTCAAATTGAGATCTAGCCCTCCTAGTGTCAATAGGATTGCCAACTAGTTCCCTAGCTGCATGAATGGTCCTTGCTTTTCATTTTGGTATTGCAGCTATTTTAGGATCTGCAATTAAATCATAATTATTAGACATATTAGAATTAACAAACTCATTAGTCTCGTCACTTGCAATCAGTGGTTGTGGTGATGAAGAGGACTCTCCAAATTCAACTGTTGCTAAAGGATCTTCTTCAAATTGAACACTTATTTATTTAACGCCCAAGTCTTGACCCCATTTTCATTAAATATATATGATTAAAATATTGTATGGAATCATGGCAAAGAGCTCAAGGCCAAGGACCTGCTATTGATTGATGTTTTGTGTATAGGTGATCTAGGTTGATGCCTATAGTTTATGGTGCTAAGTCAATGACAATATATAATTCTGGACATCAGATAAATATGAAATTTAAATTAAAACCCCACAACCAACTATGTCAATGCAACAAATAATGATATGGAGGCATGATTTCCTAAGGAACAGGGAGGGGGAATGTTTAACCTTGAGCCATGGGGGAAAATACATGTTCCAAAAGAAAACAACCAGAAAACATATGCCCATTCCCCCCCATGCACTCACATTTTCATCTTCCCTCATGTTGTGGGGAGCGGCGAGATGTTTTGATCATCCATCCTTCAATGCTTTCAGTTTATTTTTTTGTTTTCTTTCTTCATTGTGCATGCATAGTCCATCATCGAGGGATTTCACCCAAAATGTTGTGGCCGATTCTGATCGTTTTGTATCCCATCATGCGCATGCACGCTGTGCATTCACTGGTTTTGCAGAACCATATTTTTTTCTGTGTTGTTCCTCTATTATTACCATCCTGACTGTTGTTGTGCAATAGCCTCCTCTATCATAGAGCAAGTGGAAGTCTATTTTGCTGCGTTAACATTGTGGTCTGTTGTGTGTGCATATTTTCTCCTTGGTCTGAGATGGTCAGGAGTGAAATTGGATCTGAACTAGCTTGATAAAGCTAGTGTAGGAAGGAACCTCATAAATAGATATAGAGGGGATGGATTTCTTCTTTGCACAGCTTGAACAACACTGGAAGGGAAGGCATAGCCTGAGGGAGTGTGTAGCAGAGAAGTGGATGCTTCCTTGTGTTGTGTGTATAGAAGTTTTAGGACTCAATCCTAATCTAGTTCAGGTGTCCATAGTTCATTGGTTGATCTCACTAGCTTAGTAGTTCAAGTTTTCTAGTTCCTCTGCAACCTGATAAACCCATCTGTTAGTTGGCTTGGCTAGTCCTTAATGAGAATGTTGGCTTGACTGAATGCTGTTTGATAATCCCACTAGTATATTGGATTGTTTGTTTATATCCTAATAAACCCAACTATGTTGTCTTGGATGAGTTTGGTTGTATTCTTGGCTATGTGTGAGCCTACTAGCATCCCTTACTCTTTGTGGGAATCATGCCTATCTTGGGGGTGGCAGTGCTACTAATAGATAGATGAGCGCAGTGGCATAGGGTTGGGTGGAACATTTCAGCAATGTAGCTGGTTGCAAACAACTTCTTTAATGATAAGTATCCCTATGTTAATCTCTTCAAATTGTATTTTCGTCATGAAATATGATGAACCTGTTTAATGTGTTGAATTGATGAATTGATTTCGATGTGTAATTGAAATTGTATGCATCTATGTATGTTTCATTCAATGCCTAAGTTATGGTAATTAGATCGTCGGATTGGTGATGGAATAAATTATCAATCTATCCAAGACTTCTATTAGCAGGTTGAATTTCCATAGAAATCTCTTTCCGCAACTTACGGGATGCGGGATTCAGAAACATCCTTCTGTGGATTCCCTTTTGTGTATATTTCCTTCCGTAACCCACCTTTCTGCAGGTGGGAATGCGAGATTTTGGATGAGGGAATGCGGGAATTCGGGATGCAGCTTCATGATCTCTACTTCCGCAATTGATTATTTACACAACGATTTATCCACATGCAGGATGCAGAATGGGGAATGCGGAATGCAGGATGTGGGATGAGGGACCGAAATTTTCATATTTCCTCGTTTCCACAGATTCAATTTTTTCATACAGTTGACTCTTGTGGGATTGATTCTCTATCGTCGATCTGTTTCCAGATGCAAAACATATTGTGACCGTCGATTTTAGTTGTGATCTTTCTCCATCGTTCGATGTCCTCTGAGATTTTCTTCTTGGATCATCGAATGGATCATTGAAAATATCAATTTCTCTTCTATTTGGAAGTTGGGGAGTTTGTACATAGAGTTGAATAGATGGAACTTCGAGTTAGATGCACATTCATCAAATTTGTGGGGCTATGGTCATGTTTCTCCTCTGAGGTAGGAGGGGACGTGACAGTGTGGTATCAGAGCTGCCGGTTGCAGCACTAGGGCCTAAATGGGCCAAGTTGAATAGTTAACAAAGTTGTTGTTAAATGGTTTCAAAATATTGTTAAGCTACTTAACAAAGAAAACTTCCATGGGTAGTGGGTAAGTGGTTTTAATTTTTGAAATTATCTAACAATTCTGTTTATTAACACATTTTCTAGAACTATATTTAGATGGTGACATTCCAAATAGGGCAGTTCGCCAAAGTTGGTTCGACTGAGCCATGCAAACCGACATGTGAGACGATGCACAAAACCCCAATGAATACGAGGAAGATGCTATGGGAGAAAATTCTTGAATTGGAAATGGTGAGAGAGAGTCTAATGGGAGGAGGTTTCAAGATACTCCTCCATATTATTCCATGACCATGAGAAGCCTAAGGGTGGATATGAAAATACATAGGGAAGACAATGAAAAATTGGTTAAGGCGCTGGAGGAAAAGAGTCAGTTGAATGCAGCCATACTGCAAAGTTTGACAAAAATTCAGAGGAAAATGAAATCTAGGGACTGGACAATGGGACCTGAAGGAAGTAAGAGCACTTATATAGGAAGAAAGAGATCTCCTAGTGGGTCATCTGACTCTGAGGGATCCACTGGTAGTTTAGGTTCTTCTTCTCATGAGAATAAGATAAAGAGGCGCTACCAGAACCATTCACATGATTAATTTAGGAAGGAAAGGCCTCCTACCTTCAACAGTGAGATAAAGAAGGGTCAAGAAGCTGAAGCATGGATTCTTGGGATGATGAAATATTTCCAAGTCCAAGACTATTCAGGAAATATGAAGGCTAGGGTAGCCATGTTCAATTTGATTGGAAGAGCATCCATATGGTGGGAGCAGTTCAGGAAAGTGAAGATTAATTAAAGGTAGATTGTGTGGAAATAGTTCCAGAAGTATTTCAAGAAGAAATACTTCTCTGACAAGTACTATGATGATAATATCAAAGAGTTCCATGAGCTAAGATTGGGACAACAGATAATGGAAGAGTATGCAAATAATTTCTTGGAACCGTTGAGGTATGTCAGGTACATCAAAGATGAGAAGGTGAAAATCCAGTGTTTCCTGAGTGGATTTTCTCAATCTTACAAAGATAGAATTGAGTTTTATGAACCTAGAAATCTAGAATAAGCGATAAGGAAAGCTAAGTATTTATATGAGAAAAGCAAAGGAAAACATAATTATCATAAGAAATGGAAGGAAAAAAAGAATGAGAAGTCTAACCAAAGGAAAAAGGGTTTCAAACCTTCTAACTTCAAGAATCAGCAGAAGTAGCCATCCCCAATTGAGAAGCACCCAGCTAGAGTGCTAGGAGAAGAGCCAAGGGATCCACAACATAATAGAGAAACACTCCAATGTTGGAAACATGGAGGATCCCACATGCATAGGTATTTTCCACTTGAGAATGAGAATGCAAGGCCATCTTACAACATTCAAGAAGCATAAATAGTTGGTCAAGTAGAAAGGGTCATCCCTAGAATCTATGCGGAACTAGAGGACCTCTAGGCAGATCACAAGTCAGCTGTGGTTGAATTTGCAGGTAAGATTGTTGAGCAATCTATTTCTATTTTGATTGACCCTGGTTCTACTCATAGTTACATTGCTCCTATATTAGTGGAGATTTGTGCTTTTAAGAATGTAAAGCATAGAAAAACGTGGTTAGTTCATCTAGCCACTGGAACTAAGAGAAAGGATAGTTAAATGGTGGGAAAATGTCCATTAATGATGAATGGATTGGTCACTTGTGTATATATGAATGTTCTACCACTGGGTTCCTATGATGTTCTCATTGGAATGGATTGGTTAGAATCTCACAAGGTAAAGCTTGACTATTACAATAAGAATTTTGAATGCATGGATGAAGAAGGGAACCCAATAGTTGTAAGAGGAATTCCAAAGGTGATCTCTGTGAGGTAGATTTCAGCAATGTAGTTGAAGAATTTTTTCAAGAAAGGTTGCAGAGTGTATGCAACCCATGTTGTGGAGGAGGCAGAGAATGGAACTATTATATTGGAGGACTATCTTGTATTGCAATAATTCAGGGATCTTTTTCCTGATGAGATTTCAGGGATTCCACCAAAGAGAGACATTGACTTCACAATTGAACTTGTTTCAGGAGCAGCACCAGTGTCCCAAACACCCTACGGGATGAGTACACCAGAAATGCTAGAGCTAAATATGCAACTGCAAGAGTTGTTGGAAAAGAAGTATATCCGGCCAAGTGTGTCTCCTTAGGGAGAACCAATTCTGTTCGTGAAGAAGAAAGATGGTAGACTCAGATTGTATATCGATTACAAACAACTGAAAAAATCCACTGTGAAGAATAAATATCCTTTTCCTAGAATTGATGACCTATTTGATCAAATGACAGGAGAAAAGGTATGTTCCAAGATTGACTTGAGGTCTTGCTACCATCAGGTGAGAATCAAGGCTGAAGACATTCATACGACAACCTTTAGGACAAGGTATGGACATTATGAGTTTGTAGTGGCACCATTTGGTCTCACAAATGCATAAATTACATTTATGTGCCTTATGAATAGTGTCTTCAGCAGGTATTTGGATAAGTTTTTTCTTGTTTTCCTTGATTACATTCTTATTTATTCTAAGAATGAGGAATAGCATGAAGAGCATCTGAGATTGAAATTACAATTTCTCAGGTAGCATCAATTGTATGTAAAGTTGAGCAAGTGTGACTTATATAAAGATAAAATTCAGTACTTGGGTCACATTATCTCAGAAGAGGGTATATATGCGGACCCTGACAAGATTGAAGCCATTATGAATTAGACTAACCCAAGAAATGTGACAGATATAAGATCTTTTATGGGACTTGCACGATACTATAGGAGATTCTATTAGGTGTTATAATGTCTAAATTAATTCACCTATTATTTAATTATCGGTCGGGGTTGGTAAGCTTAGAGTTTACACAAAATATATGCAATGGTAGAGGGTGTCGTGTAAATATATTAACAAACAAAAGATGGAAATATCTTTCAAAATGAAAAACCGAGTCAAACTCCTAAAAATGCAATTATTAAAGTAATTAAATTTAGATAGAATAGTAAACTGAATAATTGATAATAAACTCTAAATATAAATACAACCAACAGTTAACTAATCAAATGGGAAACTAGGGTGCAAAGAAGACTTAACTTATAACCAACTAGAAAATGTAATAAGAGAAGAAAGTAGAAAACTTTATAAAGAAAACTTAATAAAAGAAGCAAGTAGAGAACTTAATAAAATAAATATCTTTAGGTTATGTCCTACAAGTTCTTTCAACAATAACACAACATAAAAGAGGCAACCTAAAAACATACTAAGGAAAACACATCTACCACTAAATCTCACATGCAAACAAATAAATCAATCTAAAAAGCATAAACACAAAATAATACAACAATAAAACAAAATCAGAAATAATATTCAAGAAACAAAAACAACTTAACACACATTTAGGGCAAAAAGAAATAAGGAAATAATAAAACCTTAATAAATAACCTAAAACAATTAAACATTAACTTTAATGTTAAACAAAACTATCATCTAACTATTACAGTCAAAACATAATTCACACATTAACAAAACAAAACTAAAAACAATCTCAAAACACATAAAAAACACTAAAAACAGAACTAAAGGCTGAATGACAGACTGAATTGTGGGTCTAAAAGGGGTGGTTAAATAACAGACTGAACAGGCTGTCTAAATAACAAGATCCACAATTAAAATGGTAAAAACTAACCTAAATGAGCTAATCTTCAGCTGAAGTCATGCAAATGTAATTTTAATGCATAAGGGAAATAAAAAAAAACCTGCTTATTAAGCAAATCTAACAATGAAATAAAGCTTAAACAAATTCATAAACATAAGAAAAAATAAACCATTGCATATTAATAAACTGGAATGTAAATTGCATAAGTTGATAGTTAAAACAAAAATGAAATAGACAGATCTGAATCTATTTAACTTGATAAACAACAATCTATTTTATCTAACATGCAAATAAACTGAACAATAAACTGGAAATGAAATGACTGAAAACAAAGATGAAAACAAAATATGCGCGTAGTTAACTATCTAATTTAGAAATCAAATTGCATTACAAAAATAATAAAACAAACTGTGAATTAAACTAGCTACAAGAGAAAAATGAAAGAAATAAACAGGAAAAGAAACCTATGGTTGATGAGGGGCCCTCTCAGCAATCAGGGGTGATGCCTGGCTAGTTTCTACTCAAATGCAATTTTCAACAATAACACATACAACTCTTTATTCAAACGGTGGTACAGAAATACAATACTTAAAAAGAACCTGATGAATTCTTTCTAACTCTCTGACTTTCTAGCTATAGCTAACTGACCTCTCACACAGAGGCTGCTATATATAATAGTTTACAGAGATGAGAAATTCAACCCTTTAGTGGTCAACTTCTTTCTAAATTTAGTCAATCATAAAGGCACATAACAGTTTAGAGGCCAACGCGCAAGAAATATTCCTTCTTCAGCACAGTTCTAATCTTTTTACTGGGCAGCGGACACACAAGCTCCTCTTCAGTGCGAATGATCTTCATATGTGGTACATAGGTTCCTTCGTTATCGCAGCAGATGGGCTGATGGCGAACCAATGAGAGCGTAGTGGCAAATATTCTAGAGCGTGAGTTGAATGCATTGATCCAACATGTGGATTGTTGATGTGGTGGTGAGCAAAGGAGAATGCAGGCTAACGAATCATCTAGAACACAGCTTCATCACCCAGACATGTGCATAACAGTTCATTTGCAAGCTGTTTCATGTTTTAAATTCCTGGAATTAATTCCTGGCAACGCGCATTCTAATGGGAGATCTGGACAGAGAGCTGAACAGGAGGTTGGACCATGAGCTGGATACATTGGGCGTCAATATAGGGATAATAGGGTGTCTGTTTGCTGGTGCACTTGAGGGTTGCAGTCTACAACAACACATTTCAACATCTGGAAAAACACCAACAATTTTCACGCAACAAACTGGATGACAAGCTGGACGTCGAGCTGGACATGCTGTGTGAAAGGTGGGATGAATGCGTTTTGTTTATTAATTTAGCCCAAAAAGATTATGGGTGATTCCATGAAGATGGGTAACACTTTTTGGCCAAATTTGGCGATGAAAACCTGATTTTTTACTCATGTGCTAGATAGAAGCCCTCAAAACGCATATATGCCATGTGAATTTTGACTTGCAGTAAAAAAACAAATTGTAGAATATTATGTTGGCTTCATAGTGATATTTTTTTAAAAATATTTCGATGTCATTTAATGTGTGAATTTTTGCATTTAATGAACTGTGTGACCTTAAAAATTTGAAGAAGCTAATAAGTGGCTCGTGTCCACGTAGAGTAATTCAATCTTGCATTAATAATTTAAAAAAAATAAATATATGAGCATGATCTACATAAAATGGAGTGTGATGTGCATATTTTTTTGTTAATTTTTTTCTCATTATACAATTATTTATTATTTTTCGAAAGTGACCACATTTGATTTCAGCATCGTTTTAAACACATATTTGTCCACGTAAAGGAATGTTTTCTATTTTTTCAAAAATTGAAAAACCAAAGATACCCTTTTGAAGAGGACACGTCGATATGTGATGTGTGCATTTTTAAGAATTTTTTGGCTGTGTATTTTTAACTCTGCGGATTTTTCTTTGAGCTGCTTCGAAATTGCAGTGTGGTTTTCTAAGTATAAGTTTTAGAAGTAATTAAAAAATAAATATCATATGAATGCCAAAATGCATGTATGATACGTCAATGGATAGAAGATTCGTTGGTGAATCTATCGGTATCAACTCCGCTCAGTTATGTGCTAGGAATGGCAGGGTTTACACCTCTGCAAGGCACAGGAAATTTTCCATGTGTTTGAATGAGGGCTAAGTCTGTTTTTTTAAGCCCTCGACCGAGGTATAAACCTTGACCGAGGGTTTAAAAAACCCTCGGTCGAGGTTTTATTAATACCTCGACCGAGGTATTAGCTTGGTCGAGGTCTTAGTCGATCTAAAGGGTTATAAAATTGGGTC
>LPNX010082608.1:345142-393095 GCA_001517045.1 Pseudotsuga menziesii
TGACCGAGTGTTAATAAATACCTCGGTCGAGGGCTGAAAAAAACCTCGGTCGAGGGCTTGATAAAACCTCGGTCGAGATATTAAAACCTCGGTCGAGGGCTTGTTAAACCCTCGACCAAGGTACGTTTTTTTGTTTTTGCCTAAAAGCGCTTGCCAAAAAGTGTTACCCAGGTCCATGGATTCACCCTTATAAAGTATGCAAAAAATTATATAAATCATTTAATACATCAAATTCACTTTAATAATGTCATTTTTAATTAATAAAACCATAAAAAATCATAATAATAAAAGATTTCATATAAACCTTAAATTCACTCATGCTCGAGGATGAATAATGATCTGCATAACATAAAATATGCAAAATATGATAAAACATGTGTTTAAATGAGTAATTTAACTGCCAAAAATGATAACAAATCTAGGATCAACATTCCCCCAAGCCTGAGAAATTCTAGGTCCCACTGAGCAAAAAAAAAGAAAAACAATTTAGGAAGAAGGCGAACTAGCAGTTGCCTTCAACTTGGCAGACGAAGAAGGTAAACTTCACTCTTTTAACCTGTAATTTAAAAATAACATATCTCTCATGTCACACATTGTATGAAAGTTAAAAATAAATTTATTGGGTTTTTCAACATTCTCAATTTAACAGTTCTCAGGTTCAAAATAATGTTATCATTTATAAGGTTTAAAGTTAATTCAACCATGTCCAAAGTAAAACTTTGGGCAGGTTGAACATGCAATACAAAAACATAAATCACATTTTAAATAACAAAAAGATTGATCATTTTCATGCATGACTGGTTAAGAGGATAGGATTATTAACTGTGAAATGGAAGTAAAAACTATTTACCCAAAAACAAAATTTAGTTATCAATTTTAATCATGAGTGCTATAATATCACCATTTATTTAGATCGCTATTTGATATTGCATTTTCCTTCATTCGATCGTCCATATGGTCTTCCATATTGAATTTCGTTGTAAAAATATGCTTCAAGCTATAATTAAATTCCACTATTTACATTCCTGAAAATACTTATCATTTGTTAGAGAAAAATAGATTAAAAATAATCCAATTTTTTCAAATCCATCTTCCCCCAAACCAAATATATGGCATGTCCTCAAGCCATATAGAGAGAAGAATTAATTGTTCCAGAAAAAATAGAAAGAGTGTGAGCATGCTGTTAATTATTTGTAAGAAAAACTAACTAGTAAATGGAAATGGTTCAAAGATGTATATTCGTGACAAATAAAATAGTACTTAGAAAGACCATGTAAATGAGAATATTATAATCAAAAGAATACCATCAGAAAAAATAACCATCCATGCCTCATTGTAAAGATATCCTATCATCATAAAGTATTTTAAGTGTACCCCAGAGTGTGTGAGATTTGCAACTATGGGTCCCATTTCTAAGATAATGATATCTTAGGTAAATGTGGAATTATACTCCTGAGGCAAAGTCAACTTAGAGCCATTCTAAAATGACATTATAAATGATTGGCCATGACATTTTTGTTTGAAAATTTTTCATATATTATCACTATTTTATGAACTATGTGCATAGTGGTGTATTAACCATGTCTCATTTACTAGATATTGCCCCTCTTATAGCATGCATGTTCTGTACCCTGACAGGTTTATCTTGGTACCATGCAAGCATAACCCCACTGCCAGTGAGCCTGTTTAGTACCTCGGCAAGTTTACTTGCATTTATCAAGCTTCCTGTTGTAAGGTTTTTACTTACATTGACCCACTACCAGTAGTCTTATTCAGTACCCCGACATGTTTGCCTTGTATAATGATATTAAATCTATGGAAGCCGATTGGTACTAGAGCGTGTTAAATCCTTCTAAACACACAATTTAATTATTTTTTTTCAAAATAAAATTATAAGTAAGTTCATAATGACCGGGCTCATAAAACATGTCAAAAGCGAATAAATGAAATATTTTCTTTAACCTAACAGTCCATCTTTATAAAAGAAAAGTAATGTTCCCCACAGATAAAAAATCCACTTACTGTCGAGTTATCACCAAAATACTCCAGAGATAAGTTTTGATAACAAGTATAGGAAGAACTAGTAATCCATAGGTAAAAAATAAGGCTGTGAAAAATATGATAATGAAAGTGGGTCTTATCAAGCAACTTGTTTAAAAGAATAAATCATAAATATACATGTATGAATCAAGATACGAAAAACTATATGAATCATAGAAAACTGGTGAAGTATGATATACAAAGGATTTATAAAAATTTTTTATCAGTATAAGCTACAAATTTCAAAAGTGCCCCCAAAAAAGATTAAAATACCTGATGAGTATTTTAGCATACTTTTCTTGTCCAAGTAATATTCCATTAGCTGCTCATAGAGATAATATACTTGTAATCAAACTCCAAAACCACTTGTTATATGATTTAGTTTATTCATAAAGACATAAAAGAAAAAAGAGTCTTGTGTAAACAACCTATTAGAAATGACTCTTATTTATTCAAAGCGACAAGCACATATTTACATATATACGAGTAATAATAACCTAAAATATTTTTCAAGGATTAGGAGGAGGAGGAATAGCTTCCCCTTCAACTAATTCCATTTCATTTTGTTGCAAAAAATTATGTATGAAATCTGGTTTAGATGTTAGTTGATGATAAAGCCTAAGTCTATGTCCATTTACTACAAAGGAAACTTTTGATCCATCAATTGTTTTAATTTTTACTGATCCATTGTCAAAAGCTGTAACTACGTCGTATGGACCCATCCAATGGATAGTTAATTTCCCTTTAAAAATTTTAAATGGTGAATTAAATAGTAGTGCCGAATATCCAGTATTAAACTGCTTTTGCTTAGTAACTTTATCATGCCATGTTTTTCATTGATTCTGTATTAACATTGTTCTTTGTAGTGCATCTTGTTTAATTTCGTCTAACTCATTAATCTGTAATATTCGTTGTTTTTGTGCTTCATCCAAATTCATACCTAACTGTGCTGCCATATGAAAAGTTTTAACTTGAAATTCAATAGGTAAAAGGACTTGTTTTCCATACACTAACTTATAGGGGGTATGTCCGGTAGTGTTTCTCCATGTTATCCTATAGCCCCATAAATACTCTGGGAGTCTATCTGCCTAATCCTTATGATGTAAGTTGATGGTCTTAGTTAAAATGGCTTCTAATACTTTATTAGTTTATTCTACCTGAGCATTAGCCTAAGGGTGATAAGGTGAAGATTTGCAATGTCGGATTCCATATTTCATAGTAATTTCTTTCATTAATTTAGAAGTAAAATGAGTACCTTGATCTGTGACAATTTATCTAGGTACACCAAACCGAGTGAATATCTCTTCATATATGAATTCTACCACCGATTTCTCTGTGGCCCTAAATACAGCTTTAGCTTCTACCCATTTGGTGACATAGTCTGTACAAACTAAGATATATTTCTTTTTACGATACATGGGAGAAATTGGTCCTACAAAATCAAGAGCCCATTTCTCAAAAGGCTCAATCATAAATTAGGGTTGTAAAGGAATTTGATCAGATGACGTAGGTCTACCATTTATTTGGCAACTATCACATCCTTTAACATATATGGCAGCATCCCTAAAAATGCTTGGCCAATAATAACCAAAATGTAATAATTTATATGTTGTCCTCTTATCAGAAAAATGTCCTCCACGCGGTCCATCATGGCATGCATGGAGGATGTTTGTCATTTCATCCTCCCACACACATCTTCGAATAATAAGATCTGGGCCAGTGCAGAAGAGATCGTTATCAACCCAAGAATAATTGGAACTCTGAACTATGATACGACGCTTCTCATGTGGAGACAAATGGTTTGGTATTTCCTGAGTTGCTAAATAATTGGCAATATCTGCAAACCAAGGGGTTTGAATAGATACAAAAAATAGATGTTCATCAATAAAAGTGTCTTCAACTGGTTTAGTACTGTCTTCATGTTGAATACGGGAAAAGAAATCCGCTACGATATTTTCTTTACCAGGTCGGTCAATGACGGTAATGTTAAAATCTTACAATAAAAGAAGCCACTGGGTCACTCTACCATTGTTAATTGGTTTATTCATTAGAAATCTAATGGAGGAGTGATCGATATGCACAAAAACTTCATAACCTATACTATAATAACGAAATTTATTAATAGAATAAACTAGTGCCAAAAATTCTTTTTCAGTAACAATATAATTTAATTCGGCAGGAGTCAAATTTTTTCTAATAAAATAGATGGAATAAGGTTCATGTCCTTCTTTTTGTCTGAGGACTCCTCCTATGGCCGTATCAGATCCATCAGTAGATATGTGAAAAGGAAGGGACCAATCAGGACCCCTAAGTATTGGTGCCACCGATAGTTTGGCTTTTAGTATTTCAAAATCATTTTCACAAGATTCTATCCACTGGAATTCTAAGTCCTTTGTAAGCAACTTAAACATTGGTGCAACTATTTTAGTGAAATTTTCAATAAAATGGCGATAAGAGCCTACATGAACAAGAAATATTCTTACCTCTTTCTGAGTTTTGGGAGAGGGAAGGCCAATAATTACTTTGATCTTCGCTAGGTATATCTTCATTCCTTTGGAAGAAACATGGTGTCCCAAAAACTATACCTTATGTCAGTAGCATTTTACATTTTTTGTGACTAAGGGATAAATTTGTTTCTTGACATCAGATCAAGACCTTGTCGAGGTTGTCAAGGGATTATTGAAAATTATTACCATAGGACGTAAATTCATCCATGTATACCTCCACACAGTCATGTATAAGATCGAAAATGATTCCTAAGACTGCTCGATGGAAAGTGCCGGGTGCATTACATAAGGCAAATGTCAAAAATCAATAAGAATATGTTCCCCAAGGGCATGTAAAAGTGGTTTTTTCTTGATCTTCAGGTGCTATGAAAATATGGTTGTAACCACTATACCCGTCAAGAAAGGAAAAATATTGTTTACCTGATAGAGTATCTAATACTTGATCAATAAAGGGTAAAGGAAAGTAGTATTTAAGTGTAGCTTTGTTTAGCTCTCTAAAATAAACACAAATGTGCCATTTCCCTGTGACTTTATTTGGGACTAATACTAAAGGAGATACCCATTTACTATCGAAGATAGGATAGATGAAACCAACAATGAGGAGTTTTTGTAATTCTTCTTTTACTATATCCTTTAGAGAAGGATTCATCCTTATCTGTGGCTACCTTACAGGTGACATGCTTGGATCCATATAAATATTGTGAATACAAGTATCGTGATGTATACCCTTCATATCGATGTATTCCCATGAAAATGCTCCAGTTTGTTTCTTAAGAACTATAAGCAGCCGCGCTTGTTGGTTCTCATTTAATCGTGCATTTATATGTTAAAAAAATTCAAGGCCAACCTCACAAGGTATGGCATATGGCCCTATGTGCTCTTCAATTGTGAATACACAAGGTGTTTCTATAAACATTGATAGAGCCATATTCTCTTTAAACTCGTCTCCAAAAATATGATCGATTTGAGCAAAGGCCTGAGGTAAATCTCCACAAGTTGTCGAAGAAATAATCTAGTTTAATACATTCTCAGTGGTCTACTCCTGAAGTGCGAAAGAAAAATCACTACGAGGGGATAGATCATCAAATTATTCATCCCCCCAAAAAAAATTTAACCACCATGAATTTTCAGTTATTGGTTGTGCTAGGGGGTATAAAATAAGTCTTTGTGTGGACAACCCATTGGAAATAGTCATCTCTCCATCCCTACATCCTATAAAAGCATTTACAGTAGCTAACCATGGTCTTCCAAAGATAATATGATGTCATTTAAAAGGATCCTTTGACTCTACTCCCATAAAGTCAACAAGGTATTCCCATGAGGCTACTGATACAACAATCTCATCCAAGGCTCCAACAGGTTTTACCGTAGTGCGGTCTGCTAGTTCTAGGATGGAAGGAGTAGGTCGAAGAAATTGTCCCAACTGTAAAACTTCTAAAAATGTGGTGGTCATCATGTTAATAAAGGATCCTAAATCGATCAATGTATTATATATGGCAGTGTTGTTTATAATTATAGTCACTATTGGTGCTCCTAGATTTGTATATTTTGCAATCTGGGACTGACCTGTCATACATTTAGACATTTATCCTATAACATGAATTGTAAGAGGGTCCTTTTTCTTCTTTCGTGGGAATTTAATACATAGATCATTTATTACCTTACTATAGATTGGTATATCTTTGATATATTTTAATAGAGGGATTTTCATACAAATTTTCTTTAACTCATTCAAAATGTTATACTCCCGATGAACTATAAGTTTTTCTATTACTAGTCTCTCTGGAAATGGAAGAATTATTTGCTCCTGAATAGTTTCTTGCAAAGGATGGGTGTGTACTAGAACCTTTGAAATGTTCACATCCTCCAAAATAGAATCATTCATGGGTTCACTTGAATCTTCTTCTTCTTCATTTGGTTCCTGAATGATGACTAATGACTTGGGTTTATTATTCACAACTCTTCCCGATCATAATGAATTTCATGTACAAGTATAGTTGAAATAAGGTATGATGGAATAGTTTGCAACTCAATTCTATTAAGAGATTGAGTTGGTTTATTATTAGGGTTAGGTATCGGTGGTGCATGTAATAATGTCGATCGAGGAGGATTTGCATTCTGAAAGTGATGAGGTTTCTGTGTGATAAAAGGAACTAGAGGTACAAATCCAGGAGGCATTTGCTAGAAATTCATTTGATTTTGAGAAAAGGATTATTAGGTGCATGGACAGGTTATGGTTGAGGATATCATTGTCCTCTCCATCCTGGTGACCAATATTGTTGTTGTGGAAATTGAGGAGGAGGATATTAAGGCGGCCAATTCTGCTAGCTTGAATTGTTCCATTGTTAAGGTGGTTGATACTGAGGATAATAGAGCGGAGGTTGTGGTGGAAATTTTAGATATGATGGTTGGTCTCTAGGTTTCCAAGGAGGCCTCCTAGATGTTTCAGCTACATCCCCACTCTTATAGATGGCTTGCAATCTAGGAAAGAATGGGAAATTATCTGTTGGATTCTCTTCTGTATAGATGTGACATACGTAGATGTTGTTTAGTGGAAATTCCCTTTGGGGATGTTTAGTTCTACATATTGGACAAAATATACTCATTGCTGCTCGTTTTTCATCCTGCCTCTTCTTGTATTGTAAATCATCTAGTTGAGAAGCCATTGCTCTTAATATATCATTCTTAAAATTCTCCAATAGCTTTCCTAACTCTACTCTTGTAACTCCTTTTGAGCTAGGAGCATTGCCTCTTACATTTCTACTAAAAGGCTCTCGAATTTTTTTTGCAACTTTCCCCCTACTCCTAGAATAAATTTTACACATCTCACGGATCTCTACAAAATTTTTATGAGAAATATCACCATCTTCCATGAGATTAAGACTTTCTAAGAAGTCTTGAGAGATCCCCTTAAGGAAAATTCTACATACTGCATCTTCTCAGAGGTCATTAAATTTAGAATTATGTAATGTATAAATGAACCTTTTGAGATAATCCTCCAAGATCTCGTCTTCAAGTTGTTGTATCTTGAATATATCATGTCGAGAGTCTTTAGGTTTGTAGTATTCTTGATACTTTCACAAAAATGAGGTTTTCATATCATCCCAAGTCTTGATACTGGATTCTCCTAATCCCATGAACCATCTCAAGGATGAATCCTTTAGTGTAGTGGGAAAGAGTTTTGGTTTGTGAGAATATTGTAGATAGTTATAGCTCCTACAAAGGATATCGAACTTGAACAAAAATGTTTTCAAATCCTCACTACTTTTTCCATAGAGAGTAGGTAAGGAGGAAGGAGGAATTTTTTTCATAGTTACATCCTGCATTGTATCTAAGATAAGGAACCCAAAGGTAGCCTCAGTTCAATTTTCCCCTTCTCCTTCTTCATTTATAACTTCATCATGATCTTCGTTTTCTCCTCGTCTCTCCATATAAGCTGGATTCTTAACATAAATATACTTAGGAGTCTCCTTTCAAGGTGATAATGGAGCATCCCAACATTATTTTTTGGGAGAGATATTCCTCTGATCAACCGTGTTTTTATTGAAACCTAGAGGGATAGTAGGTTCTACAATAGAAGTTTCAATTTTTGAGATTACTGGGTCTATTGAGGTTCCAAAGAGAGATTTTACTTGAGCAGGATCAACAAATTCAATGAAATTCAGATCTCCTACTAGTGAAAAAGTTGTGTTAATTGGATTCGAAACTAGTGGAGGGCTAGAGGTTTATAATGGCTGATCCATTTAAACATCCTCAGGAATGTGGTCCTTAGGAATTTATGCCAAGGTTCCTTCTCCTTCTATGGCTTCTCCAGTAAGATCCTATAAGAGAGACTCCTTAGGTTCCAGGGAATAACTACTTCCTATAGGCATATTTCGATACCTTTTTGGTGAGTTAGTAGTTGGGGAATTATGTCCCCTACAGTAGTTAGTAGGGACTTCAATAAATTTTTCGGTCTTAACAAATATACCTTGAGGATCTATAATTCTACTCATGAAATAATTTTAAACTAAAGAAAACCTATGCTATTACTGTTGTTGGATTTGGGGTCTCATGTTATAATAGATGTGTAGGTTCTTACCTCTCATCTTATCACTCCCCTGCTATCAACCTATTACTAAACTTCATAAATAATTCTACTCTACCTTACATAACAACTCCCCGACAATGGAGCAAAAAGTGTTAGGTGTTATAACATGTAAATTAATTAACCTATTCTTTAATTATCAACCAAGGTTGGTAAGATTAGAGTTGACACAAAATATATTTGAAGCTAGAGGGTGTCGTGTAAATATATTAACAAACAAAAGATCTAAAGATCTTTCAAATGGAAAAACCGAGTCAATCTCCTAAAAATGAAATTATTAAAGTAATTAAAATGAGACAGAATAGTAAACTGTATAATTGATAACAAACTTTAAACATAAATACAACCAACAATTAACTATTCAAATGGGAAACCAGGGTGCAAAGAAGACTTAATTTATAATCAACTAGAAAAATTAATAAGAGAATGAAGTAGAAAACATAATAAAAAAAACTTAATAAAATAAGCAAGTAGAAAACTTAATAAAATAAATATCTCTAGGTTCTATCCTACAAGTTCTTTCAACAATAACACAACATAAAAGAGACATCCTAAAAACATACTAAGGAAAACACATCTACCACTAAATCTCACATGCAAACAAATAAATCAATCTAAAAAGCATAAACACAAAATAATACAATAGTAAAACAAAATTAGAAATAATATTCAAGAAACAAAAACAACTTAACACACATTCAAGGCAAAAAGAAACAAGGAAAATAATAAAAACTTAATAAATAACCTAAAACAATTACACATTAACTTTAATGTTAAACAAAACTATCATCTAACTATTACAGTCAAAACATAATTCAGACATTAACAAAACAAAACTAAAAACAATCTCAAAACACATAAAAAACACTAAAAAAATATCTAAGGGCTAAATGACAGACTGAACTATGGGTCTGAAAGGGGTGGCTGAATAACAGACTAAATAGGTTGTTCGAATGACAGTATGCACAGTTAAAATGGTAAAAACTAACCTAAAGGAACTAATCTTCAGCTGAATTCATGCAGATGTAATTCTAATACATAAGGGAAATAAACAAAACTACTTATTAAGCAAATCTAAGAGTGAAATAAACTTAAATAAATTCATAAACATAAGCATAAAGAAACCATTGCATATTAATAAACTAGAATGTAAATTGCATAAGCTGATAATTAAAATAGAAATGAAATAGACAGAATTAAATCTATTTAACTTGTTAAACAGTAGTATATTTTATCTAACCTGTAAATAAAATGAACAATAAACTGGAAATGAAATGACCGAAAACAAAGATGAAAAAAAACTATGCGCACAGTTAACTTTCTAATTCAGAAATCAAATTGCATTACAAAAATAATAAAACAGACTGTGAATTAAACTAGCTGCAACAGAAAAATGAAAGAAATAAATAAGAAAAGAAACCTCTAGTTGATGAGGGGCCCTCTCAACAATCAAGCATGATGCCTCGCTAACTTCTACTCAAACACAATCTTCAATGGAAACACATACAACTCTTTATTCAAATGGTGGAACAGAAATACACTGCTTAAAAACAACCTGATGAATTCCTCCTAACTCTCTTACTTTCTAGCTCTAGCCAACCGAGCTCTCACACAGATGCTTCTATATATAATAGTTAACAGAGATGAGCAAGTCGACCCTTTAGTGGTCGACTTCTCCCTAAATTTATTCAATCATAAAGGAACATAACAGTTTAGAGGCCAACGTGCAAGAAATATTCCTTCTTTAGCGTGGTTCTAATCTTTTTACTCGGAAACGAACACACAGGATCCTCTTCAGCATGAATGATCTTCGGATGCGATGCATAGGTTACTTCCTTATCAAAATAGATGGGGTGATGGAGAACAGAAGAGAGCGCAGTGGCAAATCTTCTAGAGCATGGGTTGAATGCATCAGTCCAACTCATGGATTGATGATGTGGTGGCGATCAAAGGATACCATGAGTGGGAAGAATATTTTAGCTAAGAACATACCATTGTGGTCTGAAGTATTTTGTTTGATCAGCCTACTCTAAATTCTAGGCAAGCTAAATGGCTGGAGTTTTTATGTGAGTTTGATTTTGAAATAAATAACATAAAAGGAAAAGAGAATAAGGTATATGATGCACTCAGCAATAAGGTGCAGGAAATGCATGTGGCATCTCTTAGTATTTTCCAGTCATATTTGAGACAATAGATTGTTAATCATGCTGCAAAAGATGAATTGTATGTGCAGGTAAAATAAAAGTTGCAGCAACAAATCCTTGAAAAGAAGTATGAGGGATATAAATTAGAAGAATATGGACTCCTTACTTATAAGAACGTAATTTATATTCCAAAGGTAACAGATTTGAGGAGGGTTTTTATGGATGAGATCCATCAAGCTCCATATTCTAGTCACCCAAGATATCAGAAGACAATTGCTACAGCTAGAAATCAGTACTTTTTGCTAGGAATGAGAAAGGACATGGATGAATATATTTCAAGGTGCATGAAATGTCAGCAGGTGAAGGTTGAGCATCAACACCCAGCATGTTTGTTGTAGCCTTTGGTGGTTCCAAAATGGAAATGGGAAGTTATTTCCATGGAATTTATTACAGGATTTCCAATGACTTGGAGACAACATGATTCCATTATGGTTGTGGTGGACAAGTTGACAAAGGAAGCACATTTTATACCGGTTAAGTCTACGCATAAGACTGCTGACATTGCAAAGATATTCATGAAATATATTTTCAAATTGCATGGATATCCTAAGACAATAGTCTATGATAGAGATGTAGTGTTCACTTCCAATTTTTGGAAGGGATTGTTTGCATATTTGGGGGCGAATTTAAATTTCAACACTTCCTACCATCCTCAGACTTATGGGAAGACAGAGAGAGTTAACCAACTTCTTGAGGACATGCTTCTCATGTATGTGATGGAAAAACCATCCAAGTCGGAAGATTATTTACACTTCGTATAGTTTTCTTATAATAATGGACAACAAGCATCATTGAGAATGAGTCCATATGAATCTCTGTATGGAAGGAGGTGTAGGACACCAGTGACTTGGGATAATCCAGTGAATAGGGTTGTGCTTGGTCCAGAATTGCTCAAGGAGATGGAGCAGGAGGTTGTAAAGATCAGGCAGAATATAAAACATCCCAAGACAGACAAAAATGCTATGTAGATAAGAATAGGGTGAATAGAGAGTTCAGTGTTGGGGATCACATTTACCTTAGAGTGAGGGAAAAGAAGAGTTCCTTGAAGCTTGGAAGTTGTGCCAAGTTGTCACCTAGATACAGTGGGCCGTTTGAAGTGCTTGAAAGAATAGGACCAGTTGCATATAGACTTGCATTTCCTACTAGCACTAGGGCTCATAATGTTTTTCATGTTTCTTTTCTTAAGAGGTATGTACATGATCCTAACCATGTGATAAATTGGGATGTGATTCAGCTGGAACCCGAGGGAGAATTCCAAATCGATCCAATGTGCATCCTTGCTAGGAAGGTCACAATGCTTTAGAACCAATCCATATGGTAGGTAAAGGTGCAATGGGAGCACTATGCTCCTGAAGAGACTACATGGGAGCTAGAGGATTCCATGCGATTGGCACATCCATTTTTGTTCAGTTCTGCAAAGCACTAAGGGAACTGCCAGTGTAGCATTTTTGTTCAATTTTGTAAAGCACTGAGGACAATGTTGTTAAAGGGGGAAGGGAATGTAACACCCCATTTTTGACCCCGTTTGCATTAAATATATATGATGAAAATATTGTATGGAATCATGGCAAGGAGCTCAAGGCCAAGGACCTACCATTGATTGATGTTTTGTGTATAGGTGATCTAGGTTGATGCCTATGGTTTATGGTGCTAAGTGAAACACAATATATAATTTTGGAGATCATATAAATATGCAATTTAAATTAAAAACCCACAACCAGTTATGTCAATGCAGCAAATAATGAGATGGGGGAATGATTTTCTAAGAAACAAGGAGGGGGAATGTTTAACCTTGACCCATGGGGGAAAATCCATTTGTCAAAAGAAAACACCCAGAAAACGTATGCCCATTTTCCCCCATGCACTCACGTTTTCATATTCCCTCATGTTGTGGGGAGCAGCGGGATATTTTCATCATCCATCCTTCAATGTTTTCTTTTTATTTTTTTGTTTTATTTGTTCATTGTGCATGCGCAGTCCATCATCGAGGTCTTTGACCCAAAACATTGTGGCCAATTCTAATCATTCCCGATCCCATCCTGTGCATGTGTGTTGTGCATTTGTAGGTTTCACAAAACCATGTTTTTTTCTATGTTGTTCATTTGTTATCACCATCCTAGGTGTTCTTGTGCAATAGTCTTCTCTGTCATAGAGCAAGTGGAAGTCTATTTTGGTACGTTAACATTTTTGTCTGCTGTGTGTGCATATTTTTTCCTTGGTCTGAAATGGTCTGGAGTCGAATTGGATATAAACTAGCTTGATAAACCTAATGTGGGAAGGAACCTCAGAAATAGATCTAGAGGGGTTTATTTTCTTCTTTGCACACCCTAAACAACACTGGAAGGGAAGGAATAACTTGAGGGACTATGTAGAAGAGAAGGGGACGCTTCCTTGTGTTGGGTGTGTAGATGTTTTAGGATCCAAGTCTGATCTAGTGCAGGTGTCCACAGTTCCATGGTTGATCTCACTAACTTAGCAATTCAAGTTTTCCAGTTCCTCTACAGCCTGATAAACCCATTTGTTAGTTGGTTTGGCTGGTCCTTAATGAGAATGTTAGCTTGACTGACTGCAGTATGATAAACCCAACAGTATATTGTCTTTTTTGTTTATATCCAAATAATCCCGACTGTGTTGGCATGGATGAGTTTCATTGTATTCTTGGCCATGTGTGAGCCTTCTAGTATCCCTTATTCCTTGTGGGAATAATGCCCAGCTCAGGGGTGGAAATGATGCTGAGAGATTGATAAGTGCACTGGCCTATGGTTGGGTGGAACATTGTAGCAATGTAGCTGTTTGCGGAAAAACTTCTTTCAAAGATAAGTATCCCCGTGTTAATCTCTGCAAATTGTATTTGTTTCATGAAATATGATGAACCTCTTTAAAGTGTTGAATTGATGAATTGATTCCGCTATATAATTGAAATTGTATGCATCTATGTATCTTTCTTTCAATTAATTTTTAAACTAAGTTATGGTACTTAGATGGTCGAATTGGTGATGTCCTGAATGATCAATCTGTCCAAGACTTCTATTAGCAGGTTGAATTTCCATAAGAATCTCCTTTCGCAACTTTACTTTCCGCAACTTGCACGATGCAGGATGTAGAAACACCCTTTTGTGGATTCCCTTTCTCACAGATTTCCTTTTGTAACCCACCTTTCCGCATGCAGGAATGCAGGATACGGAATTCAAGAATGTGGGAATGCGGAATGCGTCTTCACGGTCTCTAATTCTGCAATTGATTATTTCCACAATGGTCTATCTGCATGTAGGATGTGGTATGCGGAATGCGGAATGCAGGATGCGGGATGAGGGACCGAAATTTTCATATTTCCCTGATTTCGCAGATTCAAGTTTTCCGCACAGTTGACTCTTGCGGGATTGATTCTCCACTGTCGATCTATCTCCAGATGTGGAACATATTGTGACCGTCAATTTCAGTTGTGAGATTTATTCGTCGTTTGATCTCCTCTAAGATTTTCTTCATGGATCATCGAATGGATCACTAACAATATCAATTTCTCTTCTATTGGGAAGTTGGGGAATTTTTACACATAGTTGAATAGATGGAATTTCAAACTGGATGCACATTCATCAAATGTGCGGGGCTATGGTTGCGTTTCTCCTATGACGCGGGAGGGGACATGACAATTTCAATGAAAGATTTGCTAGTACTCAAGTTGATCATCTTGTACCCTTTGGAATCTTTAGAATACCCAAAAAATAGGCACTCTTTTATTTGGGGTTGCAAATCCTTCCTCTTTTCAATTGGAATTCTATCCCAAGCCTTTGAGCCGAAAATCCTGAAATGGGTCACATCTGGATTGTGCCCATTCCAAGATTCGAAAGGAGTGATTCCATCAAGTTGCTTATGTATCACCCTGTTCTATATATAGGATGCACATTTTATACCCTCGTTCCAAAACTTTGATGGAAAATTTTTAGCCTCCATCATGCAATTTTCCATCTCCCTAAGTGATCTGTTCTTTCTCTCAGTAACACGATTTTGATGTGGTGTGTAAGGAATAGAATGCTGCATTTGGATACCAGCATATTCATAATAATGGATGAAATTAGACTTGACATACTCTCAACCATTATCATATCTAAGGATTTTGAGTTTCCTCTGAGACTGGTTCTCAACGAAAGCTCCAAATACCTTGAAGAGGTAAAAAATTTCAGACTTGTGCTTTAGGAAGTAGACCCAAAAATACCTGGAAAAACAATCCATGAAGGTAAGTGCATATTTGGATTAACTGATAGACATATGAAGGAATGGATAAGAAATTTCACTATGGATTAACTCAAGGGGTACAAAGGTTCTCTCATGACTAGCTCTCTCATACTTGTGCTCTGGGTGTTTTCCTAGGATGCATCCTTGGCAGACTCCCTTAGAAAACTTGATATTTGGTAACCCTATGACCATATATTTGTCACTAAAATATAAAATATACTTTTATTTAATATGGACAAATATCTCATGCCAAATATTTCTTTCTTCATTAGCATGAGTGAGAAAAGAAGAGGGGTTTGAGAAGGGTGGGAAATGGGAAAACTTGTATACGTTCGAACTGTGATCCACAACACCTTTTTCTATGACTTTACCATTCGAAATATCTAAGATTTAAACTTCATTGGGGGATAATATGAATTCATTTGGAGACCCAATGTGGGTCATCTGATACACTAACAATAGGTTAGCATCTAGACCTGGGACATACAACACACCATTGAAGGAACCATGGTCAACATAAATCCTACCCTTCCCCATACTATCAGTAACATAGTCATCTCCCAAAAAAGAAATTGGACCTTTAAAATTGTGAAGAGAGAATAAATTATCCCTTGTAGAAACCATATGTCTCGAAGCTCTAGAATCAATTATGAAGATAGGTGAGCTTCAGGTGCTAGAAACCAAGGCATGTACTTTCCCCTTGTCTTCTAAATTTGATCCTCCTTTTTTATTTCTTGCGCAATCAGGAAGGGAGAGGTTGTTCTTCTCCAAGATTTGGGTCAACATGTCAATTTTATTTTTCATACAAGATCTCTCAGGATGATAGCCTTACTGCAGTATGCACACTTGCTCATTTCTCCTTTGTTCTTCTTCTTTTGGAAATTCTTCTTCAAGCCTAAGGGATCCTCTTGAGAATTTTCCTTCTCTCTCTTTTGCTCAGGTGTCTTTTTGTCTTTGTTCTTGCATTTTGAATCCACCCTAGAATATATAGAAACCAAAGCTTGGTCTTTTTGAAGGTTTGATGGTGACCATGATTACAAATTTATCTTTATACTAGGTGAGGGATTCCATGAACTCGGTAAGCTTAGGCATCTTCTAGGATCGTGTTGTCAACTTGGTGGCATGGAAGGTCCAAACAAACACTGAATTGTTAGGAAAAATCTTTAAGACAATGGTCAATACTAGTTTCTCATCCCTCGTTTTGATTCCATGATGTTTTAACTACAGAACTAGGGCCTAAAACATGGAAAAGTAGAGTTGCAATGATTCGAAGCTGCTGGGACTCAAGGAGATCAATTCATTCTTGAGTTGATTTCCTCTCATATTATTTTTCTTTCCAAAAATCTCTTCAAGCTTCTCCCAAACCTCATTAGGTGATGTTAATGCATTAAGACGAAAGAGGAGGTCTCTTGAAATGCTCAAACACAAGAGACCATATGCCTCATCCCTCCCATTGTGCCATTTAATTTTCTCTGTAGCTGCATTTGGATCTACCTTAGTTTCCATGGTAACCCTGTAGATACCTTTCTCTATCAACAATATCTCCATCTCATCTTTCCATTCAAAGAAATGTAATGGAGTCAAGATGATCCTTTGAGATTGGTCCATATTGCAAAAATTGTTCCCTCTAGTAAGCAGAATGCACTCCCAGTAAGTGATGTTGAACCTGAAATAATAATATGGAAGGAGATAAATTGATATACAAAGGCTATGATACCATGTGTAAATTGAACCCAATCAGTAGAAAAATTACACTTACAAATTGCTAATCAAACATGCAAAATTCACAAAAAAGGAGACTCAAATTGGAGCATAACACAATATTGTATTGAATAAGTGTACATCAGCAAACCTCATCAAGTAATAGGTTGTCCAATTACATCAGATATTCGAAAGCATAAGGATGCTATTTGAATTGTTCAAAAAACAGGATTACTAAAACTAGTCAAAACCCCCATAGGTGCATAAAACACTTTCCTAATATGAGATGCTCACGAATTAGATGAATTAGATATGTGAGATGATAATAAGTGATGGAAATAGATCATATCCATGTTTTTTTATTGAGAAAAATAAGGAGGACGGTGAAGGAAAAAAAGAAGGTAGTTACTCCTCGACTAGCTTTTCCTTTTTTCCTTAAAACTGTTGTAAAGCAAGGTAGCTTTTAGAAAAAGAAGAAATACACTTTTACTCTTCTAGAATTACAACAAATTTTCCAAAAATAATTCCAGGATGTTTTCAAAGTTCTCCTTAAGCCATTTTTGGCATTTGTCGACTTCTAGGTGCAAGTGGATGCCAACTAACATAGTAAGGAATCTAGGAATTTAGGAATAAGACAAAAATGATTAATTAATTTCAAATATGGGTAACTATGGGTTTGATTATTACAATAATTCTTATTATTATTTCCTTGTGCACATCCTTTGCATAATCCTTCATGTTCTATCTAAATTTCTTGTATACCAGACACAACCTTGCTTACTATTAGTAGAGCTTTGTAATGAATATGAGAAATAATTCTGTGCCAAAGCTCACATGGATTTATTGTACTGGTTTCTAATGTTTAATATACATGTTCCTTCATTTTGTAGATTCCTCCTTCTTCAAATCCAATTTCTACGACAATATCTATGGTCTTTCCTTTTGACCACATGAGGAATTTTCCATCTATGAAGGAAAATCTCAATCATCTTTTCTCTAAAGCTGAAATAGACAGGAGGTTGTTCCTTAGTCCAGGGACATATAAGCCATATTTCATCTTCATGTAATTTCCAGAGTCCAAATTATATGATGATTCTCCCATTCCTTTGATAGGATATTGGGAGTCATCTCCAAGCATTACTTTGCGTGGTGATTCCTTTTGTACAAGGCATGATAGTGAGTCCTCGTAACCTGTCATGTGCTTGGATGGACCAATGTCTACTATCCAGGTGTCATTTCCCTATGAGACTGATCCCATTCGAGCAGAGATCAAAATATATTCTTCACTGGATTATTCATCCTTATTTTATTCCTCTTTAACTTCTTGATCACTATCTTCAACAGCATGAACTTGGAATCTTTTCATCTTTTTAACTCTTTCTAATTTCATGGGATAGTTGACGGCAATGTGTCCCAACTTGTGACAAGTGAAACACTCATAATTTGAGAAGTCTTTATTATTCCTTTTGAACCCTTGAGTCTTATGAGGATGATCATGAATATTCCTTTTCTACTTTCCTTTGGCATGAGCTGTCAAGGCTTGATATTCATTGTCATTTAGCTTCACTTCACTGGCTAGAATTATTTCTTCTTCTTGTACACATTCTTCCCATAACTTCCCGAATTTAGTTAGTTACATATTCCTCAGATAAAATATTCCCAATCTCTTGGAATACCATTTAGGGTGGTCATCACAATTTATTCTTCCTCTACTGTATCACCAATGGATTCTAGCTGATCCCTAATTTGAGCTACTCTTGAAAAATAAGATTGCATGGTATTTGATTTTTTAGTCCTTACACTTTTGAGGTGATTCCTCAGGGTCATTTTCCTGTTGATGTTTCTTCCTTAAAATATACTAGAAAGAGCATCAAACATTTATTTTGGAGTTTCCCTTGACGATACTTGAGGAATCAAGTTATCCTTGATGGAGTCAGCTATGATCCTTTTGGATATGATCATGGGCCTTCTTATGCTTTGACTTAGCCTTATTCTCTTCTGGTTATTTCACTTCCTCCTTTACAAACTTGTCTAGATCATTCTCTAGCAGGATGAGAATGATCCTATACTTCCATGCTCTAATGTTTTCAACACCTTCAAGATTTTCATCTAGCTTGGTGTTCTTAGTCATATTTAACCGAATGAGAAACTGAAATGGAACAAGGAGGAAGAAAGGAATCTATTATGGCAAGGATATTAAAGGGATTCAAGAAATATAAATAACATCACATCAACCCAAAGGCATGATATTTCATATCAACAAAGGTATTATAATGCTAGGTAATATTGGAACTTGTTTAGATTCACTATATAAATTTTAATTATCTTTGAAATTAAGTCTAAAACCTTCCTTATCTAGATATTTTAACCTTTTTTTCTGAGGTTATGATTTGTAAACACTCAAAATTTTTTATGGTTATAAGCCCTACCATTGGATTTAAGACTTATTTCCCAGTTCAGTAAAGACATATATGATATGTCATTTCTAAGAATAAGTTATGAAAAGGCTCTTGGAGTTAAATTTAAATTATTGGGTAGTGAGTATATGAGCCTATAAGACCTAATATCATCATACTCTATATTGATGTGAATTCGTTAACACTTGGATTTGCAATATTTTTTATCTAAGTAATTAAACCAACCACGAATACCTTACATAAACGATTATCATATTTTCTCATCTAGTGGTCATTCCTAATGCACTATTAATGAACATTTGAATTATACCTTGCCTCTATCATTTGGCTGGTAACAGTCTTAATCATGTAGAATACACGTCTGAGTTAAGGGTATAAATTACAAGTAGAAATGGGGAAGGGTATGTGAATCAGATGGAGCCCAAAAATATCGATTTTATTTGACTTCACCCAGAGGTCATGGAAATATTTGATAGGGCAGGTTGGTTAGTATTCTTGAAATGATTCCAAGGTAGTACTTTAATTTTCTCAAACATTTAATGGTAAATCAGATATATTTAGTGACCTCACGTTTACAATATACAAGGAACACATAAGCCAAGCTACAAGGTTGTCACTACACATAGAATAATCATCGAATTTACAATTGTGGGAATAATCATTGAATTTACAAGCACAAGCGCAATTCTATTTGGCCCAACCTTAAACAAAGTGGAAAATGTCGATCTTGGCCCCATCATGCATAAGAGGAATATTTATGTATAAGAGATCGAGGGAAACCGCGACAATGGAAACCCTCTTGGTGTATTTAGTGGTGTCCTAGGGCTTGAGAGGGGCGAAGAGCTACCCGAAAAAAAGGGTGGGAGAGAATTCATGTGGAATAATATTGTGAGGGGTGTTGTTGAGAGAGGGATTGATAATGCGGAGGAGCAGAGGCCTGCCACCCTCGGCCTTCACTTTGCCAAATAATGGAAAATTAACTAAGAAAATAAAATAGTTTTTTTATTGGGGTATATAAAATAAAATCAATTGCATACTTGTTTTTGGTTCCATGATTGCATTACTATGAATTGAACCGAAGATGACCTAACTAAGAAAAATTCCATTGCAATAGAAATCTGAAAGAGAAAATATAAGAAACATAGTTTTTTCACATATATTTTCCTTGCCAACCTTAACAACACTTTTGTAGTAGATATTAAAGGGTTATCTCTCCAAATTGTTTGCAGAACCAATAAAAAACATGAATAATTTTCTAAATAATCCTTAAAATACCAATAAATTACACCAATCCCCTTTTTCCAACAAAATCACAACACAATCATATAGAAAATTATTGTATCTTTCATTGGATCTGAAATCCCCATAAAACATCCCCGTAACATCCAACTATTTGAATCGAAACTAATTTTCTTCCAGGGTTTAACGAGTTCATGGAATTGTTCTAGTCTGATAGGATTTGAAATATTTTCTGTATATAATTAATTTATTTTGTGTTTTTAGTTTTAGATTTATTAATTTTATAACCTATATAAAAAATTAAAATAAATAATCCTACCTAATATAAATCAAAATCCTATTATATAGATATTAAAATATTAAAAATTATAATCATATAATAAAAATAAATTTATTTTTAAAAATCTAATTATAATCTTAGCTTCGCATATCTAAAAAGATTCCCATCAATAATTCCATCTCATTATAATTCGCTATATCTAACAACATTTACACAACATTAATTCTATTACACTCTACTTAAATATAGTCATCATAATCTCGGATGGGGTGTCAAGAAGTAACAACAAATGCATTAATGTCGATGGGACGGGGGTTCATTACAGGAAATTTCAACTCAAAATGGGCCTTTCAAACCTAATTCAAATTCCATGTCAGCATGTATTAGCCAATGAAATTGCTTTAATTTTGAAATACCGTATAGGTCTTAAACAATTTTTTAATATAAATTTGTGGATAGGTATTATAAAAAAACTACTTTTTTTGTTCGTATTTTCGACATATATACCTTTGGTTTTACTCAAATTTTGAGCAGGAGATCTGCTTGGATGTAGAATTAAATTCTATATCCAATGAGTACCCACACTACATACTTTTGACGGACACCTCTACCCCAAAAAAAAGAAATACCTGAAAAAAAATGTGACGATGACATCATCATCACGTTTTTTTCTTCTTCAGGTATTTCTTGTTTTTTGGTTAGCGGGGTCCATCAAAGGTATGCAGTGTGGGTACTCGTTGGATGCAAAATTTAATTCTGTATCTAACAAGTTCTCCCGATCGAAATTTGAGTAAAAACACTGAGAGATATGTCGAAATACGAACACGAAATGTAGTTGTTTTCTTTTCTTCCACCAAAATTGATAAATATTATTTTAACTATTATTTTATTATTTTCCTTAGGAGGCCCATTTTGATTTGAAATTTCCTCTAATGAACCGACGTGTTCAGTCGACTGACAAGGAAGTGGTGATGAGGATGTCCGTGGTTGGAACAATTAATCCATCCATTTAAGCTATAGAGCGACATGACCCTCCAACTTAAAGGGCTTAATTACAGCCTCGATCATTGCATTGGAGGCTTTATGGATATTGTGAACAATTTGAGGATCATTCTCCATCTTCAATTACTGCTCTTCTCTCCTCCGCGTTGAAGGATCCTTGAGCTTTATTCATGCTGGAAAAATTCAAATTACTTTGCGATTGTTGTAGGGTACGAGGCTCACTGGGAAGTAGTCAATAACATGCATCATGACAAAAAACATGGCTCGAGAATTATGTGTGCTCATGTACAATGTGCATCTATATTCATGGATTGCACCAATGCTTCGCATTCATCATGATTCATCTAGTTCTATTGCGAGGGGTACTCGAGTCAGAGGTATTAACCCTTTGCTTACATTTTCCACTACTCTAAAAGTCATTCTTTTACCAAAAGTTTCCAATTCATGTCCCTTAAATAGTCTTGAAGCACATATGAATGAACATATATATAAAATTTGTTATTCGACAAGCATGTGTTGGAGGATCTAGCGACATGTGACCCTGGAAAAAGGTAAAAAACCTAGATGAATTGTTTGTAATTGAAAATAAGTGGATGGGCAGGATGAATAGTTTCTAGTTAAATGGTTATTTATTTTTTACTCCTTGGTATAATGTTGTGTATCCATTATATCTTTTAGATTTTTATTTTACATCATTAACAATTTACGTAGTCAATTTCAACATGAGGAAATATTAGAATCATTGTAACTCTTCTTTTTTTAAACACTTTTACCAAAATGGGGGATTTTTTTTATTCTTTTAAAAATAGAGGATATTGGCAATTTTTTGCAGAAGGGTGACCCATGAGGAACTTTATAAATTTCCAAAATCAATCCTTAGGATAACCATGATGAATAGATCCATATAAATAATTAATGGAGGTTGTGACATTAACAATTTTTAGCTAACATGATGATGCAAAATACATGAACTTGTCGAAACTTTAAAAAATTGTCCAGAAGGTCAAACCTCGATGATGGTTTTGTTAAAAAATATGAACATGACCAGTATGAAGAGCCAAAAAAATGGCCCCAACTTCACGACATGACAATTTCGAGAGGGAAAAACAACAAATATCCAAGGCTTAACTCAACTACACTATGCTGATGCAAACAATGCAACTTAGCGGATCTGTCAAAGCAAAAATATGAAAGAAAAAATGGTGAAATAAGATATGGCCATGATAAAAACATCTAACTGGATGTGATAGTACAAATGAAATGATCTTGCCTAAATTTTTAGTGGGTTCACCGACGGCGTAATGTTTCGACACTAGGTCATGTCTCTAATCCATCTACAATGTTAGAATTTACTAAATTTTATCACTACAAATGCATTCAAAGATCCCTTCTAGGGGTCTCTGAATCTATATACAGTGTTAAAATTTAGTAAATTGTACAAATTCATTATCAAAATTGTAATTTTTCATTGTCAGAGTGACAGCACTAAAAATGACCAATTTCTATGTGGTCATTTTTATTTTAGTTCTTATCCCATGATCAAATTGGTAATTTTTAGGTTAGTTCTTATCCTGTGACCAAATTGGTTGTTTATCTTGGTCATCTTTAGTTAGCTCACTTAAAATTTCTCAATTTTGTTCATTTATCCCTTGAAAAAACCATGGTGACCAAAGTTTTTGGTCTCTTGGTCACTTATCTCTCATTTTGTACTAGTGTGCCTCACAACTAGCTGAACAAGATTCAAAATATTCTTCCTCAGATGTACTCATCACCACACATGCATGTTTCCTACTGTACCAAGAGAACATACGAGATCCCAAACTGAAGCATCACAATCAAGTGAGGTTCCTATTAGTTGTGCTTCCTGCCCAATCTAAATCAACATAACCATGCAAGTTAATATTCTGATTTGCATCATACGTGAGCCTATGAACAAATGTACCCTTTAGGTACGTCAATACTATTCTTTGCAGCTTCTAGGTGAACATGTCTTGGATCTATCGGGAACTAGCTCAAGGTGTTCACAAAAAAACATATGTTTGGTGTTGATGTATTTGTAACTTCAAAATGTATTCACTTGTATATTTTATGTAGTGTACCTCAATGTTTATTCCTGGAAGTATCTGTAATGTAATTGAGTCATGTCATGGCTCGATGTTCCTATCGGGAGATTCAATAATGTAAACAAGTCATGTAAATTCATAGAGGGTAACCCTCCTTATTGATCAAGGGTTAAGGTCCCCGCAGTTGTAGGGCACTAGGGTTATTATACTCTCCTAGAGAAGTTGGCCCTAGTGAGTTATTGTCAAGTTGAGAATTAGTATAAATAGATAGTGAGCCTCTCTATTTATCACACACTCACTCATACTCAGTTGTAGTGCATATTTGAGAGAAAAATAAGAAACTGGGACAAGAGAGAGAGATACTACTGCTGTCAGGAGATCATCTTACTATTTTGGGTTTTACTTTTGGTGTTGATTCTATCTCTGAGGAAGTTGCGGGGTTTTTTCCTTTATGGTTTCCCCAAGGAAAATATTTGTGTCTATTGTCTCTTATGTTTGATTGTTGTGCTTATTATTCTCTCAGTTAAATATCCTAAGATAATGCTAGATTAGATGTTAAAATCTAACATTTGGTCCTATATTAGTTAGGTACATCAATGAACCAATCATTTGATGATACATTGTGGAATCAACTATCTCTCATGAAGCAACACACAGTAGCTTCAAGTTTGATTCCATGGGTGTGGTTATTGCCTTGCAGTCTAGCATTTTGATTCTTTTTAGAATATCCAATGCATATGTTCCTTGACCAAGGGATATTCCATCCATACTCTAGCACACCTCCATGCCTAAAAATGGTGCATCATCCCTAAGTATTCCATCTCAAACTCAGTGGAAAACTTCTTCTTTGCATTTACAATCAGTTCATCCTCTCCTATCAGACATAGGTCATTAAAATATAGCAAGAGCATCAATGGTATTCCACCTTCCACCTTGAATTAAAGGTTGGAATCCTCTTTACTCTTGATAAACACTAAGCTCATCAGGAAGTTCTCCATTCTACCATACCATGTCAATATTATCAAATTTTGAGATGTTTTGTAGTCACTTGCTCTGAAGTGGAGCATCATCCTCGCTCTAAATTTTTTACTCTATGTATCAGAACATTATGTACTACACTAACAGGTAGCCTCCTCTGCCATTGAATTTCTATGTATCCATCTATGTCATCTTTCAAGGTCACTAGATACATATATCCTCCATATCAAACTTTGTATAAAGTTCCTCTTGCACCCATTTGTGAGCTTGTCATCCTCTATAGTATTCCATATAGAAACTTGTGGCAAAGGTTGAGATATCCATCATTCTAGGTGATATTCAAGCTCCTCATGTAACTGTATGTGTTATCCCATGGGTGCCTTCTGATTTTGTAGAAATCCTTTTGCACACATGTGGTTATCTTCTTGATATGCACCGCTACTTCTTTGGAGAAGTGTGCCTGGTCAATGTAGTATGTCTCGTCTTAATATACTCCCTCTTTCTAAGAGAAACCACAAACCTTGCTTTGTATTTATTGATGTTTCCATCTATTGCACGCTCGATCTTGTAGATCCACATGGAAGACACTACAAACTTCCCTCCAGGTCTCAAAACCGCATCCTAGACATCATTCTCGAATATCAACTAGTACTCTTCGATCATGGAATCCTTCCATTCTTTCTTCTTGGTTGGTTATTCATGGTTGGAGACATCTGCATAGATTTTGTCACACAACAATGCCACGTAACTGATTTGTGTCCAAGGACTCTTTATTTCTCTAGAATTACCGTCATACTTTTCTTCATCTTGGATGATATCTCATACCCAAGATGGTCTTCATCTCTTGATGTGGATCTACTACTTTTTTTGTATTGGTCATATCATGATTCTTGTGAATCTCTTTTTTCCGTCATGGTGTATTTTTCCCTGGGAGCTTCAGGTTCTTCTTTATTTGTTTGTTGGAGTGAATCTTACAGCTGAACGATCGTCACTTGTTTTTTGAAAAAAGTGTCATACTTCTTTTCTTGTAGGTGATTGTATGCCATCTTACCTACAAGTCAAATTCAGTTGCATGATTATAAACATTTCATATTTTCCAAAACATATTAATAGTGACAAATTCTAATGCATAAAGATATATGCCACACAATCATGCAACTATCTTATCCCGTTCAACATTTGTCCATGTCCCGTATACATACGGTAACTTTCTAGATTCCTTCCATATCTACTAGAAAATTATTAATAGTGTTCATTACTCCCAATATGATAACATATAGGTTTCATTCTATATAAGTAGCCATGGAATTTTGTGTAGTGCCATAGGCTAATTTCCCATCATATGCAAGTCAATAGTACATTGTTCATAAATGCAGATACTAAATCATGCATAATACATCAACTGAATATAAATATCTGCATAACTAACCAATATCATTTAAGTAACTATATATATAGGAAAATATAATTTAAGAACTTATCTTTGTTTTTTTGGTTGGTGGATGTTGGCATTATGATAGGTATTACGATGATCTATATAAGCAGATCAGATTGTGATGTGGTTCCCATTTATGGAAACACGTAGTTCCAAGCATATGGTCCAGATAAGCATAGGACTGAGACAAATAAGTATAGGAATCAGACAAATCAACAGTTGAGGATGGTTTCCATAAGAGAAAGGTGTAGGAAAATTAACGGGTCCAAAAACATAAGGCGGTGTTCCGTGTTTGATAACTGATTGACCGATGAAGTTGAAATCGTGGGAGAATCGACCGTTTGTGTAGAGATCCGCAAGATAAAGCTTGTGAAGAATGTTTAAAGTAAAATCTAATGAATAGATCCGACGATTAAGAGTGAACCTGCAAGAAATCAATGGTCCATAAAAATTATGGAAACAAGATTGCGTAGGTCAAATTTTGAGAAACTGGAAAAGTATGGTTCCGCATTCTTAAATCCACAACTCGGAGATCGGAGGTAAAGAAAGGATTCAGAAAAAGTGATCAATGGTTCACATATCTTGCATAAATATATTCGCGGAAGTCCATTTCAAAAAATTTGGGAGGCACATCCGCATTCCGTAATCCACAATCCAAAGATCGACGATCATGAACGAATTGGCAAGAAATTGAGGGTTCAGAAAAAATGCAGAAAAAAAGTTGCGGGAGAAATATTACAGAACTAGTTTGAACAAATTTGGAAAACCCACAATCCACAATGTCACATCCCCACCCTTCTACCAGCGAGAGGACGCGACTATAATGGTGAAAAACTGGGCAAACTAAGCCCCATGAACACAAAATAAAATGCATTGAAAATAAGCATACACAGAGGCATAATTCGTTTGAACATATAGTGGAAGCAAACATAATCATCCAATACATTCAGCATGTTCATCCTCTCATTTAAGCAATAAATAAAATTGCAAAGACAGAATGGACAAGAGATAGTTATCTTTAACAAAAGCTTGTCCTGCAACCAGCTATGTCACTGCAACATTCAACCCAACCATAGGCCAGTGTGCTCATCAATCACTCAACAAAAATACCACCCCTAAGCTAGGCATGATTCCATAAGGAATTAGGGGAAACTATCAGGCTCACAAGTAGCCAAGGATACAAAAAACTCATCCAAGCCAACACAATTGGGTTTATCAAGCTAACAGGGAGCTGGAAAAGCTAGTTGCTAATCTAGTGGGATCACTGAGAGCTAAGCACACCTACACCAGAGCTATCCTAACCTCTAAGACATCCACACACACCCAACACAAGGAATCATTCCATTCTTTGCTACACAGTCCCTCATGCCATGGCTTCCCTTCCACTGCTATTCAGGGGGTGTAGAGAAGAAAGACATGCCTCTAGCTCTATCTGTGAGGCTTCTGCACACACTAGGTTTATCGAGCACACTCGGGCTCCATTCCAATCCTAAACAGTCCAAATACCAACAACCACATAACACAGAACAATTCATAGCTCTGGAATTTGAAGGGAAACACACCATAGATACCAAATCGGGTATGGAAATTGATTAAAACGATTCAGACTGAGCAACACGAATTCCAAAGTCATGTATGGCCCTAACGTGGGCAAAACGACTCACAACACTCAAATATTGTGGAGAAATCAAAAAAAAATTCCCAACCGATGTAGAATAATGAGAACGTCCCCAACATGAAGGAAAATCCCCGCACAAACCCAAATAGTGAAAAGGAAAATGTAGAATGCCAATATCTAGCTAAGGCCGAGCTTCTCATGCATAAGGAAGATAAAAATAGTTGCATGAGAGTGGAAAATGAACCAGCAGCTCCAAAATTTTGAGTAAAACCAACCGAATACCTGGCATTACAAAAACGACCTGCCATCCATAGGAAAATGAAGACAACAACCAAAAAAGTGGAATAAAAACACACACAGGAAGTTTTGGATTCCTGAGAGAGCTCACACGAAAGAAAAATTGTGAAGAAAACATCCCAACATGAAATCCTGGTATAATGGCATACATTTCTGGGTTTTTTACTTTCCCAAGGAGTCAAAACACATTTCCCAAAAACTGATGGCTTCTCCAATTCGAATTTGGGCTGTCATACCTTGCCCATCCCATGCAATAATCAACCCAACCAATTTCTGTCAATAATAAATGATTGGGTGAATGAGACAAGAAAGGTAGTTGACAGTTTGATGGGTTCCCCCTTTGACATTTGGCTTTTCCCCATTGGCCCCAAAGGTTTGAATATTCCCCCCCACTTATCCTTAGGAAATCATGCCCCTTCTCATTATTGTTGCATTGAAATAGCTGGTTGTGGGTTTTTAATTAATTGCATATTTACATGATGTTCAAAATTATAATGTGTCGGCTAGAAAAAATATCATCGACAATGAGTTTAATCGTCAGAACATAAAAACGATAATCCATGGTGGTTATTTTCTGTTGTAGCTCCACACCACGATTAATTACAATATATACATCATATACATTTAATGCAAACGGGGTAAAAACTAGGGTGTTACACGCAATCCACATCTGATCTAAGATCGATGATCGAGAAAGACTCAACAAGAGATCAATGGAGCGGAATAAAAACTGCCGAAAGAGAATGGTGGAGGTAGTTTGGAAAAATTTGAAAAACCTTTGAGCTGCAATCCGCATCTGATCTAATATCAACAGTGAGGAAGACTTTGCAAGAGATTTACGGTGCGGAAGAAAAATTGTAGAACTAGTTTCGAAGAAAATTGAAATGTGCACTTGAAATCCACAATCCGTAATATTCAAATATTATTTTAGATCACAGAGCAAGAGAGAGTCATCATGAAACCGATGGAAAGGAAGAAGTATTGCAGAACCATAACTGTGGAAACTCATATTTCCAGAAAAAGACAATTACAGAAGGAGTTGGAGTTGTGGAAACATATTTGTTATCGATTGGGCTCCCTTCCTGTCATAAGGCAATGAATAGTCTTGATCAGTTATGAGACTGAATCATCATGCATATGAACAGGTGAAGGGATTAAAGTTTGACATGTATAAAAGAATGGGTGAGAGAGAACTATGTGTTCTCTCAACATGCAAAGAGTTGCTACATGGATGACCGTCGAAGTGGGGATTGCAAAATGAATGAGGAATCTAAATACACACAACATAGATAGTAAGAAGAGTTGAGTATGAATAAGAAGATCCAAAAGTAGATCAAAAAAATGTAACAGAATTGGTATGCATTTTTATATTCGTTTTCTGCATATTGTACTGAACATGTTTAAATCTAAGGAATGAGGATGGTAGGGAGGTGCTAGGAAAAACATGTTGTCTTCTCTGTACAAGTTGGAGCATGTACAAGTGGAAGTGGGTACTTCCACCCAATAGTAGCTGGAGAATTTTATTTAGTGGGTTCTAGAAAGTCATGAGGTTTTATTCTCTCTACAATAAGGAATTTGTAAACAGAGGTTGCAACCTCATTTGAGTAGGTTCTCAAACATAAATGAATATTTGTTTGTCTCTATTATGTGTGTGATTAATGATTATCATTCCTTCTGTTATACCTATTGCATTATCATGACTGTAAATTTGTGATTAGTAATAATGGTTTAAATATTGGGAATTGTTTAAGCTTGGAAATAATTTATGCACCCCCCCTCATTTAATTGAATAATTTCATCAATGGACTCCCTCTTCATCCTTGTCTTCTTGAAAGAATTATTGGATTCTTTGATAGTGTGTTCTGATTCTGGGAACCTGTGTATGTCTTTCTCATGCTTGAGAAAGTATTATATACCATATATCACATGGAACTGCATATTGGTTATGAATATGAGAGTCACTTCTTCATTCACTACAACAAATTTGACATTTAGGGGCGGTTGTATTCCACCTCCAAAAGTCACTTTTGGGGGCAGTTTTGGCTTTGGAGGCGGTCATTACAAAATCACCCCTAATAGCACCAACGCTAAATTTTTTGAATTTTAGGGGTGGTTCTTGAAGAGATCAAAACCAACCTTAAAAGTCATTTTTGGTGGAAATTCGAAGCCCCCCCCAAAATCTACTTTTGTGGGGTGATTCAAAACCCCCCTCGAAGAAAAAGTCACTTTTGGGGGGTTTTAAGAACCCCCCCCCCCAAAAAAAAAAGTCACTTTTAAGGGTGGTTATAAACCCCCCTCATAGACATCTATGGGGGTGGTTCCACTTCCTCCCCCCCCCAAAAAAAAAGTCATTATTACAAACCTTTGGGGGTGGTTACAAACCCCCATCATAGGCACCTACAAGGGCGATTTCAAACACCCCTCGTATGTACCTACATAGGCGGTTTGAAACCCCCCCTAAAACTCTTTACAAACCTTCGAGGGCGATTATAAACCCCCCTCGTGGATACCTACAGGGGCGGTTCAAACCCCCCCTTAAAAGTCTTTATTACAAAACTTTGGGGGTGGTTATAAACCCCCCTCATAGGTACCTACAGATGCGGTTCAAAACCACCCCTAAAACTCTTTACAAAACTTTGGGGGCAGTTATAAACCCCCCTTGTAGGTACCTAGAGAGGCGGTTCGATCCCCCCCCTAAAACTCTTTACAAACCTTTGGGGGTGGTTATGAAACCCCCTCATATAAAATTACAGGAGGGGTTTTGAACTCCCCTCATTGTAACATACAAGGGAAGTTTTGAACCCCCCTCGTAGTGACATATGAAGTCAGTTTAGAAACCCCCTCGTAGTCATAATAAATAATAATAAATATATTTTATTTAAAACATCAATATTGCAATATCATTAGGGCACAAAGGAATCGAACCTTCAACCTCCTACTTGTAAATCAGACCCTCTACCATTGAGCTAGAACCATTTAAGAATTGGGGAAAGGGGCAATATTAACACCCAGATTACATCATTTGTCATTCTAAGAACCATTCATTATTTCAGATAGCCTGTGAAGCTTTAGGTGTTACTTAAGATCCCAATATCTTGATACAGGTCTTGGAAGGCTTGGAGAGAGAAGGTTATGTTGTGTCAGTTAGAACAATCAAAATCATATTTTATATTTCCAGGGAGGCTAATTTAGCAGAGCAAGCATGAGAATTACTAGAAAATATGAAAGATTTTTATTGCAAGCCATATACACCTATCTACAAATCTTTTATCCATCTTCTCACTGGATAAAAGTGTATGGATATGGCAGAGGCCATGCTAATGAGGATGTCTGAATGGGGTATTTCTCCTGATATTTTTACTTACAGTGCACTTATAAAGGGGTTTTTTGATTTGGTTCAGATAGAGGATGCTCAAAGGCTTATGGATGAAATTGCAAAGAATGGATGTACTACGAATTTAGTCACATATACTATTCTATTAAATGGTCCTTGCAAGGACAGAATCCCAAAGAAGGATTTAGAGATTTTAGACAAGATGCTAGAAAAACAATGTGCCCCTAATGTTGTGATAGACACAACTTTGATTCAGAGATTCTGTGAAGCAGGTAGAATCAAAGAGGCTTTGGAGGTTTTGTATTGAATGCTTACATGTAGTTATTCCCCAAACAAAGTTATGTATAGTATGCTGAACAAATGCCTTTTTTACAGGGAAAAAAATGGTGCATATGAACTTACGGATAAAATGATCGAGGAAGGGAATCTTTCAAAGGATCAAAGTCATAATGTGTTCATTGTTTCTCTTCTTCGATCTAATAATATAGACGAAGCTGAAAAACTATTGAGTAACATGCTTGAAAGTAGCATTAATCCAAATCGCCTAGCATTTAATAAATTGATAAAGGGGATGTGCTTCGTGGGAAGGTTTTCTAATGCCTTAAGTTGACACCATGTGATGGAAAATATGGTTTGTGCACTTGATATTGATTCTTTCTCCATTCTTTTACACAGGCTAATTAGCAGTGGCTATGTGAATGAAGCTGCAAAGGTGTTGCAGAGCATGGTTGATAAGGGAATTATCATTGGCACTTTCATATTTGATGTTGTCATTGGATACCTTAACAAAGAGGGAAAATATGAGGAAGCATTAAATCTCTCAATCAAATTGAAATTTCAAGGATGTGCTCTTTAGTCATTACTTCTTTAAATTATTCTTATTCATGTTCTAAGAGCTAGAGTGAAACATTTTTTTTGGGTTCGAATCTGTAGGAAGAACCAATATACACAAATGCCATTGCGTTTAAGCAGTTTTGAAAAAGCTGACAGAATGTCAATGATGAAGTTGAATAATTGGTGAGGTTAGAGATCAGCTCTATCCTTTCAAATAGATAATGTGTCTTGCTTCCAGTTCACAGGGAATTTGGAAATGAAGTTGCAATGAAAGAACATGCACATTTATACCAATCTATAAAGTTAGTAATAGATTATGAATTTTCATTAATGGCACCACTGCATTTTCTACTTGACAAATGATAGTAATCATTTCCAAATTGATGTACATAGTGCATGGTGAGTAGCGATTTATACCATTATACTCTTTCTTAACATAATTTGTACCTTTCTACTAATGTTTCTAGATGGCACGATGAAGGTAGAGATGATTTAGTGAACTCCAAGAACTGCCAAAGTTTGCATCTAGAAAGTGTGCTTTTGTTCAATCACAGAGCTAGATACTATCTACAACTTAAACCAAGCAACTTTCTAGCTTATGTCTGTCATGGAAATATTCATAAGAGTTTCACTTTCAAAGATTAAATGTATCTCAAGACCCTGCTTTGCCAATTTAAGATATTTTATTGATAAGTTTTGTTGTTCTCTTTTCTACACTCCAACTGAATACAATTCTTAATCTATAATAAACAAAGGTATTGATTTTAATCTATGCTTTATTATTTATAGATTGCTAATATTTCCTTATAGTGCTATAAATGGCATGAATTATTGGTTAGTAACCAACCTTTGTGCTCTATTTCGTAATGACCATAAATTTGCAATTCAGTGAGCAAATTCCACACTCCCATTATTCCATTTGGAAATAAGAATTTCTTCCTTTAGGTAATGCTTAGTTCTAGAAATTCAAGTCATTTATGTTGAATTCTTTTTAGATAGAGATGATATGGGAAAAAATTGCCTAGACATTGTGATTTTGTATAACGTAAACTATGTTGATGTATTTGTAACTTTGGAATGTATTCACTTGTATATTTTATGTATTGTACCTCGATGTTTAATCAGGGAAGTATCTGTAATGTAATTGAGTCATGTTATGCCTCGATGTTCCTATCAGGATATTCAATAATGTAAACAAGTCATTTAAAGTCATAGAGGGTAACCCTTCCTATTGATCAAGGGTTAAAGTCCCCGCAGTTGTGGAGCCCTAGGGTTATTAGAATCTCCTAGAGAAGTTGGCCCTAGTGAGTTATTGTCAATTCAGGAATTAGTATAAATAGAGAGTGAGTCTCTCTATTTATCACACATTCACTCACACTTAGTTGTAGTGCATAACTGAGAGAGAAGAAGTTCCTAGGACAAGAGAGAGAGAGACTACTACTGTTGGGAGATCATCTTACTATTTTTGGGTTTTTCTTTTGGTGTTGATTATATCTCTAAGGAAGTTGCAGGGTTTTATCCTTTATGGTTTCCTCAAGGAAAATATTTGTGTCTATTATCTCTTGTGTTTGATTGCTGTGCTTGTTATTATCTTAGTTAAAGATCCTAAGATAATGCTATCTTGAAAGATAAAAATTTAACATGGTATCAAAGCTAACCTGAGAATAAGACACTGTGCAGATGCAGAAGCTATGGATTCCTACTTTTTGGATCTCTCTCCACAAATTTTCAGCAAAAGAAGGTTGGGTTGACTCTCCTCTCCAGGGCGCATCTTTCTGTCGAAGCAGAATATGATTCTGAGCATTTTCAGTTTTTGACCCGACACTACTGCTGGAGATTAGGGCTTTCCACAAAAGTGGAATTTTTGAGTGATCCTAGGCCTGGATTGATCTCCTCCTCAAAATTGAAGTTTATAGATCAAGATCAAAGTTTTTGGTTGGGAAGAACTCTGGGAAAGTCAAACCCCAATCTGCTCCTAAAATAGCTCTGCAGAAATTCAGCTCAAGATATGGTTCTGACATCTTGACTTGGTAAGATATAAATATTTTTCATTTCCATTTGAGGTTATTTGTTAAGATGTTTTATCATACCAAGCTTGATGAAAAGTTTTGGGGAGCTGATAACTTCTGAGCCTGGAAGTATAGGATATCCCTGGTCTTGGAAGAAAATGAGTTCGACTCTTACATCAATGAAGAGGTTCTAGTTCTAGAGGGAGATGAGGTTAAGGCCTTACACAAGAAGAAATTGGTCATGGCTAAGAGGATTATTGCTGGTTCAATCAAGGATAACCTCATACCACAGGTGTCCTCCCTAAATACACCTAAAGCTATGTTTGACTCTGAAAATGACTCTCAGAAACCAATTGAAGAATGTAAAGATCCAGAATGCATAAACCATCCATTCTTACTTTTCAAGAGTCTCTTAGATGAAGGAACAACTTGAAGTAGTAGATGAAGAAGTGGAGAATGCAGAAATTGTGATGACCACCTTGAATGGTCTCCCTAGGTCATGGGACTCCTTTATTCAAGGGATCTGTGCTAGAAAGAAGCTACTCAATTTTAGTAGACTTTGGGAAGAATGCTCACAAGAAGAAGCTTGAATAGTAGCTCGAGAAGAAAATATGGGAAGCGGAGATCAAGCTCTTATAGTACACTCCAACAAAAGAAGAAGAAACTCTCATCACCCCAAAGGTAAGCACTTGCACCAGAAATATAATACTAGAAGAGATTTATCTAAATTTAGATGCTATACATATGATGAAAGAGGACACTTTGCCAAAGATTGTAATTGAAACAAAAATAACTCTCATAAGAAGAAGGGAAACAAGTGAAGACATCATTCTCATGCTACAAAAGATTATGAACCTTCCACAAACAGAATCAAGCAAGAAAGTGATGATTCTTCAAGTGATGAAGAATGTGTCTTGGTTTATGCTTTCATGGGAAACATCACACATGGAAGCAATGATTGGCTTATAGATAGTGGGGCTTCCAAACATATGACGAGATTCAAAGAATCCTTTGTGAAAGTATCAGAACATGAATCACCCCACAAGGTGAAACTTGGATATGACTACCAGTATCCAATAAAAGGCAGTGGGGAATCCTCCTATAATATAGACTTTGGAAAGTCTATGATGATGAAGGATGTCTTGTTTGTACCAGGACTTAAGAGAAACCTCCTCTCCATATCTGCATTGGATGCAAAAGGAATGAGGGTTACATTTGTAGATGGCCAAGTTCTCATGTGGCCAAAGGGAAAGACTATTGATGATGCAGTAGTGACTGGGGAACAAGAGGGAGGTCTATACAAATTGAAGGGCCAACCAAAAAAATCTTTGGTTCATGACTCAGTAGAACCAAATGAACTTTGGAAAAGAAGGCTTGCACATTTGCATTACAGAGCACTACCCATTAGAGGAAATTTCAATTTAAAATGGGCCTTCCAAAAATAATACAAATTCCATGTCATCATGTATTATCCAATCAAAATTCTTTAAAATTCAAAAAGNTTTTGGGATAGGTATCTTAAAAAAAACTACTTTTTTTATTCGTATTTTCGACATATCTCCTTGTGTTTTTATTCAAGTTTTGATCAGGAGAGCTCATTGGATGCGGAATTAAACTCTGTATCCAACGAGTACCCACTCAGCATACTTTTTAGGGGCCCCGCTACCCCAAAAACATGAAATACCTGAAAAAACGTGATGATGACATCACCATCATGTTTTTCAGGTATTTCTTGTTTTTCGGGCAGCGGAGCCCCTCAAAAGTATGCCGAGTGGGTACTCGTTGGATGCAAAATTTAATTCCGCATCCAACGAGCTCTCTCAATCGAAATTTGATTAAAAACACAGGGCGATATGTTGAAAATACGAACAAAAAAGTAGTTTTTTCTTTTCTTCCTGCAGAATTAATAAATATTATTTTATTATTTTAACTATTATTTTATTAATTTTCCTGAGGAGTCCCATTTTGAAGTGAAATTTCCTCTAATGACTTGCAAGCAAAGTTGTTGAAGGTCTTCCATAAATTCAGGCAAAACATGATGGTGTCTGCAAAGGATGTGAAAAAGGAAAGAACACAAAGAAGACATTTTTTAGTAGCGAGAGCAAGGAAAAAGGAATCTTGGAAATCACCCACTCCGATGTATGTAGTCCGATGTCATCTAGTTCATTAAGAGGGTATGTATACTATGTTTCTTTTATTGATGATTTTTCTTGGAATACATGGATATACTTGAAGAACAAAGATGAATTATTCGACAATTTCAAGGAATCCAAAGCCTTGATCAAGAACCATACAAAAAAGAAGATCAAAACCTTTCAATCAGATAATGGTGGAGAATTCACATCAAATGAATTCAAAGCATTATGTAAATATTTAGGGATAAATATGGATTTAACCACTCCATATAATCCACAATAGAATGGGGTTGCAAACAGGAAGAATAGAACGATCGTGGAAGTTGCATGGGCCATGCTTCATGATCAAGATATTCCCATGCATATATGGGAAGAAGCTGCTATAATAGCGGTGTATGTACAAAACCATACTCCACAAAGAGTACTCAAGAAAAAGACACCTAAAGAAGTATTTTCCGGAAAGAAACCAAAAGTCATCCATCTCAGAATATTCTACTGTCGAGTGTACATACACATTTTGAAAGAAAAGAGGACAAAGTTAGATCCTTCATGAAGGAAGGGTATATTTGTGAGATACTCTGAAAGCTCGAAGGATTATAGAATATACTTCCCAGGATTCAAGAATATTGACATCAGCAGGGACGTAACATTTGACGAAGACTCAACTTACAACAAATCCAGAAAGAGACCTACTGAAGAACTTGAATAAACAGAAGTACCCAGAATTCATGACACAGCCATGAATGATGAAATTCAAGAAGAAGATCGAGAAATAGAAGAACCTCAAGAGCCTGGAGATCCACCTCAGGAGAAGAATCCTCATAAAAGGAAACCTACTTGGGTAGGAGAAGCTATCCAAGGTGCAGAAAGATATGGGGATCCAGAAGAAAATCAAAGAGAAAGGAAAAGAACCAGGTCCTACTCCGGTTATGTAGCCTTATTATGTGACTTTATCGATAAAGAACCTTCCAACTATGAAGAAGCGTCAGAAAGGAAATAATGGAAGGATGCTATGATCAAAGAGTATCAATCGATCATGAAGAATGATGTTTGGGATGTTTTCCCTAGACCAAAGGGGAATTCTAATGTAACTTCCAAATAGATCTACAAGATCAAGCATGCTGCAGGTGGAAGCATAGAAAAATATAAAGCAAGATTTGTGGCTCATGGCTTCTCCCAGAAAGAAGGAATATATTATGAAGAAACTTTTGCACCTATATCCAGATAAAATTCCATCAAATCAGTACTTGCTTTGGCTATAGTGATGAAATGGAAGATACACCAGATGGATGTCAAGACTGATTTCTTGAATGGTGTAGCGGAAGAGGAAGTGTATGTGGAGCAGCCACTCAGTTTTGAGACACATGACAGGGAGACTCATGTGTGTAAATTGAAGAAAGCCTTGTATGTTTTGAAATAGGAACCCAGGACATGGTACACAGAATTGATAGCTTCCTATCCAGTTTGGGATTTACCAAAAGTAAAGCAGATTCCAACCTTTAATACAAGGTTGAATATTGGAACCCAGTGATACTGCTGTTGTATGTAGATGATCTATTTGTTATAGGTATGGATGGGTTGATTGCTAATACAAAGAGGAAGCTTGCTGCTGAGTTCGAAATGAATGAATTAGGTATGATGAACTATTTTCTAGGCATGGAGGTGTGGCAAAATGTGGATGGAATCTCCCTCGAATAAGGGAATGATGCAGTAGAGATCCTGAAGAGGTTTTGGGATGATGGACTGTAAGGCCATGGCCACACCCATGGAATCGAATATGAAGCTTCTAAGTGATGCCTCATCAGAGACGATTGATTCTAGGATGTATCATTAGATGATTGGGTCCTTAATGTACCTGACGAATATGAGACCAGATATTTTCTTTGCTGTGAACACCTTGAGCCAGTTCCTGACAGATCCAAGACATGTTCACTTGATTACTGCAAAGCATATTATGAGGTACCTAAAGGGTACAATTGATCATGGGCTCAAGTATAAGGCTGATCAAAATATTAACCTAGAAGTTTATGTTGATTCATATTGGGCAGGTAGTGCCATCGATAGAAAGAGCACTTCACAGTGTTGCTTCAGTATTGGATCAGGTGTGATCTCTTGGTTTACCAGGAAACAGTCTTGTGTGGCACTGAGTACAGCCGAATTAGAGTATGTCGTAGCTTGTTCAGCTAGTTGTGAGGAAGTATGGCTGAGGAAGCTACTGTATGATTTATTTGATCTCCAGTTGGATGCTACTTGTATATATTGCGACAACCAGAGTTGTGTGAAGTTGTCTGAGAACTCGGTGTTCCATGACAAGTCGAAGCATATAGAGATCAAATATCACTATATCATGGATATGGTGTAGAGAGGAGCAGTGTAGGTCCAACATGTTGTGATAGATGAATAAATAGCTGATGTGTTGACTAAGCAATTAGCCAGAGTGAAGTTTAAGTACTTTAGGGAGAATCTTGGTGTTCTCCAGATCGAGGTTCCCTCTAAGGGGAAGTGATGAGTCCATGATCCATTTTGACACGGTGAGAATATTGGTTCCTTCCATGGTCAAATATAAGTGTTAAGACATTTTGAGGTGACTGTGGAGTGTTCCCACATGATCAAATATAAGCACTGAAGGCCATTCTCTGGGAGAATGGACGAATCTGGTCAGTTACCAGGAATACTCAACCTAGAGTTGAGGGCCATTCTGATGTGACTGTGGGATTTGTTCCCACATGATTAGATGTATGTACATGGCCATTCTGATGTGACTGTGGTATGTGTTCCCACATGATCACATGTAAGTGCATAACCATTCTGATGTGATTATGGGATGGGTTCCCACATGATCATATATAAGTGCAGATCCATTCTCAAGAGACTATGGGATGTGTTCCCACATGATCATATATAAGTGTTGAGCCCTTATAGCATGGATGCGGGATGTGTTGCCCACATGCTTGGATATAAGTGCTGAGCCCTTCTAGCATGGATGTGGGATGTGTCCCCCACATGGATGGATATAAGTGTTGAGCCCTTCTGACATGGTTCTTGGATGTGTTCCTCTCATGGTCAAATATAAGTGCTGATCCCTTCTGACATGGTTCTTGGATGTGTTCCTTCCATGGTAAGATATAAGTGCTGAGCCTTTTCGATATGGTTCTTGGATGTGTTCCTCCCATGATCAGATGTGAGTGCTGATCCTTTTCGATATGGTTCTTGGATGTGTTCCTCCCATGATCGGATGTGAGTGTTGAGCCTTTTTGTTATGGTTCCTGGATGTGTTCCTCCCATGATCAGATGTGAGTGTTGGGCCTTTCTGACATGGTTCTTGGATGTGTTGCTCCCATGGTCATATTTGAGTGTTGGGCATGCCTTTCTGACATGGTTGTTGGATGTGCTCCTCTCATGGTCATATGTAAGTGCTGGGTGGGCCATTATGACTTAGGGTTAGATATAAGCACTGAAGAAGACCTACATGGAAGCTAGGACTACAACCAACATGAAAAAGGGATGGCTCTGTAGAACTTCCTATGACGAGAAGAATCGAGAGATAGTACCAGTGATGATCGAGATTTAGTGATGATGATCCAGCAATGATTATCTAGACTGAGTGATGATCTAAATCCATTAATGAAAATGACTTGAAGATGAAGATGATGATAACTTGATGATGATCCAGTGGATATAGAGAAGAAGACCTGTGTTGATAAATTGTTTCAAGAGAATACCTTCCTAGTTAAGAGGGAGTGTTGATGTATTTGTAATTTCATAATATATTCACTTGTATATTTTATGTATCCTACCCTGATGTTTATTCCAAGAAATATCTGTAATGTAATTGAGTCATGTCATGCCCCGATGTTCCCATTAGGAGATTCAATAATGTAAACAAGTCATGTAAATTCATAGAGGGTAACCCTTTTTATTGATCAAGGGTTAAAGTCCCTGTAGTTGTGGGGCCCTGGGGTTATTAGACTCTCCTAGAGAATTCGACCCTAGTGAGTTATTGTCAAGTCAAAAATTACTATAAATAGAGAGTGAGTCTCTCTATTTATCACACATTCACTCACACTCAGTTGTAGTGCATAACTGAGAGAGAAGAAGTTTCTCGAACAAGAGAGAGAGAGACTAATACTGTCAAGAGATCATCTTACTGTTTTGGGGTTTTTCTTTTGGTGATAACTCTATCTCTGAGGAATTTGTGGGGTTTTCTCCTTTATGGTTTCCCCAAGGAAAATATTTGTGTCTATTGTCTCTTGTGTTTGATTTTTGTGCTTGTTATTCTCTTCGTTAAAGGTCCTAAGATAAGGCTAGTTTGAATGATAAAAATCTAACAAACTGTGCATGCCATTTTGGGCATGGTTGATAAGGGGGCATGTAGATAATGTCCTAACCATAATAAGTATGGTACAATAATAAGCTTTTTAGACACAAAAGAACATCATTAAGAATAATGAACAAAATCTTACCATTTTCTTACCTGGATAGTGGATGCAGTAAATTATCTAAATTACAAAAAGAAATCCATCACCTCAAAACAATGGATGACCACAAAGAATGTGTGATTTAATTTGGAAATCCACATTCAAACAGCATGTAAAGTTATGAATAATAATCTTCATGTTCTTGTTTACTATTTTCCATGCAACCACACCATAGGAGAGGGTGAGCCTCTGAAAAGGCAGAAAACCCACTAAGAGAATTATTATGAATATTTGGCCACATTTCTGCCAAGTAAAGCAATAATCTCCAGGTTTGGAGTTCAGCACATTAGATCATATCCGTATACCTAGCATTACACATTACAAATGAATACAGAAGATGGGTTGCACCCATTGAGTCCAATCTACAAACCCACTCCCCAGTCAAGGAAAACCAAGAACCATGAAAAATATTGAGTCTCACTGCAAATATAAAAGCCCTCCTGACACAACATGGTGCATAAATATTTGTAGCACAAATAATTACTACATGAATGAACTCACGGAGAGGAAAACAAGCCAGCCAAAAGATCAAGCATCTAAAGGAATCCAAACCAAAAGGTTGTTGAGTATCATTTATTTGCTTTTCATCTTAGCATCTAATAGTATTTCTTAGATCACCCTTGATGCAAAAAGAGAATTTTTTTTCCTATCTACAATACCATTCTACCTATGAGAGACCATTTGTTAATGAACAATGTCAAATCGTGAGAATTTTTCACCTTCAACAAGTTAGAAAGGAGTTCTATTTATTATTGAAGTGACGTGAAAAACTGGAAAAATGTGTTGACAACTTTGAGCACCACTATCTATGTGTGCAATTTCATAGCTAAATTGTTAAGTACATTCGTATTAAACTACTTATATCATAACACGCAGATCAAACAATACATATAGATGTGTAATAGAATTCCTTGAATTTGACATCATGGATATAGATCTCTTGACCTCTTTTAGAAACAATCTCGCAACATCAAAGATATTCTCAGTACTGATAAGGAAATAGGGAAAAATAAATAACACATCTTAAACCTATATAACCCTTGTATAATGGAAGTCATCATTTTATATTGAGATCAAATGAAGTTAAGTCACAAAAATATCCGTCTCCTGCATTTTTTGTTTTAGATCCAGTTAAGGCCTCCAGCGGGAAGGTATTGAGGCTTCCAGAACTATATCAAAAGCATGTGTATTAGAAGCCATAACTAGAATCAATAACTTCAACACTTTTCAACATAGTGACAAACTCCCCCTGGAATGAACATTCTGCTTTCAGTTTGTAATATATTTATTATCCTGATGAGGTTTCTAATAAGAGGGTATTACAACTTTCAATTTTTAAAAGTTTTTTGAATACCATAAGTGTAATAAATTAATCCATAACTGGCATGGAAAGCTTCAACAATTGTTTGAACAATGAATCAATAATGTAATGGAGTTCCTATGCCACATGACTGAATAAAAAACAAAATTTCTCCTTTCCAGTATATATTTCAAGGAAAGGAAAAACCATGTTGCCTTCCAAAAACTTGAATGAAAAGTGAACCTTTTTCCAATAATTCAGTCACCAGACATGCAACTTAAGTTCACCTCAAGGCTCAAACATCCAATAACTTTGACTCCTTTTACCATCCAAAATAAATCCAAAAGTCAATGCAAAAAATGTCCAACTTTCATTCCATACCGAACATCTCACATCAACAAATGTGACAATCCACCTTGTTTCTCTAGCTAGCTACAGTCCCAAAATGTACTAAGACATAAAAATTAATGCAATCCCCAGACAAATTAATTCATAAACTTTCATTGATTATTCATTGTTTTTGGGCGTTTCATAAACTGTTAAAGAAATTTCCTTGCAAAGCAATATTTTGGATATGGAGAAAAAATGCAAACACACTACTTCAGAAGGAAAGGAAGGACTTTAAGATTATTTAAATGTAGCTTAAACGTCAAAGAAGGCTCACACAAAATGAACAATGAGATTCTATTATTTCTACAAAGTGGAGATATTTTTGTAATTTTCTGATGTTCTCCCTTGCTACTAACATTACTAGATCCCATACCATTACATAGATGAAGATTTAAAACCAAAATTGAAAGAAAATTACAATAATCAATGTAAAAAATCAAAAGATTATGATGTATGAAGCCAATATTTTAGACCATTTAATGCAGCCTGCAAAGAGAGGATAGAAAAATACAACAATGATACAAATCATCAACTATGAAAGAAATCTATATATGAATAACCCTAAAAAGTAGAACAACATTACAAATTTGAAGGAATAAATACATTACCATAGGAAATTAATAAGTATAATCAAGTACTGAATGGATCAAATGGCCAATTAATAACATTTAATACTGAAGAAAATTTTTGTGAAGAGTCCTTAGGATTCCCATTTCTCCCCTCACCACCATCTCAAGTTATTCTCAGTTGCTTGCCCAAAAGATATCTCTCCCAACAAAAATGGAACATATAAAGAAAATAGCACCACAAGCTGAGACATTGCATGTTTGTAAACAATGGCACATATTGTACAAGGTTCTTCCTTTATTTAATGGGATATCCTTCAAAATATATGGGAAAAATAATGAAGGGAAAGAAAATAAACACCATACACATAAACAATATTATGTTTCTTCCCATTGTCTGAGTCCCAAAATTGTTGTTTGTAAAAAATGATAATGTTATTTTGGTGCATATTTGCCATAAAATTGTGAGCCAAAGTTGTGGTTGAGCTCATATTTCACATAAAAGTGTATGTTTTGATTGGAAACTCTAGTCCTGCACACCTGTTTTCCCTCCCCATGAGATCAGAAGTGCATGGAACAAACCACTCATTATTTATTTCTCTATAATTTACATGGTACAATAGTTGTAGGTCACAACAACCATTTGTATTAATACTTTGTTCTTTGTAGACTTCATATGTTACTATAGTTATGGTTCCACAATGGTTGGAAACAAAGTTAGCTTGTTTTTATTTGCGTTTGAATTTGTGATAGTGGAATTTGAAAAAACATTGCTATGGAAAAAATATTTGATAAAATATAACATTGAGTTTGAGAATTAAATGTGAATACATACATACATACATATATGTATGTATGTATATAACACTTACACACACATAAATTAATGGGTTATATCAATTGGTAGTCGTCAATGTTGTTGGGCATTTGGCTAGATCCTTTCCAGTAGTTGCTTAGTTCCAAACCCCTTGTGTTAGCCATAGAAGTCTATGTCAACAAGATTACATGGGATGCTAGGTTTAACTCCATAGGACTAGACCAAGATAGGATATTGACATCATCCCAAGGTAGGTCACTTCACTCAAAAATTCAATGCATGGAAGCCTCTTCTAATACAAAATTGAGTCCAATCCAGTCCATACCCTCATTCTATATCGATTTGATTTGAAATAAACTTTCCCATGCTTTATACCCCTCTAGGGCATCGTTACTAGTCTGCTCATCCGTCATTGTAATTAATGTCTTGACCTTATGCATCTATATTGAAATGGCCAATACAATCCTGAAGTTTATCTGTCACACTTTTTGGGGAAAGATCTAGAAAAATAAATACACATTCCACCCCCTCCTGACCATCTTGATAAAACTGCCGCAATATATTCACTTGATCATTCTCCCATTGCATAGATTGACATCTACTCAGTCTATACTACACAAAGGTTGGAGAAAAAAGGTAGAAAGAGAAATCATAAATGTGTTAAGAGATCATTGGGAAAATATGAAGGCAATAATAGATCCAAGGTTGTATAGAGAAAAGGTAATCCTCTATATAGAGCTAAACATCATTGCTTGAGTCCATGCAAGAAGATACAATGAGCTATATCTAATAAAATGGTTCAAATAAACATGATATCGTCAGGTAGGTTATACACCAAATGTGAACATGGGGACACATGGTTATAATACATTTGTTTCAACTCAACAGAGAATGGACAAAAAATCAAAATGGGGGAGAACAATGGTTTCAAGCTAATGCGACTATCACTATTTTTTAGATGTAATGATGTATTTGATACCATTGGAGATCGCATCCACAATCTGACACTATTGGTCAAAATTTCATGCTTTCCAATAGAGTTCTGGGAGCCTCAAATTTTCAAAATCATTAGAGATAGTCTTGGGATCTATCTAAAACCAACCCAGAGACAACAAAAAGAAAGAATACAATGGTTTCTATAAAATGTGTGGAGATGGACATATCACAAGGTCTCCCATATGTGATAATAATAGAAGGAGGGGAAAATAATTTCATGCAAACAATGGACTACAAGAAATTCCCCCTTTAGATGCACACTATGTTAGGTTAAAACGAGCATCATTAAATAACAATATGTGAGAAAACAAACATTGCAAGCAACATTCAAGATAGACACACAATATACCCTGGAAACCCCATGCAGAGAAAACTAGCACCAATGAAGATCTTCATTACATGGCCAAAACCGGCCATCTAGGCCAAATGAGCTAGCCACCGCTCACCTCTAGGCCTGTTTACAATGGATCCTCCTCAAGCATTATAAATTATTAATCACATGCAATACCATGGGACAATACCATGGGCTACAACAAACCATGTGCCCAAACCATGTGCTATACCTAACCACCTTTGAATCGATTTGAAGTCAAGGTTAACCCTAACAATCTGCCCTTTAAACTTGACTTGGAGTAATCACCAACTCCCCTCAAGTATTTACCGAGGAATATTACATACACTCCCTATAACCTAGGTCTATCTCCCAACTTTACCAATGAGTTACCAAGGGTATGCATGCCTTTCCAGGTCTTACAACCATATGCCCATTTACATGCAAACTGCTCCATTACATTTTTTTTCATGTGTCTTCATGGTGACTATACCATCACCATCCGTTACTTCATCCTCTCGCTTTCCATGCTCGCTTCCTTGCTCATATTTTTCCATGCTCCCTTTGTACCTATATCCAAACTCTGTCATTGATGTCCATATAAAGAAAAATCCATCTACCGGATTACATGGGTCATCGGCCGCTGTAACTGCCAGTTCTCTAGGAATTATCTTCACATACATGGCTCATCAATATTGGTCCCAAAACCGAGATTAAACCATCTTACATTTCTCCCACAATTGAAGACTCAACCTCTTCGATCCACATCAAGCTAGGCTACAAGTACACCTACCACCCTCGTACCTACCTAGTGGTTCATTCCACACTTGATGCAACATCCCTTCTTTGCGCATAAGAGGGATAACTTGTGCTTTTAGCATCCAGAGAAATCCGAACTTGCCGACTCAATCCCGAGTCAAGGTTAACACATGAAATACCATGGGACAATACCATGGGCTGCAACAAACCATGTGCCCAAACCATGTGCTAGACCTAACCACCTTTGACTCGATTTGTCACATACCCCAATTTTGTAAAATTATGTAAATTGTTTTAATTATATTCCTGAGACATTATGTTAAATTTAATGCTAAGTAGGAATTGATGACTCAGTAGAGTCAACAGAATTGGAATGTAATTCAGAATATTTTTATTATTAATAAATAAATTGTGGAGACAACAACATGGGAGAGCTGCTAAAAAGAGGTCACTGGTCAAACTGGTGGATGGAACTAGGTGGAAGGCAAAAGACAAGTGGTAGCATCCTCAAACACTTCCTAAGTTGTAGGTGGCTCATTAAATGACAGTTAACCCAAAAAAAGACCTAGGCAATATTTTAAAAATACTCAATGGAGAGAGCTGAGGCTGCTCATATTTTCCAGGGAGAATTCATTCGGGTGAATGTTATTCAAGAAATTCATTGAGGAAAGAGGGAAAAACAGTAAGGAAGTTGTATAAGAGGATTGCTGTAGTAACTTGGTTTATTACAGCTTTGTAGCTGGGAGAGCTAACTAATAAGTTCTGAGTTAATACTGAGTTTGAAGACTGGTATCTGACTTTGCTGCACCTAGTTCCAGCCAGGGAGACCAGAGCAAGCTCGGGGGTCCTGAGGAGTCGTTGTCAGAGCGCTCTCTAGGAGTTGGTAGGGAGGAATGGCCTCCCATTGCTGTTGTTGTCCCAGTTCCAAACAGGTTCTGTCACTTATCTATTTATGTTTTAATGAGAATGAATGGATGATTGTTATGTTTATAATATATGACAGAGGAGTTAGCTAGTTTAGTAGTGTGAATGTTTCAGTTTATTAGTAATTAATCTGTTTATGAAAATAAAGAACCACTGTGTTTTTCCACATCTGGGTTCACCAGACCGTACTCCAGCACAAGGGTATAATTATAGAAGGATGATATGATGATAAAATAGCATAGAATGATAGTAAAATTTTTAGAATAGTATGACTGTGTTAATTATAGAGGTATTATCTTGGTATTTAGAGTAGTATTTCTTCTGAACAGTTCTTATCATTTAGTTACTTCCAGTAACTTCAAATGCTTCTCAGAATTCACAGTTTAATTTCTTTAAATATTAAAGACTATTCCCCGTACTATATTTTTGTTTTTCAGAAAAAATCTATTATTGGAAAGATTAGACAGAATAATAGATTTTAGACTAGGTTATTTACTATTTTACTATACAGTACTTTCTTTCAGAATAGTATAATTATACTATCTAGTTTAAATACCAGAACTGGTAATAGGATTTAAAATAGAATAAATCTTTCTGTTAAAAAAATAAACTAAAACAAACTAAGTAAATACTCTGAACAATATTAATAAGTATGCTTATAAGATAATCCTATGTTGGTAATAAATCCCGATTGATTAACTATTCCAATGCAAAAGCCTATACTTATACAAATCTCATGGCGGTTGGGTTTCACCTTCCGCTCAGCCGGTTTGGCTTCCTATCTATTCATATTCCTATTTTTTATTTATTTACAATAATCCTGACGGATTATTCTAACAACCCCCCTCTTAATCCGAAGGGGTGTTCGTAAGTCTGAGCATGTTTCTGAATCTTTCAAACTTTTCTCGTCCAAGCGCTTTGGTGAAGATTTCTGCAACTTGATCATTTGTGGAACAATGTCGAAGATGGACTGTCTTGG
>LPNX010082608.1:395394-408724 GCA_001517045.1 Pseudotsuga menziesii
TCTTGCTGTCAAATCTCCACCAAGGACAGCAGGATCCTCTGCAACTCTGGAAGATAGAGAACTTTCTTCAACAAGAAATCAGGGAATTCGGGCATCTTCAGTCAAATGGTGCCCATTCCCTTTGGTTTAATACTAGACTTATCTGGAAAGTAAACTATGCCATCTATTGTTTCATTCAGTTCTTCAAAACAATCTTTTCTGAATGTCATGTGTGATGTTGCACCAGTATCAAGCAGCCAACAATATTTATAAGATGAAAGAGAAGTCATTTCATTAAATCCAAGATTACAATGTGCAAGAATACAAGAATCAGAAGATTTACTAGCATCTTGGCCATCTTTCTTCTGGTTGTGCTTGTCTTTGATGGAATCCCATGAAGCCCAAAATTGATCTGATGTGTGCCCAGTCTTTCCACAATGCTTGCACTGCAAGTCTGATCTTTTGCTTCTGCCCCCTCTGCCTATGAAATTTCTTCTTCTTCTGCCTCTCTCTTTGCCACAATCTCCCTTGGAAGGGTCTTTGGATTGGTCTTTGCCAGCTAGGGCAGCACCAATACTAGATACCAAAGAGTGCATCTTTACAACTGTTAGTGTAATTTACAATAATAAACTTGATATGACAAAGAGAAAAACAATAACCTTGCAGGTCTACAGTCTTTGCCAAGGTGTACAATGCAACTTCAGGTTTTAAAGAGATACAATAATAGTATCGCAGCTTCAATTGGTAGCAATTTCAGGGAGAAGAAATTCAGTACAGGGTCTTCCAAAAGGCAGCAATGCAAATGGTGAAACCAGCAAAAAGGACAACAACTTTCAATATATACTCAACTCCAAAACTGTAGCATATATTATTTCAATATACTTAGCTCCACAACTCAGTGATATCAATCACCAGAGGAATTAGGGCACAAATTAGGGTTTTTGTGCACTTCCAATGGTCACAGGAAATACATAAAAATTATGCAGCTCTTCAATGCAACATGTAAACTCCTGGCTCATACAACAATCTGAGGCTCATACAACAACCCCATCATTCGTGACTTATACACAGCATTCACGACCTCTTTCACTCTCCACAAATGAACATGTTTACAGAATTTATGCACAAAAATTAGGGAAAAATTAGGTTTTGTGTCAACTGTCACAAACAATTATAGCTCCAAGATTTTACCTTCACGCAGTTTCACAGCTTCACAGGATTCACTCAGGCACAGCTTCACGGCAAGCACACGCAGGCTTTAGGCTTTAGCTAGCTTCAACGTTGATTGCAAGCAGCTCCAACTCTTCATCCGTGTGCCATCAGCATATATCAGTAGCAATATATAACATATGCATTATATTAATCTCCAGCGCAAGCTCTTCAACGCAATAAATCAACGCATATATCAGTCACTTAATATATCTATGATATATCACCAAGACGAGCTCTCTGTCTCAATATCAACGCAGCATGGGTCTGGATTGAGATATAATATTAATGCTTGCATCCTGATAGATATTATGAGCAGTCTTCATACCAACGCATCTCCATCTTCATAGGTAGCAGCAAATAATACACTCAACGCAGCATGTATGCAGTCTTCAAGCTCGACTTGAGTGGCCTCGAGTCTGCAACTCTCCATCAGCTGTCTAATGTCTTCTCTCCAAGCCCATCATTCAAAGAGGCGTGAATCTTCAGAAAACTCACAGTCTTCAACATTCAAAATCGCAACCTTCAAGCAGCAAGCAAATACCAATGCAACAATATATGGAGGAGATCGCAGCAGTGTTCAGTTTCAACGCGGGAAGTTTCACATTACACCGTTCTAGCAGAGAGAGATTCACATCTCGTAGTATTCACACCAACCATGAGCTAGGGTTCACAAAGATTGCAATGGTCTTTATGCTTCACATTGTATTACACAACAATGTAAGGGTAGCATCGATACTGCTAGAAAGACGTAGCTCTTAACCAGTGAGGAATTTGAAAGCAATATCAACAAGATTTCACTAACTCACAGCTCGACTACAATAGCTAGGTTCAACACTTCTCCACAGTTCACGCTTCACGTTGTAGTGCCTTCACGCTGGTAGCAATCACAAAGATGTGTGGAACGCAAATATAGATCAGTCTTCAGATTCATGAAATCAGGGTAATTGAGTCAGGGTACTGCTGTAGCAAAGCTTGCAAGCTCAGATCGCAGCCCAGTGTAGCAGGTCGCAACTTATCAGCACTCCACGCTCTCCCAACTCCAACGCAGCCTTCAATACTACATAATAATAATACTATTTTATGCAGTAGCCACGCCGAGCCTACCACTCTATAGGCACTGATCTAAATATGCAAGTTTTTCTTAGGTTTTCACGGCTTCTCTTCGAAGGAGAGATGTACACTAGTCTTGTAAATGCTCTATTTTGAGCTCTTAATTTTATTTTCTGAACGGTTTTATAACATGAACATGGAAGTGAAGAACAAAAGGCGTTGGCTGTATTTAATGGAGAGTGGAATGATTTTCCTGAAAATATAACTGCTTCTCTAAGGGATGTATTTCAATCTGGAAAATCAGCTATGGAGGAGGAGAAACGCATGCCTGGAGGGCAGACTCCCACACAGAAAATTAGGGTTTAGGTATAACACAGAATTTTTACGCCCATGCTATACAAAACGCCTCCGAATTAGGGTTTTGCAGCCCACAAACTCAATCAAGAAGGAATTGTAAAGCAGACAATGCATGCGACTCGACTGGCAGACTGATGGAGCAGTCTGGCAATGGACTGGCAAGCAGAATGGAAGGAATGGGCAGAAATGCAGCAGGAGTTATGGAAGACAGCCTTGCTCTAATACCATTTGTTGGTAATAAATCCCGATTGATTAACTATTCCAATGCAAAAGCCTATACTTATACAAATCTCATGGCGGTTGGGTTTCACCTTCCGCTCAACCGGTTTGGCTTCCTATCTATTCATATTCCTATTTTTTATTTATTTACAATAATCATGACGGATTATTCTAACATCCTAGATAGAGATAAATTAAACACTAAACATATATAAATAACTATCATAACTAAGAAAATAATTGAATTATAAAAGAAAATAGACGGTATGGTATAAATTATATCTAAATTAATTAGTAAGTACTATTTTCGATAAACTGGTGGAAATAAACTAAGAATATTAATACAGAAAATATAGTACTCACAGAAGGTTAACGTAGTGATTATAATAATAATTTATTTATGTAAAACAAGAATATCATTTTTATTAATATAAGTAGTATTCATGTTTACTGTAAGTAAAACTTAAAACATTTTTATACTGTATCTTAGAACTACTTTACTAACTAAGTTATAAGTACAAATTTACTGACAGTGCTAAGATAAATTGAAAGAGGGATATAAAACCCTATATTATTATCAGGGTATAAACAATATAACATTTACAATTTTCTTAATAATAAGACAGTTAAATTATAAACTAGATAATAACACTTATTTTCAATATACAAATCAAATGTTTATATGTGCAAGAAGAAAAGACAGAAGTACAGGATGCTCTGCAGTCGAGCTTAATTGCTTTAAACTTAATCAGTAACCCTAATGTGACAGATGCCTTCTTATCTTAAATTTCATTTAACATTAAAAGAAATAAGAACAGTATTATTATCCTTCACTGCCATTTAGGGTTAAACCCTATAAAATCCAATTTATTTACAAGTAAATCAATTAATGGTAAAACTAACAGTATTTTACTTACAGTTATGTTTATAAGAATAACAATTAAACATAATAAGCATTCGAAACTTCTGTAGCGTAAGCAAGTAAGGAATGTAGGAAAAGATTTCAGTAACTATTTACGTGTATAATAACCTAGGGTAAACACCCTAATCTTTACAAAATACACAAATATATTGACTGCAAATAAAATCCGGTGCAGTAGTATTACCCACAGCAGTACAAAGAAATTTACATGAAGGCTTACAGCCTGTCCAGTTATATAAACACAATAATAATTACAAATGATATTTTACACTCACGGTCGAAGCTGAAGAGCTCTGCTTGAGAGCTAGGGTTTTAACCCACGATGCATAACATCAAACAAAACAACCAAAATCCATGAGGGTCAAAAAGGGTCACAACGACCAACCCATCGCAATCCTTTAAGGATTCATACAAAGTGGACAAGCCGTGAAGAGACCAGGGCTTACTGTGGCCCGTAATGCCGTAACCCTCATTCCTTTGGTAAGCAGAGAAAAGTAGTAGATTTACCTGCAAAACCATTACACGGCCGACTGTTAGTGATTATATTAAGTGGAAAGGAAATATATTAACATTATTGTTAGCTATAACATTAAAGAAAACAAAGTATTGATTACCTTAGCAGTGGATAATCCCACACAGCGATGCCGCGACCAACATGAGCAAGAAACCTGCCAATCGATGGCAAAGGAACAACGTTGATAACACTCTCCACCACTCACAGCAAAAGAAACCCCAGCAAATCAATGGATAGGGAAAAACCCTATGGCTGCAACATTCTATCCTGGTAAAAAACACACAGTCTACAGACAACATAAGCCACACTACATGGAGAAGGAATCACTCTCATGGGAACGAGAAAGGTAAGGACTGTCACAAACCAGAGCCTAAGTTACACAACAGAGGTATTGCAGAGACAAGCAACGAGTCTTTCAACACCCTAATCACCCCACACGATGCGGTAGCCGAGCTCACGAAGAGCTGGAGCAGCAGGAGGACCGATAGCAGACAACACAACAGAAAAACGAACCAGGAGGGTTTGTAGAGTGGCCAAAGGCCCAAAGGCAAAGGAGAAATGATGAATTAGGGTTGGGTCAACAATTTTAAAGCGCCAATGCATGGCTAAAATGAGACCACGTAGTACTTTAATACTTTTGATGCAGTGGGTAAAACTCTAAAGTTCCATGACCATGTCTCCTTTGACTGATCTATAAACCAAACCATCGCATGGAGATCTCGTAAGGTTCATTACACCGTAGTATCACCTGCGATATGATTTCAACCACGTAATATTAGATTTATGTTTATAAAACCATGCACTATAGATATTGCTCGTGATATAGTCTCGTATACATAGGTATGGATTTTTTTTTGAGTTGCAAGGAGTTATAAAGCATTGGATTATGGTTATGGCGTAGTTGTTTTTAACCCACAACTATAATGCCAATTTCCTTAGTCTTCAAATGAAGGTAAGTGACTTAACATTTCTTTAAAGTCTATAATTAGTGGTAATTTATTTTATGTTACTCATCCATTTGATTTTGGTTTTCTCTAGTTCATAACATTGATACTTGTTAATAAATTAACAACCTTCTTAATAGTCTGAGAATCCTGGTGGTGACAATTAGACTTTTGTCACTTTCTAAGCTCAAAATTTATGAAAGATTTTATAAATTAATGTATGATAGGTAGCTTGAATATTCTTTTTACCTTCTTTTTTTGTTAGTATAGTCTTGAGAATTCATAAAGGGGTCAAATATGATAAGTCTAGGACTGATCCTAAAGGTGTTTTGGTTTCCATCCAAATGACAATCTTGAAAATAGATTAGCATTCTAAAACAGTGCAAACTCTTAAATTATTAAAGGAATACTTGTATCAAACCATAAACTCGTAAATTCTTAAGTAAGAAAAGTATAGATCGATACTAGTAATATCTTATCAGTTGAAAATCTGAATAGGATGCAATCTAAACATGGCATGTTATTGTAACTATGAATAATAGAAGTAAACCTTTGTTGTTGTGATTTTTCTACCATGCTAGCTGTTAAGTAAAGAAATAATTATTACATTCTTACAGTTGCCTTCAGTATGAACATTTAATGGTTTCATACTCTGTAGACTTGTTAAACCCTATATTGTTTTCTGTATAGAAAAGTTAACTACCATCTCTATGTGTAGAATTCAATTCTCTAGCAATAAGTCTCAAAGGAAACTTAGTAAAAGTTGTACCTTTAGAAGCATGGTAAATCTGTCTAGCATGTATGTACTTTCACTAAATAAATTTTATACAGCAAATCGTATTGTAAACTTCTGAGACTTGTTAACTGCGACCTGTAAACCTTACCTGTTTACCTATAATAGAAGAAAACCGTTGCATTAGCTCGAAATCTAAGTAAGCCCAGTCCTTCATGACAAACCCACCTTGTGTCGCAAGCAGAAAAACAATCAGTAACTGAAAAGAATTACTCTTTAAGTTAAGTATAATTAAAGGATCATTCAGTTACAATTCTAGTAACATAAAACTAATCAAACAATTGCTGACTGCATTTAATGAAGTTATATGGTATTTTAAAAATTTTAAATTTTTTAGAATTTATGGGGTTCTGACACGATCTCAAGTCAAGGTTAACCCTAACACACTATAACTGACACGGACATCTAAATATTTCATGTCCACACAATAAGAAGATAGATATGGGGGAGGAATCCAACTGGTAATGGGTCCTTCATACTTTGGAGAAATAACTCTTTAGGAAGAAGAAGGGAAAGGAAAATGGAAAATGGATCAAAAACACATAGGTTCAGAGAGTTTGAAGAGATCCTAGAAAAGGGTGGGTGCAAAAATTAAAGAGGAAAACAAAAAACCTGATGCGTGAATTTATTTTCAAGGTATCCTTCTCTAGTGATATAAATCTTAAGTTGGAGGAGACAATGGGATTGAAACAACCCAACCCACAAGAACTGGAAGAAGTTATTCATTTTGAAGAACCAGTGGGCTTCCTAATTTTGGTCAAACTAGTACCACCATGTCAATGGCATGTACATCAAGAAGATAAATAGCAAGGTCACAAGCTCATGAATCTCAACAATAGGTAGGAGAACTTGATGCAGTAGCAGAAATCAATCCTACTATAGATAGATAAAGATGTATGCAACCTTTTACTACATGCAAAATGAAACACTAAATGACTACTATCAGATTGACAACTCTATCCCTCGGGTCCTTAGTAGAGAAACCCCAAAAGGTTGTCATGATGAACACTCTCTCACAGTGTAAAGGGTTCAGAGATGGCCTCTAAGCAAAAATTCCTAAAGAGGTTAGTTCTAAAAAATAAGCCAAGTATACTATCATTGCAGGAAACTATGTGCACTTATTTTGATGCTAAAAAATATCTGAGGGGATACTTATCAGACTGGAATTTTATGGTTGTGAGTTTAGTGGGAAAATAGGGTGGTCTAGCACTGGGTATAAATCCACTTTCGTTCCAATTTCATCGGTTTGTACTTTTCAATACATCCAAGAAACCATCTATTAAAAAAATGAATATCGATGTTCATTTTATCAACATCTATGAGAAATCACAAAATAGGAAGGAGTTTTAGATAGACATAGAGAAATTTGGTATCTTAATATGTCACATCTCATCTGAGGGGGAATACTTCAATTTACTATTCATCATTCAAAAATTTGGGGAGCACAAGCTAGAACTGATGCTATCATATAAAAATATACGCTGGTGGATTCCAAACACTTGGTAACATAAGCAACATGTAGAAACAACAAAACTTGCTATCAAGGCACACCTAAGAGGCTATATAGTTTTATGTTGAATCTTGTATCATGTGAATTAACACTTACAAGGTCTCTACCAGGAAAGAGGTTACATTTTACCACAATATTATTCTACGAGAACTGTCCAGGTGGGGAATGAATCACCCCCACCCTTCAAATTCAATCCCCATTTGCTCAGATATGAGAATTTCAAGCAGTTAATAAAGGTAAATTGGGTCAATTTGTCACTTCTCACCAATCCAAGAGGAACCAACAATGATCCTTTTTCAGAGGAATATCATACATGCAAGAAAAATAACCTAGGAATGGTCAAAGGACACCTTTCAATGGGAAGATAGGGATCTCTTAAATGTGGAAGAAAGAATTATTGACATGTATGAATATCATATCATAGAGATGGTTTTAGAAGATAAGATTTTATAGGAATTGGACTCACTGGAAAAGGAAAAGGCTTGGTTATTGGCTTGGCGGGAAGCAACATGGCATATGAAGATTAAAGTAACCTGCATGTTGGAGGGGGATGATAATACCAAGTAATTTTATGGAAAAAAATAAATTTCATATAACTAGAAAAACCCTATGGAAAATATTAATGATTCCAGATCATAATCTTCTGATGTTGGCTCTATTTCTCAAGAAACAGTGATCCATTAAAAAAGGTTCACACTCAAATTCCTAGAAAAAATATCAAAGATATAATTGTGATTGTATCCTCCTTCAATGGTTAGTTAAACGATCAACAAAAGGTAGCACTTATGGACCCTGTAACAAAGGAGAAATGGATCAAAACTTTGCAATCATTTCAGTCAGACAATGTTCTCGGACCAGATGGTTGGACGGTGGAATTTTATCTTGGGTTTTGGGACATTATTGCAAAGGAATCAAAGTGCCAAGGTAAAATTCATGCCCCTTTGAATAATCCTTTTATAGAAAATATTTAAAAGTATAGGAATCCTTCTTTTTTTGAACAATATCAACCTATTTCACTCTGCAACTTCATATATACGATAATCTTGAAGATTATTATTTCCTGCCTAAAGCTTATCCTCTTTGCTCATATCTCACATGAATAGTTAGGGTTTCTTGACAATAGACACGTTAATTGTGACATAAGAACAACAAATGAGGATTTACATAACATCAAAATGAAATATCAATTTTCTTTCACTCTAAAGATTGATCTCTCAAAGGAATTCAATTGACCAAATTTGCTATAGCTTACTCATTCTCACCCAAGTAGGTTTTACCTGAGCTTTAGTAAATTGGATTGAGGATTGTTACCAATAAATAAAATTTGGTGTCCTTTTCAATGGCTCTGCTTCTTATTTCTTATCTCCATCCCATGGGATTCGTCAATGTTGCATATTCTCATCGCTCACTCCTACCCTTTCTAATAATCGCTAAATCTCAAGCCACCACATAACACATGAACATCACTGGACAACTTAAGGGGGTAAAAATATCTGAAGACACCTACACTACACATTATGTTTTTGAAATGGTATTGTGTAGGAAGAAAAGTGTCTAGATTGAGTACAACTTATTCTCCTCCATGAAAGGGGTGGAAATAAGTTTCAGGAAATGTGCCATTTTTTTTAACCACACAACTCAAGCCATTTGTAGAATGATCTGTACATTTATTCCTTTTAGAATTAGATCCTTTCATGAATGCATAAAATATTGGGGATTCTACATGAAAGAAAACTATTACCTCCTCAAGGACTAGATGTTGTTATTTGAAAAATTAAAAAACACATCAGTCTATGTTGCAACTAGCGAATCTCTCTTATCAGAAGACTTTTTATGGGTAAAAGTGTACTGGAGGCTATTCCAGTATATTGGTTGTGCTTGGAAGTTCTCCCATGACACATGATAATGACGATAAGATAGTTATTTCTGAATTTATTATAGTTGGGAACTAAGTCACATGGTTCGAATTCGAATTCGAGTTCGATGACCATTTGATTCAATTCGAATTTGAATTTCTCTATAAGATTCATTTGAGATTCTATTTAGATTCGAATATATATATATATAAACTGAAATATAGTACAAACTAATAAAAAATTACGTCAACAATTTATTTGTGGAACTAGAAATGCGCAACTCAGGGTTTTTTTAAACTTTCAGCTCAGTTGCTTAAATAAATTTAATCTCAATTGCGATTACTTTCACTCTTAAATGGTGGCATAGAAGAATCATGGGTCTGTGAATGCAATTACACTTGTAGATTATAGTCTGTAACTCAAATAATGAGCTGGTGATTGAGCAGTAGAAGTGATTCGTGAACATTGAGATGGAAATTCATGGAGTCGTGAGCTCGAATATCTAGCATGAGGGTTTCTTTGATAAGTAGTGACAAGTAGAGAGGAAAAAGTTTGCACACATGTTGGGATTTGAGACTAGGGTAAGTAGACCATAGCATGTTAGGACTAAGGTTTAGGTGAAAAAACCAACCCCATTTTTTTTTATTCAATTCGCCTTCAGATTCGAACCAGCTTGAAATTCGGAAAAAATTGAACTTGAAGGTTCAAATTCACCAAATATTGCTACTTATCTTCCCAATAGGATTAACAATAATAGAGGAAAGTGAATATTTCGCACCCTCGGTCAAGGTTACAATATCACATGCTTAATATATTACCTTAAGGTATCCCTGGGGGAATCGTGCATGTATGGGTTGAAACATTCTAGTGGTCACCCAATTACAGGCCCAAGTCCACCTCCACATTCTCATTCAGGTTGATAATATTGACCATGTTACATCACCACCTGGCTTTTATCGGCACATTGAGGTGGCCATGGTGGGACCTAGAGGAAGAGTTTTAACTTATGGCACAAGCAGTTCATAACCCATATGTAGGTATTTTAAATTTTGGATCCAATATCAACCCCATGTTATTTACAAGGATTACCAAAAATGGTATTCAATGTTAAGGTAAATTGGGAGTGGAACCCCTAATATTGGTCTAGCATGAACTGCTCGAATTTGTGAATCTCAACAAGCTCAAAGTTCAATTATTTGATATTTAGGATTACTAGAAAAAAATTTATTTGGGTTCGATAGAGGGACAATCCAAGATAATCATTGTTGGTCGCTGGGCAGACCTGGGTTTACTATAATGAACCAAAAACACCCCTAGCTCACTGGCCCTTTCAGCGACAGACCGCGGAGCGGCCTGAAGTCTCACCCGAAGTGATCCTAATGGGTTGGCCAAAGGCTCAAATGTCTCGACCAGGTTCTGTATGGTGTCCAGTGTTCGTCTTGCAGCTCTTCTTATCCTGTGAGATGTCTCTCTCTGCAATGTGCAATTTCCTCTTACTCGCGATGACTCCAGCCCTTATCGCATCGCCGTGTCCTGGGCAACACGTAACTTTCTCCTACGCTCAATTCTTAACCGTAGCGCACCACAGCTCCTCTGCTGGTGCGATATCACCTCCCTATGATATCCTACCATTGTGACTCAGCGTACCTAGCGTACTGGTGTTCAACTTACAGGACTCAACACACAAGGCTATTTTACACTGCAACTCTTAACTGTCTCAAGTGAAACTTAGGCAAACTCTTATACAGAATACTTAAAGACTTCAACTTGCATTTATCCTTTTACTATGCTGTGAACTGAATAACACATACATACATTTACTGTAAGCAAATTTCATGTAATGAATGACAGATATACCAAGTAAATACAATCACATGAATCAATCACATAACGCTCGGATTTTACGTGGTTCACTTCCAGGGTAGAAGCTACATCCACAGAACTATGTTTCTATATTATAACTTGAGAGAGGTACACAGTTCTACTGCACCACATATGCAGCTAGAGATCTTCTGGGTAACTCCGCACATAGCCTAGAGCCCTTCTCTCTTAGATCTCTTCTCTATATTGCCTTCTTACAATATACTCTCACTCTCTCTCTCTCTCTCTCTCTTTGTGTCAATTCCTGCGGATTGTTACAATACAAAACAACAGTGAGCTAACAGACTACTGATAATATGACTAGATGGATGGCTGAAAATGCCCAAAATGCCAACCTTTTACAATACAAAATACATCCCTTTATAGTGATCCTGAAGGTCTTGCCATTACAACACTGTAGGAATGTCCCAACAGTAACCCAAAACCCTAACTAGTGATAGTCAGCATATCTGTACTTGGGGTAGCCGCTTTTCGTCACACCACTGCTCTCTACAGTCTTCCATGCTTCTCGGTACTAACCATGGGTACTATGCACAACTTCCCTTCTTCTATCCTTTGTCTTCAATACCTCGGCCTCATCGCTCCTTTTCCTTTATGAGGGTAGCTGAGCCCTCCTGTCTTCACCGCTGCCTTCAATGCAATGGTTGAGCTCTCTCTTCTTGGCCACTCAGGTACTGTCATCTCCTTTGAATTTGTTTCTTCAACAGTCCCAGTTTTCGGCTCTGCTCTGCAGCTAGAAACATGCTACGGCATCGTAGCTTTACCTTATCTCTTCGTCTTCTCCAAACTGTATATCCACCAAAATGGTAGCTTTTCCTGTAGCTACGGGACTCTGCTCCAACAGTCCCCTAACACTTACTTGTGGCTCATCCGCGAGCCACTACCAACAGGCTTCTCCTACTGTAGCTTCTCCTTAGCTTCCTGCGAAGTGCGCTGAAGCTTGTCCTGAAGTCCTGGGACTTCGTTCTGCATAGCTGCGACACGCTCTCTATAGTTTCTGTAACTTAGTTCGTTGGAATCTCTTATCTTTCCTTCCCTCATTGTCATGCTCTCGCTCTCGTCGCTCCTGAGACTTTTTAAGGATCTTCAGGTTTTGAGAAGTCTTACACAGATATCCTTTCCTCTTTATCTGGGTTAGAACTTTTATCACAAGGAAAATCTGTATCTTACAGCCTTCTCAAACATTTCAGTCAGTCTGGAGCCTACTTATGCGAAAGGTATACAAACCAGGAATTCCATTCCGAGAACAAGCGTTTGTCTGCATCTTGAAGTTCTTCTTGTTTGGTTTGTTTTCCCTTTCACTTTTCTTCTTAGCAACTCGCTCCAGTTATTCACGCTGCTTGGGTTCCATATATTTTCATTCTTGGAATTTGGAACCCCTTGTTCTTTTCTTAGCTGATGAGATAGGTCATCTCCCTTCTCCCGTTGCCGCCCTTTTCTCATTTTTACTTTCTTCCTGAATGGAGATTTATTCTCATCATTCCTCTGCTCTGCTTTCTTATCTTCAGTGATCGGCTCGACTTTCTTCTTCTCTTCAGCAAAGACTTTGATGACATCTTCCACATCTTGCGCTTGACTCCTCATCCTTGGAAATTGTCTGACCTGTGATGTTCCTAATTTCACAACCCTGGGCGGCGTCGTCATAGCGGACATACAGCCACCATCCTCGAAGCGTCTCAGAATGTCTTCTAAAGGTTCCTCCTCAGGTAGAACCCACTCGGTGTTATACTTTGGATTGGCAATGGCTGCAAACTCTGGAAATCACAGCACTCTGTAACGAAATTAGCTCTGCAGAGGGAAAAATTAACAATGCACTCTATAGCTCTCGACTCTATGCAAATGTAACCCTCCCGAATGAATAATTTCTGCGTTTATGCCGAAGGCGATAATCCCAGACGCAACGGTCATCTAGACTGAACCCGTTGGTCGTATTAATTGCTTAGACGAGACCACACCCATCATCCCGATCCTCAATAAATGCTGAAATCCGATCAACATTAGAGGAAATTTCAACTCAAAATGGGCCTTCTAAAATGAACTAATAAAATAATAGTTAAAATAATAAAATAATATTTATTAATTTTGGAGGAAGA
>LPNX010082608.1:418222-553113 GCA_001517045.1 Pseudotsuga menziesii
ATACATAATGTATTCTTCCGGTCGATAGTCGGTGAAGGTATGTTCCATGCCTGATACATCGCCACCATCATGTATCCTTGTAAATACTGTCATCATCTAGGCGTATATCTTGCTGCTGGCTTTCAGGGGTGTTGTTGTCTTGATTGTTTGGGCTGACTGGAAGATGGCAGGCAGTGTCTAAAAGAATGCTTTGAGTTCAGCATCTGTGATGGCCCTAGCCCTAAGTGCTTCAGGGATAGCTCTTTCAAAGACTTCTGGAGAGATGGCGGCCTGCTGCACTGGTGCTTGCTCCTCGACTATTTTAGTCGGAGATGGACGGGGAGGAGTCGTTACCAGGTCGACCACATCTTCGGACAGTGGTGTTGTTTTGGCCTTCTTTGGCCGACCTTCCGGTGCACCTGCGTCAACAAAACGTTGAAACTGGGTTTCAACAGTTACCTTGTTTGCTCGGGCATCCTCGACAATATCGAGTGCTGAGGCTGCCAGTTCGTCTTCGTCGTCGGTGGAGTCAGCAAGGACAAGCTTACGCTTACCTTTGCCCTGCTGACGTTTCTGCAGTTTGATGTTCCTTCTGGCAGTGGCTATCTCCTTCGCCAGTTTCTTGAGAATGCTCCAAAACACAGCATATTCATGGTTGTCTTCCTCGACTTCTCCTGTCGGGGTCTGAGCGGGGTCGACCGTATAAGTAGCCGGGGGAGCTGTTTGTTGTACTGGTTGTTGTGCTGGTGGTGGTGTCTGGTGTTGCTTGGTCAGAGGGTCCACTACTGGTGCAGTCGGATGTTTTACTATTAAGTGCACCCGACCAAGAGTGCCAGTTGGAGTGTCCTGCGTCACAAAAGTGCTGATATACAGGTGCAGCTCGTAATCTTCCTCCTTCTCCTGGTCGGTCAGAGGTTCGACTATAGAGAAGTCGACCTGTTTTGCAGCCTCCGGGATTTGAATTTTGGTTTTTGTCTGCCTAGACAACTCCCAAAAGATCTGCTCGACTGTGGGATAGTAGTCGAGGTCCCTGGCATTGGAATCCTGAGTGTTTGACGACCATACGGATGTATGGTCGAGCTCCAGCTGGATGTGGGAGTCGGCTGGGAGGTGTCGTCGGATGTTCTGGGGCACCCTCCACCTTGTCGTGCGCAGCTTAAGCTGCTGGAACCAGTTTTCCAGAAATACCTTACCTTGGTTGAGTTCATGCACAGTTCCTTTTTGGGAAAAGGGTTTGAACCGGTGCATCTCAAACCTAGTCGGCTCTCGGAAGACAGGACTGCCTTCCGGACAGATATAATACATAGCAATCCAAATAATTAAGGAGGGGAATTTGATGATACCTCCTGTTTCCTGACAGCGCTCGCATATGGTTTTAACCAAGTCTGCGAGGTAGTCTGCCCATCGAAAAATGCGGCCGTTGGTTGTAATTTGGTCGACGGCGTCCAGCATTTCCAGCTTGAGGTCACTGCTGCGACCAGCCAAAGTGAGAGTAATGGCGATGATTTTCGCCACAATCTATGGTGTCCATGCCTCGATCTGACTGATCATCAGACCCTTGGAGTTCTTGCCCGACGTCGAACCTGTAAAGTGTTCGACTAGCCCTTCCTTGATCCCAATGGGGACCGGGTCACCCTGGTTTGATAGACCAGTAAGTCGAGAGATAACATATCCATTGATGTCGACTGGTCGGTCAAAGTAAAATCTGTCGTTGTGGTAATGACTGATGATGAATTTGACCGCGGCTTCCTTTGTACCAGTGAAGCTGGCCATGAGAGGTGCGTTTGCATAGGCATATATGGTGCTACGCCTAACTTTCTCAGCCTCCTGGGTCATCCGTCGGTCTTCAAACACCCATTCTTGAATATCCGTCCATAGCTTTTGAAACGGACCCTCCTGGACTTTGGCGTTTTGGATTCGCTTTAGTCGCTGGAGTAAGGGTGAGTCTGCTGCCTGAAGTTCTTGAGCCTTAGCCGAAGCTCTGGTGCGTTTGGGTGCCATGGTTTCGGACTGAACAGACTGGTCGGAATTCTTACAAGGTTCACAATTTTCAGTCGACTGGGAGTTCGAATGCTCAGTGGGTGCGTGGTGTGGTAAATGAACTGTGGGGTGTCCATTATTTATAGGCGCAGGTGCGGTGGAGTGTCGAACTGGGTGAATTAATGGTGGACTTGACAGGCCAACTGCAACACTCGAGTGCGATTTCGTGAATCTGGGGCGGGGCTCGAGGCCATTAATGCGGGATGAGACGCTTCAGGTCGGCGGTCGGTGTCGGTGGTGAGGACGGTCGACATGGTCGGTCGATGAAGATGGTCGATGGAAATGAAGTCGGTTGTCGAATGGGTGAGTGGCTGTCATGATGGTGGTTTCTGAGGGTACGGTTTTTGATTTTTGGTATTTTGTATCTTTTTATAGGTTTTTGGGGTCAGTTAAGACCGTTATATGATTTTTTTTTAATTTTTTTTTTTCAATTTTTGTATCGTTTAAGTCGGGCTCCATTAACAAGCTTCCGAAATACCAGGCCCTGCAATGTTTTTAGTCGGACCGACCCATTGGGATGTATTTCTTCGACAACATAAGGTCCCATCCATTATGTGTGAAGTTTCTTAGGCTTGCCTTTGACTCGACTATTATACAATAGGGCAAGGTCACCGACTGACAGATTTTTGTTTCTGATATTACGATCGTGCCAAGCTTTCTGCTGTTGTTTTTGTATTTCTTGGTACTGGATGGCCATAAGTCTATGTTCTTCCAATTTATTAAGTTGAAGTAACCTATCTTTCCTGGCCTGTTCGACGTCGACATGTAGTATCTGTGCAATGATAGGTGCCTGTTTCCTGAAGTGCAGAGGTACGACTGCTTCTTGTCCATATACCAGTCGAAATGGGGTTTGATCAGTCGACCGTTTGTAGGCTGTCCTGTATGCCCATAAAACTGCAGGAATCTTCTCATCCCAGTCATCTTTGTCAGCACTGCATATTTTAGTCAGTCCTTTTGTCAGTGTTTTATTGAAAGCTTCAATTGCACCATTCGACTGAGGGTGGTATGCTGTACTCCGTCGGTGGTCGATGTGAAACTTGTCGGTTAGATTTTTGATAGTTTTGTTAACAAAGTGTGATCCTTGGTCGCTGATCAGAGTGAGTGGACATCCAAATAGAGTAATAATATTTTCATAACCGACACGACTATTAGTTAACAGACTAACTACTGTGTTTACTCAGCCGACCGACGTAGTCGGTCTCTTGACTTAGTCGGCTAATCGACTAAGTCGGTCTTCGTTCAAGTCGACTTATGTCGACTTGCTCCTTCTACAGATGCACAGTTTCCTCTTACTCGTGATGACTCCAGCCCTTATCGCATCGTCGCGTCCTGGGCAACACGTAACTTTCTCCTACGCTGAATTATTAACCGCAGTGCACCACAGCTCCTCTGCTAGTGCGATATCGCCTCCCTGCGATATCCTACCGCTGCGACTCAGTGTACCTATCGTACTGGTGTTCAACTTATAGGACTCAACGCACAAGGTTGTTTTACACTGCAACTCTTAACTGTCTCAAGTGAAACTTAGGCAAACTCTTATACATAATACTTAAATACTTCAACTTGCGTTTATCCTTTTATTATGCTGTGAACTCAATAACACATACATACATTTACTATAAGCAAAGTTCATGTAATTAATGACAGATATACCAAGTAAATACAATAACATGAATCAATCACATAACGCTCGGATTTTACGTGGTTCACTTCCAGGGTAGAAGCTACGTCCACAGAACTGTGTTTCTATATTATAACTTGAGAGAGGTACATAGTTCTGCTGCACCGCATATGTAGCTAGAGATCTTCTGGGTAACTCTGCACATAGCCTGGAGCCCTTATCTCTTAGATCTCTTCTCTATATTGCCTTCTTACAATACACTCTCACTCTCTCTCTCTCTCTCTCTCTCTGTCAATCCCTGCAGGTTGTTACAATACAAAACAACAGTGAGCTAAAAGACTCCTGATAATCTGACTAGCTAGATGGTTGAAAATTCCCAAAATGCCAACCTTTTACAATACAAAATACATCCCTTTATAGGCGGCCCGAAGGTCTCGCCATTACAACACTGTGTGCCTGTCTCAACAGTAACCCAAAACCCTAACTAGTGACAGTCAGCATATTTGTACTTGGGGTAGCCACTTTCCGTCACACCACTGCTCTCTGCAGTCTTCCATGCTTCCCGGCACTGACCATGGGTACTATGCACTGCTTCCCTTCTTCTGTCCTTCATCTTCAATACCTCGGCCTCGCCGCTCCTTTTCCTTTATGAGGGTATCTGAGCCCTCCTGTCTTCGCCGCTACCTTCAATGCAGTGGTTGAGCTCTCTCTTCTCGGCCGCTTAGGTACTGTCATCTCCTTTGACTTTGCTTCTTCAACAGTCTCAATTTCCAGCTCTGCTCTGCAGCTAGAAACATGCTACGGTGTCGTAGCTTTACCTTATCTCTTCATCTTCACCAAACTGTCTATCTGCCAAAATGGATACTTTTCCTGTAGCTGTAGGACTCTGCTCCAACAATCATGCTTCCCATTATATTGTTAGTGATATGGGGGGGCTTATATCCACATCACCCATATTTATCATGAATCAAATGCAATGGTGGGTGGCGCATGCAACAAAGTGAGAGACAATCTGGATGGGTAAGTTAGAGTCAACATTTATTGAAAGGTTAGGGTAGGAGACCTATAATATGATTACAATAATTATGACGACAATCTACATTAGGATGAAAATGTGCATACATAGGTGAGTAGGAAAATCCTAGACCCTACTAAAATTAATGAGAGAGAGAATGCATCACAAGGAACATCCTTCTAGAAACTTCTTCAAGGGGAAAAATAGTCCTCATTATTGTTTGTCATTCCCAACCTTAGAAATATGCATCCCATATTCAACCTATTGTTTCTCATATCTTACACTTATATATAGAAAACATCCCCATCATATAGGACAATTTCTGATGAAAAAATCCTTGTTCTTTATCGAGAAGGGATACATACCCATTCTAAAGGAAACATTCTAAGGAAAAGACTTGAACATTCCCAATGGTATTTATGCACCTATCAAATGACAAGCCACAATATTAGGACTTGTTGAGGTTACACTTATTCTTTGATATATTATATCTTATGGATAATTTATTCCCATAACGAAAACAATATTCCATTTTATAATCTTGATCCAACATAAATATGTCACCAAACTTGTGATAACGCTTCGCAATTGTAGACTGAAGCCTTCCCTCATGTTAATGTTTCTCCTTCTATATTGTTAATATAATCATTCTATATATATGAATCTTCTATAAAAGCAAATTTTCCATGATTTTATGATCTATCTTGAAAATATCCCTCCCTTGAACTTCATGAGAAAAGGACTGTCCAATTTTCATAACAGAAGACTAGGTCACCTCCATCCCTTCTACTAAAGAAAGAGGAACAAAAGTATTTGTGAACTTTATCTGTGATATCTTCATTTGGAAAAGGCATGTATGGATCACCTGGGGTCAATAAAACTTGAAGCAAAGGGCATTGATCATAGTAGTAGTAATTTCCTGGTGAGGTGATATCAAGGTCCACAAAGAAGGAAAAATCAATATCAAGTATCTAAAGGATATATCTAAACCATAGTTTGCATCAATTATCTGGAATTTTCCAGATCTCATAGTTTAGTTACCCAACCATTAATCTGAGTTGGACACTAATAGCTGGTACACCCACATGTTTGTAGAGTTTGTATAAAAAAATCCCTTTTTGTTATTTTAATACCCAGTACATCAAAAAATGCCACATATGTCTCTTCTTTTACAATTGTCTCATAATGCTCTTCAAAGGCATCCAAGTTCCATTATTTTTTGTAGATATAAAATTGTCCTCTTTTACATGTTTGTAACAAGTTGTATGTGAATATGAAATATCTAGTGAGATGCTAGTAAAGATCCACATGCAAATGACCAAACAATATTGCCAGATTTTGTATCAAAGGTCTGCTACATTCTATGCCTGAAATCTTTTTCCTAAACATACTCATCATCACAAGTCCGTCAACTTATACGCCTGGGGCATATTTTGAATTAACATATCCTCACTGCATTCTATGGGTAAACAAATTTCCAATGGTGGTTTGTTTCCATCAAATGAAGTATGTATGTAAAAGTTATGCCCCAAAAAGGAAACGTTCCAATTAGTCCATGTAAGTCCAAGTGGTATCCAAGTCATCTCACAATGATTTACCCATTTTCTATTAGTAACGTATGGGAATCCAATATATACTACTACGAGCATCATGATTATACCTAGAGGATTCCAAAACCCTAAACCTAACCCTGATTCTAGCTATCAAAAACCTAAGAGGATGTAAAAAGGTTCACTGATTTTGGTTATTTTTGTTGTTCTATAGTATGATTAGTGATGGAAATAATCTGCAGATCCCTTTAGAGTGTATACCATAGTGTGTTAGAACTTTGTAGCAAGCTTGAACCTCTTTGTAATATGCATTATAATTTCCATTTTATAAAATACAAAAAGGAACAGTCCTTTATTTCTTGTTGGGTTTCTGAACATTGGGTTTCCTATGGTGAATATTGTGTTCCATTGTGTGTATTTGATATTGTAGTATTGTTCTTATGTCACAATAGTTAAAGAATCCAAATGTTGTGCTTTTATTTCTGTTAAATTACTAAAAATACAAAAAATAGTATCCTAGTTGAGAATAGGTTTACTGCAGTAGTATATAGTTTAAGATCTGTTTAGTGAGTTGGAAATTCGAATATCCAAGATGGCTTACAAATCAATAACCTGTGAGTTACTCACCAGTATGACTCGCTTTGGTCAATATTGAATCACCAACAAAGATTCAACTTGGGATTAAGTTAACTCAACTCAACAGTAGGAATACAAAGATTTTGGTTGAGGAGTAATAGAGAACCCCCATTAACACTGTATCGGTCACCATTATTACCTTACAACTCCATTTAACAAAATAAAATATATTATGGAAAATAAATTAATGAAATAGAGGATGCATGGATTTCGCAGTCAACACCAAAATCAACAATTAATAACTATCATGGAAACACATATAGTATAAATTCAAGTCTCACCTTGAAAAATCCCTGTATGGTGTTGGTGGCCTTATAAATTTCATACTCCATGGATTGTCCCCAAGGAAAATTCAACCAAAATATGGGAGTGCTTCGATCTTTCACATCATGCATTGCTCATTTTGCTGCATGGATCACCTTTTTACTCAAAAGAACTTGTATTGATTCTAACCTCACCCAACATACATCACATGCTCTTTTGGGTTCACTCTTAGGAAATATCTCAGGAATCAAGCTCCTTCCCCTAGAACAGGGGTCATAGAAAATTCCACCACATAATCTATAGTGATGCCTTGGACACATGATTGGGTAAAATCATGAACTATGCAACATGCAAGCAGAATTTACACTGTCAGCTATCCATTTTGTAAGTTTAGCTTCCAAAATATCATTTGCAGTACTAAAATTTGTATCTAAAAGGGTTTCATCCATTTCTTTCCAAGCATGCTCTAATGTACCTCTTTCCATAAGACGATTTGGATGCCTCCATAGCAGAAGCTCCTGTATAGCTGGTTCTTGCCTCTCTAGGACCTCTTCTTTCTCTCCCTCTATTCCACATACAATGGTTGGAAGGTGGGATCAAAACCCCCTATTCATGTTCCGTAACTCATTTTCAATTTCAAAAATAAAACATGCTAAAAATTTGTGGTGCTAAAACCCTTATCCTAGAAAGTTATGGCTTCTAAAATGCATTTTTTTGCTTTTTTATTTTAATGGTTTGTTCTATGTGTATATTATATATATGTCTTTTGTTGTTTTAGTTTATATATATATAACAAATATTTAATATACTATGGTCAAGTAAATAAAGAAGCATGAGAATGTAAGTGAACTTTCAAATTTAGTGGCAGGGAAGGACAAACCTTTTGGTTTCATTGGTGGTGTTATCTGATGTAATTTAGTTGTTGGTGATATAATCTAGGTGTTAGTGGGTAGAAATAATTCTACTTTTATGAAAATTCATATGACTTATTTTTTAATGTAGTTTTGATGCTATTATGAACAACATTGTAGAGTTTAGTTTTGCAACACTTTTAATGTTTTTTGTATTGGAGCAATGTGTTAGATACCTTCAAATGTTAGGAAACTAAAATTAGGTTGTATTCAGTATAGAAAGATATCTAGATTCTTGGAATTAGAAACTCTTAGGAGGTATTTAGAGAATGATGGAGTCAAAATATGAATAACAATCTATCTATTTTTTTCATGTCAAGAGAGAACACAATTATCAAGACGCAGACATAGCATCCAAGATGGCATCAAACTAGTAGTCAAAATCCCTATCACTTATTGTATGTAGGGAAGGTGGAGAAATATCTCAGGTTTCTTCTTTACAAGATGGACCCTCACTCACTCTATTCATTGATGGGGCCTACAACTATCCCATCATGTAATGTTTTGCTTGTTAGATCCTAACATAGAGGGATAATGCATCTGTGTTGGCCCATGTTGTACATCGAAGTCATCATCAACAATATTTTCATTTATGGATTATGGGCTTGTTGAGGCCTGGAAATTCGCAGGCAACAACAGAAAGGGATTCTCCCCAGTCAACGTTCCCAACTAGCCCGTGACTGTTTGGTATGGGGAATCCATCCGATTTGCGGTCCGACTACCGTAGGTCAAAGTAACAAAAACAAAGGTTTTACCGGTTGCGGCCCGGTCCACCGTGTATATTTTTGTATTTTTTGACTTAAGTATGATATGCACATGCCTAATTAACCATGCAGGGCGATAAGGATGCAAGGAGTATTCACAATGTGATGCGTAGGTTCTTACCTCTTGTCTTAGGCTCACAAGCATCTAAATCACATATGCAGAAATAAAACTAACTATCTACCTATCTATCTATCCCCGGGGAGCAAACTTTAATTTATTTGTGAGTAATGTGAATTGTGCATGTATCATAAAGAGAAATTACAGATAGCTGATATTTATTCCTACAACACATGAATGATTAAAGATATTTCAACAATCAGATAGCTAATTGTTTCATGAACAGCATACATAACTCATGGTGGTAATTCCACAAAATAAACCAGAAATCATTTAAACAAGAACATAGGTTCTGAGAGTTAGAACGATCTCACGGTTAATGGACAAAAAGATGGAAAAAACAAAATAGTTCATCTTTCATCCATCCACAGCATAACATTTGAAAGTGCCACCAATCTTCCTCCAGCAGGCAAACAATACTTCTTTATTGCAAAGAGAAATAGTTCTTCTTACAATATAGCTTTTTCATGTCTAACTGGGAAAAAGTCCCTCTTCCCTCTTAGCCTATTACATTTATACAAAAAGGTGAGACGGTTGGGCTGCCCAAAGTAACCTTTGGGCTTCCCAACTCTTCGTTTCCCAACTCTTGACTTTTCTCAAAGGTTTTCACAAAAGGTTACATATTACAAAAAATGACCGATCCTTTATGAGGAGGGTCCCACTTGGGCATCTAGAAATTTATTCCATGCCGAAGCTTCAGAGGAAATTCCCTCAAATGCACAAGGCTCTAAAAACTGAATATTTATCTCAAACTTAGCAGCCTGGTTCTTTATGGCCTCAATCCTGGCTGCACTCAATTGAAGCTAATCCTCCAGAAGCTGCACGCTAATAGCTGAATGATCTACTTCGCTCCTCAAGATCTGATCATCCAAGGCTTTAATGCACTGTACTTTAGCTTCCTCCTCCTAGTATCTCTTCTGCAGCAGCTCCACAAAGGCGTTGTCATCCGGGAAAGCCTCAAGCCTCTCCTCGGCCTCTATCTGGCATTGGTTGTAGGTAATGAGAAGCCTTCTGAAAAATTCAGTGCATGCTCCTTTCATCTTCTTAACTAATTTTTTGAAATCCTCCACAGTATTTATAGCAAATTCCAGCAATTCATAATCCCGCATGAGGGCCTGTGTATCCTTTGATGGCAGTTATGCTGGAGTTTCTTCCTTGTTTTCCATCCTTGCCATTATTGCAGTGAGGACTTCAAGGACGTCCTGAGATCGATCTACAAAGTAAGAGGAGGCCTCCAGGATTTCCTCCAATCTGCTATCTACCTGCAGCATCTTGCACCTTTCTCCTTCTATAGCAGTTTGTAGCTGTAGCATCTTAGCCTTCTGGGTCAAGATATGCTCCTTGAACGGCTGGAGGTTAACCTGCTGCTCCCTTGCTTCCTCCAGGGCAGTTTTCAGAGAAGAAATATGCTATTGATGTTTCTCTTTCTGCTCTTGGGAGTGCATCTCACTGGCCTGTAAGATAATATTTTGCTACTCTTCTAGCTCTTCTACTTTTCCTAGCAGCTGTTCCTTTTCACTCCTTAGCTCTTGACATTCTTTCTGCACTTTCTTCAGAGCCTCTTGTTTAGTTTCCATAACCTGTCTTTCTACTTCGAGGGCCTGCAATTCAGCCTTAGAAGCATTTATCTCCCTATGCATGTCTTCATACTTCCGCTTCATCCTATTTCTTTCTTCTCTCTCTTTCCTCAATGTATCTTTCAACTGAGCAGAGGACTTCTTGGACTGCTCCAAGTCAGTTATTACCTTGTCCATGTTATCTTCTGAGGCGTGGATTAGTGCAGTCCCGGCTCTCAAGGTGAATCTTGGATCTTGGTCTATTCCCAACATAACAGCCGTATCCGTGATCATTTTACCAGGCATATCTCCTGTTTCAACCCTCTTTTATGTTCTCTTTACTATCCTCTTTTTAGCCCTGTCATAAAACACAGTGTTAAAATCAAGGATTTCTTCTCCCTTTTTCTGCACAAAGGTGACCAGCTTTAGTGTGGGGACCATGGGTGTGCTGGCAACAGGCACTTGTGGGTCCTAAACCTTGGGGTTCTCCACGTCCTGGGTCTACCCTGCAGCTATTTCAAAAGATGACTGCTTTGTCTATGTCAACTTTAGCCTTATTCTTCTATCTTAGTTGCTTCTTCTGCTTTCTCAGCTGCTTCCTCAGCAGCCTTTCTTTTCTCTTCTTCTTCTGTGTGCAGCCACCCTGCAGCTTCTTGTGCCAACCTCTGGGCTTCCTCATTTCTCTTTCTGGACTCTTCATCAGCCTTGGCTTGTTCATCTCCCTTCCCACCTTTTGTGGTAATCTTCTTCTTAAACCTTGTTCGCAAGGTTGTCATGTTTACTACATTTCGGAAGATGGGCTCCTCTCAATCCCAATGGTGGGCATACTCAAAATGCATGTTGTGCTCTTTATAGTGTTCAACCACTTTGCCTTGAGTATCATTTCTACGGAAGGGCATTTCACCAAAATGAAATCTTTCCAGTTCTTCTACAAATTCATTGGCTTTCTTCACTTTGGTGAACTTGTAGCTCCCTAACTTGAAGGGCAAAGGGGGATAGGCGGTCTTCTTGTGCTCAAAAAAAAATCTACCTATTCCATCCAGGCACACTTGTCTGACTGCCTCCTTGTGAATAATGTAATCAATTGTGTATTTGGGCAGTAGGGAAGGTGCTCTCGAACCTCCAAACATCCTAAAGTACAGGCCATTTTCAGTCAAATAGTAGTCTGCATACTCCTCTATTACTTGCAGTGCCTCTTCTGACATACAATCACACTCCTTTAGGAAAATGAGTGTGTATAAGGGCATGATAAAGTGTTCACATAATTCTCGATAATGGCTGTGATATTTGTGTGCCCACAGCAGTTTATAGGCAGCATAGATAGACATTCTTTCCCTATCCCAGATGCACCTGAGTTCGGGGAAAGGCTGATTACACAATATGCAATCGATTAGTATGGAACTCATATAGAATTCAGACCTCTTTTGGGCCACTCCTCCCAAAGCTGAGGCCAAGCAAGCTAAAAGACTATTTGATACAAGGCTAGCCCAATTGAAAATTGTCCCCTGGGTTGCAACATGAAAAATGATGGGTATCCACTCCAACTTGAAGAACCTACCATGTGCTATTCCAAAAATCATATTGAGCATTAAAGCTATGAAACTATAAGGAGCCCTTAAGCTTGCTGTATCATAATCACCCATCAGTCTATATCTGTAATGTTTTCCCTACAACAGCATCCTTTTAAGAGTCTCTACCAGGTCCATTCTAATGTTGTTCAGCCAATCATCAGATAAAAATACTTGGGCTTCTGGCAGGTGGTAAGCCAACGCTACATATCCAGGGCTATATGGAGCATATCCTTGTCTTTCAACATTTTCCAGAATCATTGTTGTGACATCTTCCTGGGGCAGAATCCATCCAATTATTTTAGAGAATGGGAACAACTCTGGTCTGGTGGCGATCTTCATCAGTGAAGATCTTTCTATGTTGGCATATATGGACTCTTCTTCTAAGCCCATGTCAGGAACCTCTTTGCGGGTGATCAATCTATATAATTCCCCCCACTGGTATTCAGGTTCGATACCAGAAATGCACTTAGTGTCTTCGTATATGTATTCAGTTTTAGTGACAACTTCTACTTCGGGCTCTTCCTCGACCATGGGGGCCTTCTTCTTTTGCCTCTTTGACATTGTGAATTCTTCCTGCCATAAAATTGTACAATTAAGCCCTTTTGGCTGAGTGACAAACTTGTATACATCAATGTGCAGTGTGTCATTTCTTCTGTGTTTAACATGATAGCAATTAGTCAGTGAAGCAAATATGTGTGTACCTAGGCTTAAATGGCCTAACTAACAAAGCTATTGAATCACAATGTGCAGTGTTCAGTGACTTTGTCTATGTCCAACATGATGAAAAATAGTTATATACATTAAAATATACAAGCTACCACAAAAATTCTAACAATATAATCGGGCGAAAAGAACATCTACATTAACGCAAAGAAAACCTCTGCTCTCTGTGGGTGACATTATCGTTTCGCTGCACAGGGAAAACAGGGGAAAGATATACAAGACTTTAACAGTGCTTTAACAGAACCGTGCCCTTGCAGCTTATGGCCAACAAACTAAAGCAGTGATACATCCCTTTCAATCAGTTGGGGCTCGACCACTGGGGCTCAAATGGGATTGCATGGGACAACATGACGAAAACGATTGGGGTTTAAACGATGCAGGAAGCCCAAAAAATTGGAACAAACAGTCCCAAATCCACAAGGGAGGGCCATGGCAAACCTATTTCCACCATACATCATCATACAGGGTGGTTTGGTGCAGACAGCGTAACGGCCGCATGGAAAAACTACTCTAAGGGATAAACCGCCCTCCCACACAGTTAAGTTAAAAAACTCCACCTATATAGGTAGATAATTTAACGGGACGAGGAAAACGGCCGGGGAAACAAACCACCGTAGAAAATAGAACCACCAAACATTCAAACAGAAAGAGGAAAGGAAAATGAAGCCTACCTGGCATTGATGTGTAACCGGTGTGTATGGCGGGATGAAGACGGTCAGGCTACTACAGTTGCCACTTGGATGCGAGTACCAAAAATGGGGTCCGAACAAACTCGAGTGATCGACAGCACGATAGCGATAGAGCATGGGAGTTAAAAAATAATAATAGAAAAATAACCCCTCGACCGGGCATATATAGATATGGTCAAACTCTCATGGTAGGTAACATATCGGATGTCAAACCACTTTTGGATCGGAAGCTAAAACAGACTTACTTCCGCAACGGCGGACGGCCAAAGTGCTAAACCATCCACAATGGGTAAAGTCTGAATCGGATACAAACGACTACACATTGGAAGGGCTAGCTCTTCTTTCATCTGGAACGATAGAACCACAAGGACATCAGCATCCACAACGTTGGGGGTACAAATGACTCAAACGGTCGAAAGGAGAAAACTTCCCGCATCTGCAACGACGACAGCCCAAGACTTGCAGGCTCAATGAAAACAATAAACAGGGTTCAAAACTTCGAGCCATAATCGGGAGAGAATGAGGTTTTCCATCCGCAACGGTGGAAGAAGAAGTCATAACAGTTCCAATGCAAAACAAGAAAATATCCGATTAAAACCAATCGAATCGGGAGAAAATTTAAAGTTAGAACCGAACGTCCATCCGCAATGGCAGGAAACGGAACATTTAAGCAATGATTGGGAGAGGAAGTGTTTTTTCATCCATAACGCCAGAGAAGGAAATGACAAAACCTTCCGACATAAACCAAAAGATCGGCCGATGTGAAAACCAATGGATCGAAAGGTGAAAGTGTATTTCTTTCCGCAACGGAGGAAGACCAAAACAAAGATCCACCCGCAACGGTGGGGCACTGACCAAAATAACTTCCGGTTCAAGCATGCTCCAAATGCATTCAACGGCAGCGATAAAGCTTGATCAAATAGTGGATTGCGTCAAGAATCAGAGGGGGAATAAAAAACAATTGGTAGCTCAATCCAATCATTTAGAATTAACTCAAGGACAAATAACTAATCCAAGCAAAGGAGGGTCCTAAATTTTTTTTGGAATTTTGGGAAATTGTTGCAGCTGCAACAGGGATATATGCCAACTCCTAGTTCATGACGCATGTTCTAAATAGGAAAATAAATATACAAGGAGAGTGGATCTGGGGTCTATGATCCAAAAAATAGTGAGTATGTCATGGTACACATTGGAAGTGTCTCTCCTAATATCCGAATCCAAATGAGGAAAACTTGAAATAGTAATATGTCTAAAAGAAGTAGAAGAACTAGAAGGGGAGATATAATGGGTAGTGTGTCGATGTCGGGAGTGGGGAGCCTATTGTTGTGATTTGGATGCATACAACTGATTGTTGGGATGGTGTCAAGACCAACAATTTCGATGGGGTCGGGAGGACATAGAGGTGGTATATAGTTAGAAGTAGTGTCATCCTTTGTCAATATCTAGAAGCCCCTAGAGGAGGAGAGCACTGGAAAGCAGGAAGTGATATGTTGAGTGGAGGCCAGTCTTGACTACAAATATTGCTGGAGGAGGAGGGACAAAAGGAAATAGTAAACATGTTTTTTTTAAACTATGGTGTGGATCTATCAATTTAGGAGCCTCATACACACAATTCTTTATCTTTCTCCCAATAATTACATCAAAAAAATTGATTTCGTAAAGTTCACAATATTTCGATAGATTTTATTGACTAAGGACAATTGAGAAAGGATTGATAAAAGCAACAATAGGTTTTCGTAAGTGTGGTTTTTTTGGATTTTTATGTCATGGTTATCATGTTCAACCCACTTTCCCCATATTTGTTCCCTCTTTTTGTCTATGATTTCTCAAACCAACAAGAGTTGGAGCACGATAGTCTAGGTGTAAGTTAGAGTAGATGCCACATAAAAAACACAGTTTATATATTGTATGGACATGCTCAACTTCAAATCAATGAAGACCAGTTTCAAGTCCTAAGTGAATTTGATAGAAGAGATGGCATGACCCCTTGTTTGCAAACTTTAGTAGTATGCACACCTTTATAAAATTTTAATTTGAGTTATTGAGTTCAAATTACAATAAGAAATTTAAAATAAGTTTCTATTTAGTTGTAAAATATTTTAATATTCTTTAGTATCACTATTTCATTCATTTGATGAACATACTTTTATCAAGTTCAATTTATCTATAAATCATCTTATTAAATGAGACAATTTTTGGAGTTGATTTCGAGTTGACCATCATGCAGTGTTACTTAACCCTTAGACTTGAAACACATACCATGTCAATTATGGGTAAGTAGGGGCCATTTATCAAGTTTCTTCCATAAAGTCTCTTTGCAATTTAGACACTTCTTTGTATATGAAGTAGTGTGGAAAGAAGCTTTAGCCTTCAAATAGGAGGAAACCAAGTGGTCATGTGCAAAAGAATACCCTATGGTGAAAATAAATGCATTCATAGTCCAACATTTGAATTTCAGTACAACCATTTCAACATATAATGGTTTCCTAGAAAAGACACTTTTTCAAATCAACCTTATTGCAAATACAAGCACAAGAAGTAGTCACCAAATTTACCATATCTAGAGTAAGGGTAACAAAGTTATATAGTGCATATTTAATGGAAATAACAAAGTTGGCATGCCAATACTCTAGAGGAAAACTAAGAATTCACATCTATATAGGGACTAAAGGTAGAATTTCAATGTACAAGTGGAATCCTTTCCGCTAAAGCCTAATAAAGAAGTCAAGGATACAATTAAGAATGACACTATTTGTAGAGGTAGAGATAAATTAAAGGATAAAAATATCATAATCATATGGTGAATCACCAGAATGTCTCATATGAATGAACCCCAATGACCAATAATATAGACACCCAAACTTATAGTTATCATAATAATATTTATCATTCAATGTCTTTCATAACTTATTACCCTTGCACATCAACCCATCAACTATGTGTTCGAAGGTGGTTTTGAGAATAGTTAGATGTGCAACATTGCGAATGCTGTGCAAAGTCAAAGATGTTGCACAAGGTGGAAGATGGAGCATAAGGAAGCTTAACTATATTTTATGTATTTTGGACATATTTTGTAGATTTGGACCGCATTATGTGGATTATGGTCATCTTTTTGTAGATTTTGGTCCAAATAGTTAGGAATTTGACTTAAGTGGACCACTAATGTAAAGGAGCAATCTTATAAGAAGATCTAGGATTGTGAATTTTGGGATATCTTTGGTGCATCTATGGTCTTTGTATGAATTGATATCCGTTGATCTGTTGATAATATGCAGATACATTGAAGAAATGTTTTGGATAAACTTGTGTTTTGTTGCTAAGATTAATATGACATGATGGATATTGGGCAGAAACATTGTGTCTGTTTACATATTTTTTTTCCTGTTTTTTGTGATCTCAATGTGAATGCGATGTGTACTTGTGATTGGTGCGATGCTTCTCTTTTATGAATGATGATAACTTAATAGATATGTTTATGCACTGATGTTTATGCTGTGATCTGAGTATGTTGATCCAATCTACTAAATCATGGTATGAATTGGTGAATGGATAATCTAAACTATTAGATATGTTAAGTAGTGTTGTGATGATCTAATCATAGATGTGCATTCCTCCTTCATACTGCAGAAAATTGGTTCTGATAGTTCTCTCTCGAACATCTTGGGTGAGACTTCACCTATTCTGCATGTGTTGTTGGACGGGGTAAAGCCTGTTTGGGCTGGTGCTCAAGGAAATCGCTGCATTTTGGGTGTCGATAGGGAGTGAACCCCCGTCGACGAGTCTATGTCAATGAGTAGTTCTGCTGCCGGGTCCATATGTTATCAATTCCATTACTTAAGGATGTGCAATACAACTGCAACAGTTATATGGTGTGATGCTTCCTAAGGTGGTAAACGATAGCAGACTGAATCCCTACAGGATGATCCCGGAGCCACGTGATGCTTGAGGCACTACATGATATGGAAAAAAATTCTCTTTATTTTTGCATAGGATGGAATTTCGGAGGTTGGCGCACCATAAGGAAGTGGTTGAGTAGGTAGAGGAGTCAATATTGCGGGTGGGGAGTTATATCATGATGACCGCAGGTCCACGATAGAGTCAAATTACAAATAAATACAATAGTTAAAGTAGTTAGTCGATGACACTTTTTAGGCAAGATGCACCTTAATGGAGGATCCAACCGTTAGATTGGTGGGATTGACAGTAGATTTGGGTGATTAATACATGATTTGCTTGAAATGATTAAAAGGGATCGTAATGATTTGGTCATCATGATCGGGTGATCGACTTAGCCCTATAAGAAGAGGTCAGACACGGTCAAAATTCACCATTGTGAAAGATTTTTTTGTTGACAGAGTTGTAGAGTTACTATAGTGAGTTTTCTTGCATTGAGTATTTGAGTTGTTGATCAGCGTAAGGTTGAGGTTCCCGTCGAGAACTTGGGGGAACATTTTCGGCATGCCAAGTGAGGTGGTTATAGTAGAGATTTCAAGCGAGACGGACTCATCAGTTATTGGGGTACACATTGAAGAATAGGTTGCAAGCATGTCGGTGGGTTCATCATCGGTTCCAATGAAGAAGAGGGGGGTGTAGCGGCCCAAATCCCCAGTTCAGAAGAAGCACTAGACTAAACATTATGTGTGAGCATAGGAGGATGCACTTGGATAAAATGGACCATCAACATCTGGGGCTGAGGACTACTCAACCAAGACATGGGTGTCCATGAGAGACATCCCTGGCTATGTTCCTCCATGTCAACCCGATGCGAATCCTAGGAAGATCATGAAGAATCAAAGGTACCCAGTCAAGATGTTAGAAATACTGTAGGGCATGGTATGCACCATGGAAATCATGCCCTCAAATACACAAATGAAGTATGATGATCATGATATGCTCACACAAATGGAGATCACGACAGCTTCGTATGTACCTGTGACACAAACTGGAGGAGGAACAGTAGCACACATTCCATGGGATTGGGCACGTGGTTTGGAGATAGTAGTGATGTGGGAACTTATTAACACACCACACTTTGGGTAGTTGACAGAAGCAAATGCATGTGTGAAGAAGCTCTTAGCATGCTTCCATGGTAGGATTTTGTGGCTGGACCGGTCGGTGGTAGTAATTGTTGCACTCATTTCATATATTATAGGGTTTTATAAGGGGGGGCCTGACCCATCACAATATTTTAAGGGGAAATACAACGACAAGAAGTTGGTCACCAAGTTGAAGAAAATATATAAATTGTAGTGTGACGGGTGGGAATACTGTGTTGATGGCATAAATGATCAGGTTTTCCACATCGCAGTGAGAATTATGGTTAGCAATATAGTCAGAATGAATCGACCCAAACAATGTCATTCAGACATCATTACATGCGCAGAGCGGTGTGCACAAGGGGTGCAGATGAATTGGTCGTTGTTCTTCATGAACTAGATGATGAATGATGCACTAGCAGTCCAAGCAAGGCATCGACTGTTCACCTACAACTGGCTTCTTATTTTTATTATGCTTATGGCTTGGATGGAGCCAGAATATTATCAAGAGATGGAGGTGGATGTAGTGAAGGTTTGAAAGGAAGCGCGCTACCAGAACCTCTAGTATGTGAAGGAAGCTGAGAAACTTAAGGACTATGCAATTCAGTTGTGGATATATTGGGAGGCGCTGCAGGATGGAAATATGAAGGTTCTTAGAATGTGAGAGGAGGAAGTGACAAAATTACAACTTGTTATCTAGTTTGCAATTGGGCTGCATGCCATTCATGTACAAAAGCTACAAGATCTAGATAAGTAGTGGTTTTTGACAACATACAAGCTTTATGATGCGGAGATGGAATCTATTATCGCTGATTGGACCATGGAGTGGCACGAACCTATTAGCATCAAGGAAGTGTCAACAAACCCACTAGCGGATGCACCGATGGATCCTCTGCTAGACCCACCGAGTGGCAACGAATAAGATGTAGCATCGAAGCGATCTCTAACTTATTCAGTAGTAGATCATATATTTAAGGATTCTCGTACGAAGAACCGACAGGAAAAGGGTGCAACTAGTAGAACTACATGAGTGACTAAAGAAAAATTGAACCACATCATTACAGCCCTTACAAGAGCGACTAATGCGACAAGAGAGGAGATGAAGAAGCAAGCGGATGAAGGATTTGGTGAGGTGTACAAATTCCATCATACATTAATTGATTCAGTATTAAACATGGTACTGGAAGGAACCAATTTGCAAGAATGTTGGTTCGATCATCACTGGTAAGCGAATTAGGAATGTTCAAATTCTGCCGCATGTGATCTAGACCAAGAATGAGGATGTCAATGCCTCACCTCAAAAATTTCAGGATCTTTCACTAGACATCAATGAACTATTGACCCATACATTGGTGCAGTTGTAGAGGGTTTCTGATGAGGTGTTGGCAAATAGGGAGCACATATTGGGTGATCACCTTTTGAGGTCATAGGAGAAAGAGGCTAAAGCATGGACGAATATTGAGTCACTTAAAAAGGGGCAAGATTGGCTGAAATAGGAGAAATAAAAGGAGATTGAGGCACTTAAAAAAGAGAAAGATCGATTGATAGTGGAGAAAGCACAACTCTGGGACATCAGAGTGCGCTTAGAGAAGGAAGTTTCGGTTTCTTGTCAACAAGTGCCGAAAAACACTAAGAACATGGATGTGGAAGAAAAAGAAGAGTGACTTGGGGCCATAATTTCCCAGTTGAAGCATGAAAATGAAAATATACATGCCCTGGTAGATCCAGGCACCCCGTTGGAGAAGGATGCGGAAAGGAAAAGCGCCTTTGAGTACTTGGGAACGCAGTTAGAGGAACTGGAGAAAGAAGCAAAGAAATTCAGTGGGGCAGTGTAGTCCAAGATGTGCATTTGGATCAACTTACCACGCAGTTGCAAGAAGTCGAGGGGCAGTTGGAAACACTAAGGACATCACTTAAAGTGATTCTCCTAGTTGTACAGATCAAGAAGGGAGCTGAAATGAAGGCATTACAACAGTGCATTGTGAAAGAAAGGGAGCATTAGCAGCGATGAACCACACGGTTGGATGAGCTCCAGGATGTTGGAGAGCATCTTTCAGTAAATATAGTTTCATTACTATAGGAAGTTCATGATGGCCGAAGAGATATCACTGCAAAGATTGTCAAGCATCTGTTGGAACGCGAAGTGACAAAAAGTTGAGAAATTACTGATAATATCAAGGATAATATCAAAAAGATCACCCAAAAGTATGAGGAATTCAAGGTGAATATCAATGGTTACACCATTTTGAGCTGATGTGGCTCGAGGGCGAGCCACAAGATTGTGTCGGTGGCCTGTTGGCATGCAGTTTTGAGAATAGTTAGTTGTGCAGCATCGTGGATGTTGCACAAAGTCAAATATTTTGTGCAAGCTGGAAGATGGAGCACAAGAAGGATTAACTATATTTTATGTATTTTGGTCATATTTTGTAGATTTGGATCACATTATGTGGATTGTGGTCATCATTTTGTAGATTTTGGTCCAAGTAGTTAGGAATTTGACTTAAGTGGACCACCAATGTAAAGGCGCAAGACTATAAGTAGATATAGGATTGTCAATGTTGAGATATCTTTGGTGCGTCTATGATCCTTGTATGAACTGAGATCCTTTGATCTGTTGATATTCTGGAGATACATTGAAGAATAATTTTGGAGAACTTGTGTTTTGCTGCGAATATTAATATGGCATGACGAAGATTGGGAATAAACATTGTGTATTTTTACATCTTTCTATTTTCCTACTTTCTAGAATCTTAATGTGAATGCAATGTGTACCTGTGAATGATGCAATGCTTCTGTGTTATGAATGATGATAACTTACTAGATCTGTTTATGAACCAATGTTTATGCTATGATCCGAGTATGTTGATATGATCTACTAAATGATGGTATGAATTGGTGAATGGATAATATGAATGATTAGATATTTTAAGTAATGTTACATTGATCTAATAGTAGATGCATAGTCCTCCTTCATACTGCAAAAACTTGGTTCTAATGGTTCTCCCTCGAACATCTTGGCTGAGACTTCAGCTTCTGTGCAGGTGTTCCTAAATGTGGTAAATCCTATCTGTGTCGATTCTCAGGGAGATCGTTGCATTTTGGGTGTCAACAAAGAGCGAATTCCTATCAACAAGTCTATGTCAAAACTATGTAGTAGTCCTCCTTTACCCTAGAGGGAAATTTTAAAATCAAGTCCCAAGGTGTACTTATCGATGTAGATAGACAAAAAAGAGGGATCCTCAAGACATGTTCCATGATCCAAAATATAGATTATATGGACAATGGATGGGTCCAAAATCTAGACTGTGGGAATATCCCATTTCACTAACATAAAATGGAATTAGCATTTCCATTAATTATGGGACAAACCCATTAATGTTAAACATGTGTAAGTGGAGGAGAATGGAAATAGGAAATATGATGTTTTTGTAGTAGTTTAGAGGAAAGGGAAGGGTGTGCCACTAAGAAACCCAAACTAATGTCCCTTGCTTCGTTAAAATCACTCGTGAGGTGAATAACCATGATAAAATGGAGGAGGGATATAAACCCAATCCCAATGAATTAATAAATAATACAACCGAGATCATAATGAAAGTAAGGAGAACTTAATAATAAAGGATACAATACACACTAATGAAACAACAAATCAAAATCATATCCAAGGAGTAGGGTAGGAAGAAAAAATAACTAGGAGACAAAATAAGAGGCTATATACATGAAACTAAATGAATTTAAGATAAAACCCACACCAAAGAAATGGAATCAACAGACGAAAAGGAATGAGATTGTGGCAATGGTAAAATAGCAATATTGTAAATGACCTTGATACTGAAAAAGGAAAAGAGAGCATACAGAAGATATATAAATTAGAATTGAATGCAAGAGGAGGAGGAGGATGTGGAAGAAGTGGGCATGGAGTTATTAGCCTCACATTATAATAAAACATTTATAATTTCCCTTTCAAGTTAGAAACTGGTGTATCTACACTAGCACATTATAAATGGAAATGGGAGGATATAAATGTTTACGGATTATCAAGTTCCCATAAGAAATCATGAATAGACAAAAATCCCGCAAAGTTGACAAAGTCTAAGTTGGGACGCGGGGAGAAACTTGTCAATGATAACTTGAAGGAGAAAATGGAGTAATTAATTAAACCAAGACAAACAACCTCACATAAGGATACATTTCTTCAAACCCCTAGGCCTTCTAAATGAATATTCTCTTGGAGAAAATAAGGGGCAATAATGCACCTAAGAAAAAAAAAATTTGAAAAACAAAATAAGTGTAGAAAAACTAGACTTAGTATTTATTCAAGAAACAAAATGCAAAATGTATAACATGTATAAATTCACCAAAATTATATGGGGAGGATGTGATTTCTTGAATGGAGTAATAAGAGGATTTTCAAGAGTTATGGAAATGGTGTAGGATCCCATAACATGGATCTAGAAAACTAACTTACCACATAATGATGGATGACTAGCAATTTTTACTTTAGACTCAAGGGTAAAGGGAAGTATAACTAATGTATATGGGTTCATTGATCCCTGACAAATTCTAGACTAATGTTTGGAAAAAATATGTAGGATTAAGGCCCTCCACAATTAGGAACATTGAATCATTAGAGAATACCTAACCACAACAAATTCCCTCTTTGAAAAGAAAGGATGAGTGTAAAGGTAGGATGCAGAAAGCTAGTTTCTCCTGGACCTTTTAGAGCGTTGATAATTTTTGGATGTGTTTCCAAAGAATGTTATATTCACTTGGAACAATTGGTGTGGAGGGTTGATTCACGTTGTAAAAATACTAAATCAAGTTCTTATTTAAGATCCCCTCTTCTCAAATTACTTCGAAATATGTTATTTTATTCTTCTAGCCATTAGATTCGACAAGGATTGGATAATTTTCCTATCCTCTTATATTGGAACCTACAAGGTGATCCCTAAAAACACCTTTCCCATATGTTCCATTTCCACTACATCCCAAATAATTATAATATGAAATAGGCAAGTAAAAATTTGTCACTCAATGAAACCATGTGGACAAGAAGGAAATAGGAATCATTGCACCTTCTAAATGGTCCATAGTTGTACTATGGCAGTTTTATCACACTTCATGAAATGACAATGAAGGATTCAACACCAACAATTAACTATAATATGTGAGGCCCTAACAACTAAAACCCCTAATAACTAATCCCTTGAACCCTTAAACCTAAAACTCATTATACACCTAGCTCCAAACCCCCCTAATGTGACCTTAATGGCCATAGTGACCATAAACCCGTTGAACTCGACTTCGTGTAACAAACTTTAAATGGACACCATATCCTACTCACATGAAAAATTTCCCATTTATAAGGCCTACATAGTGGCTAAGGACCCCACAATTTATGGCTCATGAAACCTTTACATTCGTATCATTTGTAACCATGCATGTTGTTCTAAACCTCAAAATGACCATGACCATATCCAACTTGCATGCCAAATATTCCCTGTGGAGGGTGTTTGGTGTTAATTTGGGGCCCTGTGTATGGAGCATGAGCTTTAGAGGAAAATGTTACATCCTAAGACCATAGTTTTGACTATATTTTAAGTCACGCATCAAGAACCAGCTCTTATGTGCAATTTTTCAAAATGATGACCATATCTCACATGTAGACTAGATATTTTCTATGCAGATTCATGCTATGTGATGGTCAAGGGAATCATGATGGTCCATGACCTCATAAAGAAATGGTGTGAATGTAGGCCATAAATTTAAACCCTATACCATGGTGTGGGTCAATAGATCTTAATGTTCCAGTCAACATGAATAATGTGAAGGTGGAAGATAAACTTGAAGGTGATTCAAAATTAAACTCATGGAAGTATATGATACTTATTATCCTAGAGGAGAATGATCTTCTAAAGTTTGTAAATGAAAAGCTACCATAACTAGAAGAAAAAGTAGAGAATACTACATTGAGGAAGAATGATGTGAAGGAAACAAGGATCCTAATAGATGCAATAAATACAACTTGATACCTCATATTTCTCATAAGAAGAAAACCAAAAATATGTTTGGAGTCTTGAAGAATTTTTTTGAAAATAGAAACATCAATAGAGCTCTTTCCTTAAGACGACAACTCTCTAACATCAAGATGAAAACGTCATGAGAGTCAGTTGCATCCTACCTCATGAATATTTCTAAGCTAAGAGATCAATTGAGAACCATTGGAGAATTGATTGAAGATATAGAACTTATCATGATGACTCTTAATGGTTTCCCCTCCTCCTAGGAACCATTCATTCAGAGTATTAGCGGGTGATCCAAATTTCCCAAGTTTGATCGATTGTGGGAAGACTTTACACAATAAGAGACCAGAATTGAAGCTAGAGGCATATTTCATGGAACTAAACATGAAGAAAACCATGCCCTTACATATCATGGAAACAAGTGAAATGGTAAGAGAAGAAAGTTACATGGAATAAAATACAAAGGTGAAATATCAAGTCCCAATCCAAAAGAAAAGGAGAATAAGGATTTTTCTTGTATTTAGTGATTTAGATGTCAAAAGTATGGTCACTATGCCAAAAAGTGTCTCAGATCAAAAAAGAGAAAACACCAAACCTCAACTGCTTATATTGATGCATATACTCCACACAAGAAAGTCAAGGAATGATCATTTTGAAGAAAGTATGTAGGATCGTCGAAAGGAGTTCTTCTTCTAGTACTCTCCATGTGTGCACCAATGACGAATTTATCAAGATGATGTGAATTTCCTTGGTAATGTGTGAAGAGAAAGATTGCAGTTTCTTTAATGGGATTTCAACAAGAATGAATATCAAGGTTAGAGGACTCCTATGATCTCTAAAAGGATGCAGAGATCAATATGGAACCCACAAAACAACAAAAGATAAGTATTTGTATTTGGATTATCATTTGTCATTATGTCTCTTGTAGATCATATTTGTATGTTTTGAACATATTTTCATAATAGTTGTATATAGATATGTTTTCCAATAATTTGTTTCTTATGTATTGCATATTATGTAGATAATTCGGTAAGTGGAGGTTATAGTGTTTCATAACATTCTATGAGCCCGTGATGGAGCTAGTATAAGATGAAACCTATTTGCTAACATGTTGAGAGTTGTGTACGCTCTCGATAGTTTGTTCTGGTGGAGATGGAAGGAATATAGATAGTTACCAATTGTGTTTGGAATATGGATGGATGTTGTGCTCAATAATTGGCTAATATTCTTATATAAATGTGTGAACTATTGTCAGTTCAATGAAATGTCCACATAATTTGATTGAATTTCATGATTCTACAATATTGATAACTATATTATTGGATTTGAATTGTAGGGAAAGACCATATGCTATGGAATACAAAGGAAGGATAATGAGGCTTTTTCTAGAGGACAAGTGATGGAAATATATATCTCATTGATATTTAGTGTTCGAGAGAGAGAAGGATGCTCAAAATCTGAAAGCTTCTAGGAGAATGGATTATGTGATAAAGTGAGAAACACTAATATGAAATAGATGTCGATATAGTACATTCATTCATATGTGGATACATTACCCAAATATCCAGAGAATATCATATGGAAATTGATGGTTGGGACGATGACCCAATGAATGATGATCCATTTGCTATAATTTTTCATTCTATCGATGATCATGAGAAGCAGTTGGCATCTAGTTGGAGTCATGGCAGGATCTAGAAGTGGTTAGAGCCTTTTAGTCCTAAAGGACGTGATCAACTACTCAATTTAATTCTAAGGATATAGAGAAAATTATTGACAAGTGTAGAGGAAGTTATCCCTGAGTCCAATATGAGGATCTAGGACCATTATACCACATATTGGTATTGGAGGTGTGGATGAGACCTAATGAGATCTTCCTCCTGTAAGGGAAGAGCACAATTGAGATCCTAAGTAGATATAACATGATGGACTATGAGTACATGTCTACAATAATGGAAACAAATGCAAGTGATGTTGTTTTTTTATTCCTATTTGGTGGATCCCACTATACAGAAAGTTGAGAGGATCCTTAATGTACCTATTCATCACTAGGAAAGATACTTGTAGTAAGGAGATGTGCTTATTTTCTCTGTGACAGTTAGTGTTAGTATTGGCACTTGAAATGAAAGATCATATAGGCTAATGGACTATCCTGTAGGAATATCTAAAGGGAGAGTATGATGCTCAGATCATGTAGAGGGAGAAAGCTTCTCTAGTACAGAGGGATATGTGATGATCTTGAAGATGGATGTATGCAACATCAAGCATGCATTCTCCCAGTATTAGTCACATGACTTCACTAAGGGTAGATGAGTCAGAATAGGGAAATGAATTATTCCAAACACTATGTGATAGAGTGGGGAGAATAGTCTCTAAATGACTAAAAATGGGACCATACCTTCTCCTGGTAAATTTGTGATGGAGTGGAGATATTAGTCCCATGTTAACTATCTCATTGAGACGGAAGGATGATTTTATAGTGACATTCTCTTAGACATTTTGTGAGCGAGTGGGGAGATTTATTGGACACCCTATAAAGGGGTGGAGAGACCATTGCATTGTCTCATACACTCTATGATGTTGTGGGGAGATATCTCAAACCCTATGAAAAGGTGGAGAGGCCATTTAATTATCCCAAACACTCTGTGATGGAGTAAGGATATATATAGAACACTCTATGAAGGGGTGTATAGGCCACAACATTCTCTCATACACTCTATGATAGAGTGGGGATATCTCTTGGACAACTTGTGAAGGGGTGGAGAGGCCACTGCATTCTCCTGAACACTCTGTGATGGAGTGAGATATATATCCAACATACTGTCAAGGGATGGAGAGACCAACACATGCTCCTGGACACTCTATGACTGAGTGGAGAGATCTATTGGAAATCATATGATGTGATGGATAAATTTATTGAATTTTCCTAGGTACTCTTAGAAAGAGCGGGGAGATCTTTGAGACACCCTGTGCTAGGGTGGAGAGGCTGGTGCATACTAGTGCATATTGGTACATAATAGCGCATATTACATGTAGGATCTCCAATGGAATGGATTGAGATAGTGTATGTGGACCCACCAATGTAGTGGGTTGAGTTGATGATTCCTCGATAGAATAAGTTGAGTTGTTACATGTAGGTTCCCCAATGTCCAGTGTTGAGTTGGTGCATATTAACTCTGCGATGGACTGGGTTGAGTTGTTTACACTTCTCGATGGATTGAGATTATGTTGGAAGAACTTGCTTATGAGATAGAGATGTTAGAGACATTTTTTATTTACAAATAATATCCATACATGTTCTAGTATGATTTTTCTTCCCTAGTTAAGAGGGAGTGTTGATGTAGTAGTTGTGTGAGGCATCCTCACCAACTCAGCCTTAGAAAATATAATAATAAACAATGATTATTATGCATAAAAGGAAATTTAGAACATATTAATTGTGCAAGTTGGCCCCAGTTAAAGTGAAAAAGGAAACATAAATTCAACTATAAATAACAAGGTGCCTCACTCATTTTCACCTAACCAACTTCACTCCACTCAAGGAAGAAATTCGCTACCAGCTAGAAGAAGTATTTTTCGGGGTTACCTATCTTTGGAGGACTTTGTCCTTCATTCTTGGGTTTATCTTCTGCTATATCTGATTACTATGTATTTGATGTATGTTGTACTTTGAACTAAGATCTCTATCACAAGGTTGTTGTGTTTTATGCCTTGTGGTTTCCAAGGTCAAAATATTGTGTCTATTATTTCTATAGTTGGTTTTTCTTTTAGTGATCCTACTATATATTATACTACATATAATATTTGAATTATACTTCTACCTTTAAAAAATATCAGGTAAGCCTTTAAGGGGGGGGGGGGTCTTTCCAACTCCCACCCGCAAAAGTCCAACACGAAATTTTTTTTTTTCGGGGGGGGGGGGGGGGCGGGGGGGGGGGGGGGGGGGGTGTATTTCCCACGTATTTCCAACCCCCCCCCCAAAAAAAAAGTTCGATCCATGTTGGAATTTTTGGGTGGGGTGATTACAACCCCTCCCCTAAAATTCCAAAAGGAGTTTTCTTTAAGGACCGCCCCCAAATACCTAAAATAACTTTTGGGGGAAACCTTCGTAAGAAACAACTGCTCCTATAAGTATATTTATCATGAATTTTAGGGGGGGTTTCTAAAAAGGGCCTTCAAAAACATCTTTAGGGGGGGTATTTCTAACCCCCCCACCCCCCTGAATTCCTGAGAATTGGAATTTTGAATTTTGTTTTGTGGTGGAGGGGGGGGGGGGGGGGGGGTTTAAAAACCTCCCCCAAAATTCTTGAGACTTGGACCTTTTTTGGGAGGGGGGGGGGGGGTTAAAAAACAGCCCCAAAAATTCCACATAATTGGATTTTTTGCGGTGGGCGTTAAAAACCACCCCCAAATGTCCAATTTTTAGGACTTTTGAGGGGTGTTTTTAAGAACCGCCCCCAAAGAACTGAAAAAAATTGGGTGGGGGAGTTAGCGAAACCACCACAATCCAAAACTACCCCCAAAATGGTATTTTGTTGTAGTGATTCACAACCACATCCTTTCTTATCTAGATACTAAGATGGATAAGGTGTTCTTCTTTTTCATGGGTTGAATCCTTCATATTCCTCATCACTTGAGAAATAAAATCTTTCTTCTCTGAGTCTTTTCAGTGTTGGTTCATCATCTTTAATGGTGTGAGCATGATGTCTCTTCTTGTTTGACTTATTTTTGAAGGAGCCTCTATTTCTGGGACAATCTATAGAGTAATGTCCCTTCTCATCACAAGTGTAGCATCGAATGTTGGAAGGATCTCTTTTGAAGCTCTTTTGTCTTTTGTAACGATGTTCCTCCCTTTTGTTTTGATGGTGATCCTCTTTTCTATGATTTCTTATGGTGTGAAATGGGAGATATTTATCTTCAGTTGATATCATCTTCTCTTCTCTTGTTATGAGTCGATATTCTTCTCAGATTCTGCTGAAAGTGATCAAATTCCTTCGGGTACATATTCCTTGAATGAATGAATGTAGTGATATTGGAAGAACGTTCAAGGTGGTCATAACAATATCTCCTTCTTCTACATTCTCTTCGACGGATTCAAGTTGTTTGTTGATTTTGAAAACCCTTGTGAAGTAGGATTACATGGTATCTGAATTTTGTATATTCACATTCTTTAGTTGGTTCCTCAATGTCATTTTTTGGTTGATGTTATTTCCTTTGAACAACTTTGTCAAATCATTGAACACTTACTTAAGTGTCTCCAAGGATGAAACACGGTGGATGAGATGATCCTTAATAGAATCTGCAATGATTCTCTTGGCCTTAGCCAATTTCTTATTATGGATGGCCTTATCCTCATCTCCCCCTGGTTCTAAAACTTCCTTACTGATATACTGATCCAAATTTTTTTATTCAAGGATTAGGGAGATGTTATACTTCCATGCTTGGATGTTTCTATCTCCCCCAAGATTATCATAAAGTTGGGCGTGATGATTCATTTTTAAATGTGAGCCTCAAATGGAAATTATAATGAAATATATATTACTGATTTGAGATTCCCAAGCTGATTTTGGAGTTGGCTGATCTAGGGTTCCATACAAAAACCCTAATTTTTCAAAATTGGAATCTTGGAATTCTGTTTGGATAGAAATATTTTCCTCCTTGAGGTGAGTTTTTCAATGAGATCATTTTTCAAATTGGTTGGAGGGAAACTCCAAAAAATTAATTCCCTTATTTCCCCTAACAGTAAAGATGAGTCCAAACATCAAAATTCTCAGAATTGAATTCTAACTTCACATAAAGATTCACCCTTCTAGGGAGAGTTCCATAATGTACTCCTTTTTTCCAACTTGATGGAGGAAATCCCCAAACGTTTGATGCCCTAGTTTTCTTCCTCCACTAGTGTCTGGGACAAAAATGAAAATTCATCAAATTTGATTATGCTTCCTCCAAAATATGAGCACTTCTGAGGAAATTTATCCTATCCCTATTTTCTTGATGATTTGTGAAGAGAAGACCTTTAACTAGGAAGCCCTAATTTTTTCTATTGCATAGTGCCTTCTTTTAGAGAGGTTTTGATACCATGTTAGTTTTGCTAATATTATTCAGATTGATTAGGATATTTATCTTAAAGAATATAAACCACACTAAGATGCATAAGATAGAGCAGATACACAATACACAATATTTTCCTCCGGGAAACCATAAAGGAGAAAACCCGCAAGATTCCTCGGAATAGTCCCCTCGTTAAGAAATTATCATAAGATAGAAAGATACAAGTATAAGGATCCTTCTGCATCTCTCTCTCTCTCTCTCTCTCTCTCTCTCTCTCTCTCTCTCTCTCTCTCTCTCTATCTCTCTCTATCCTCCTTGTTCTTGTCTCTCTCCTCATGCGAACTTGAGTGAGTGAGTGTGTTTCTAAATGAGGGAGGGAACCTCCCTATTTATACACATCAAGTGATTGACCTAATAATTTAAATGGGATGACCTCTTACACTAACAGGGATGAATTCACCTAGGGAGACTCAAAAATAAATTTTATTATATTCAACTAGGGGACTACTGCCCCAACTTACAACAAAGGGTTTACCTCAATTACCACATACAATAATGACATCAAAAAAGGAGGGAAACACATCTCTAATGGGGGTACAACAATATACAATGATAATATACATCAAAATATCTTCTGAAGTTACAAATACAACAAGAAGGTATACATATGAAAGTATCATTCATGCACACCACAAAAGCTCATACCAGTAATATCCATTAACCACTATTTAGGAAATATTTTAACAACTAAAGTTTAACTAGACCCTTTTCCACAAAATCCATTATAGATGTGCATATGACACATTATAACCAACCAAACAATATATATTTCCTAATCCAAAGAAACCATATAATTACAAATATATTCTATTAATACAAGAAAAATCACAATATCACCTTTTCAAATTCTAATTCACGATCTTATTAGTGTACTTAGTTTAATAGTTTTAAATAAACAATACAAGGAAACTAAATTTTAGTGGATATTTTTGTAGAACACCCCCCACCGGCGCAAATTCTCCCTTCTTCATTTCTAATCGAGGTTTCTAGCAAAGGAAAGTTGGTGAAGGTTTTGTAGATAATTTGCTTCCATCCTATGTAGATAATCATGGTGCTCCAATATGATTTAATATCAAATGCATTGTTTCTCCATGGATATATGTGAAGTAGAACAACAACATGCCAAAAATACATATGTGCTCCAATTTCCACATGACGAACTTGTGCTCCCCATTGGTCTAAGTGTACTTGTAATTTGCATTTTTTTAGGTGCATGGATAATTCCATACCAATATGTGTCAAAGTTCCAACAAACCCAAAATACATTGGTGCTCATTTTAACTACTAGCATACGAGTGATTCACATTAGTTTAGGAGAACTAGTGTCTGTTGGGGTCTAGTTTCTCAATGTATTGGTCATTATGTAATAATGGGTTGTTAAGGGGTTTTTATGTGCTTTTATGTGTTTTTACACAAAGTAATGGAATTAAATGAAATATTTTATCGTAAAATTATTCGACAGGGATGGTATAAATAAGAAATTCTTGAGAAGTATTTGTCATCATGTGTTATTGTGTAGAATTTCATATATCTTTGTAAGGGTTTAAGGGTTGCAAGTGTAAGAAATAGGACAATATGAGTGGTTTCTGTAGATCCCTTCCCCCTTACCCATCAATGATATGAAAATGATATGATCTTTATAACCATTAACTTGCATTTAGAAATTTGAATCATTAAACTCATTTAAAGGATTTAAATGAAAAAATTAAAGAGCATAATTGAAGCACATAACACACAAAAGAGATGAAAACCATAAGAATGTGGACACCTTATGATAGTAGAGTTCAACCTTGATGAACTATGTCTTTGGGTACAACTTCAATGAGGCCCAATCTTATTAGTCTTCAAAATGCTTGAACAAGTAAAAAATTTCTTCTTCAGAACTGCTACAAAGAGAGTTAGGCTTCAAAAATGAAGTCCTCTGACTCTCCAAAATATCCCAAGAATGGCTAAAAATATTGTTACAAAATGAGCAAATCCTACAAACCCTTCAAAGGAACTTTGGAATCATATTACAAAAATACTTCAATGCATCTTCCAATGCCTTTCCATGGAAAATTGCAATGGTTTATATAACCCAAAAATACATATATTATCCCCAAATTCAGTGCGATTTAAAATGATTTGGTCCCAATTAAATAGGATAAGATCCATTAAAAAATGGATAAAAATGCGGGAAAATCTCCTAAAAATACATTTTTGTTTTAAAAAAATGAACAAAATCAAAAAAATATAATATGTGTATCATTAAAAAAACCATATAATAGTTTGAACTTGGTTAAAATTTAGGAAAAAAATGGAGATTTCCAATGTTGATGGTTAAAACCCACTCCAAACAAATTTAAAACCATAATAACCTACATCCCTTAACAAAAGGTGCACTTGGCGCATTGGTCGAAAACATTCGCAATACAAGAGGCCACGGGTACAAAAGCATAGAACTCTCCCCATATCTTGATTTTGTTGTTGCATATGGTTGGGGGTTTTTTTTTGGCTCACAGTGGTTTTTCATGTGGAATAGTGAACATTGGAGGTGCTATATAACATATAGACATAGGGGTTGTAGGCTAATTCCTCAGCATGATATTTTTTCAAAATATCATGCCATTCAAGGTTAAATACAAGTGCCCCCCTTATGGGTTAAGAAACTATGAACAGAGGAGATGGCTAGGTAAATTTGGTGGATTCTTGGGATGAGAGGAAACCAATGAATGAAGGAGATGGCTAGGAAAATTTGGTGGAGTCTTAAGCAGAGAGGAGGTCGAAGGATCAATCCTCCCTAAGTCCTTAAATTTTGGTAAAATTTCAACCTAACTACGAACAGGGCTGCTACATGGTAGGACTTTATTGTACCACTTAAAGCTACCATGTCACCACTAGCCTCACATGTCACCTCCACACATCCTCCTATAGAGATTCCATGTCACCACTCTAATGCTTGTACCTACCAATTGTACATGCCACATGGAACTCTGGTGGTATCACGTCAGCATCGTACATTCCACATGGCATCCTTAGTGGTTCCACATGGAACCTCTTTTTTCCCAAATTCACCTATTTTTCTGAAAGTTCATACCTGAATAACTTTCACCTCCATAGTCTTTTTTTCATGAAACAAATGTTTCCAGAAATATATTGCTCAGCTCTTCATATTTGCGAGCTTCTATTTGCAATTTGAAGACTTTAATTTTGATCGATCTCGAAAATCCTCCTAGATCAACCCTTCCCACCATGAATATTTTGGACCATGAAAATCCTGATCATTCATAATTCAAGTGAGGACATGTTCGTATCACTCGACCCGTATCATTTCTCCACTATTCCTGGAACCTGTATATTTGACTCATCATAATAACAATCAATACCGCACTAATATTGTTAAGTACGTTAATCCATTTTTCAACCAAATCTACATTCAGTATTGTGGAAATTGAACCCAAGTGATACAACAATTACACTCACAAAATTGCTAATCAAACATGCAAATTTACAAACAAAGGAGACTGATATTAGAGCATAACACTAATTTGTATTGAATAAGTGTAAAATAGCCAACCTTATGAATTCATATTCTGCTGCAATATATAATTACATGATAGATTCGAATGCATAAGGATGCCATTCGAAATAGTCGAAAAGTAGGCTTACTAAATCTAGTCAAATCCCCCATAGGTGCATAAAGCAGTTTCCAAATCCACTTAGAGGCTCACGAATTGGCAAAGTCAAGTAGGAAAGATAATAAGGGATGGAAATACAAATCATACATTCTTTTTTTAGGAGAAAAGGATGGAGGATGATGTGGGCAAAAAACAAGTCAACTACACCTAGTCTTGCTTTCCCTTTTGCCTTATTTCTAAATAAAACAGGCAGCTTTGCAGAAAAAGTAGATATGCACTTTGGAGGATCTGGAATAAATAAGACATGCTAAATATGGTTTCCAAGAGGTTTCCCAAGTGTTCCATGACTCAATTTTATCAATTTTGACTTCTATGACATGTGTAAGACAACTTGCATAGACTGGAATATAGGAAACTAGGAAAATAAGACAAAAATGGATTAATTAATGTCTAAGGTAGGTAACTATGGGTTGATTATTATAACACCCCCCCTTAATCATGAATTTATGAGTAAATATCAGAAACATATAGGGGATAGAAACAAGGCTTAGTCACCCTTTACATACTGCAAGTCCATTTAACCAAGGAAAGAGGCAAAAACCCAGTGGGAAAATCCTCCCTTAAACATGGACACTAAAATATAATTTGGAAATATTGTCATAAATCATGCTTCAAAGCATGGTCAACAATCCCCAGCAGTGATTTGAGATTTCTGAATGTCTTCTCACTGAAAAACTTTGGTGAAGATGTCAATTACTTGTTCTAAAGATGCATAGAAGAGTAGGTGAATGGTGCCATCATGCACAAGCTGTCTGATGTAGTGCATATGGATCTCAATGTGTTTGGTTCTTTGTCTCTAAACTGAATCATTGTAGATTTGAATGGTTCTTTGATTGTCACAATAGATAATAGTTGAAAACTCTAATTCGAAGCCACACTCACCAAGTATCCCCTGCAACCATAAACATTGAATTGTTGCATTTAGAACTCCTCTATATTTTGCTTCTGTAGATGAGAGTTCTATGGCACTCTACTTCTTTATTGACCAGCTGATTGGTATTTTTGCAAGCATGAACACATATCCTGATGTTTACTTTCGATCTATGTTGTCACCTTCCCAATCACTGTCAGTAAACCCAATCAAATCAAGATCAGATTTAGCTTTGTAGAAGATCCCATGAGTTCTTGTTCCTTGAACAAAGTTAAGGATCCTTTTGGCTGCTCTCCAATGGATCTCATGAGTCTGATACATGTATATTGAAGCCACACTAATTTCATAATAAATATCAGGTCGAGTTTGTGTAAGGTAAAGAAAACACCCAATCAACTGCCTATACAATGTATTATTTACCATAGGAGAAGAACCTGCTTCTTCAAGCTTAACTCCTAAAAGGAAGGGAGTCTTGCTTGGCTTTCAATCTTTCATGTTGAACTTGTTTATAAAATATAAATCATACTTGTACTGATTTACTTTGATTCCATGTTGGTATTGAGCAATTTCGAGACCCAAGAATTGGCTCAACAACCCCAAATCAGTCATGGAAAATGCATGGTTCATTGCATCCTTCAAGGAGGCAATATATTTATTTGAACTTCCTGTAATCAGAAGGTCATCCACATACAAGGAAATAATCATCAAATATCCATGAATCAGCTTCAAATAAACATTAGGATCATATTTTCATTGAACAAAACTCAATGACAGTAGAAAGCCATCAATCTTGGCATACCAAGCTTTGGGGGCTTGCTTGAGCCCATACAATGATTTCTTTAGCCTGCACACAAAAGATGGATTAGAAACAAACCCTTGAGGTTGCTGCATTTAAATATATTCAGTAATATCTCCACTTAGGAAATCACACTTCACATCCATGTGATGTACCTCCCACTGCTTCGAAGATGCAATGGATAAGGCTAGCCTTATGGAGTCCATCTTTTCCACTGGTGCAAAGGTTTCATTGTAGTCAATAAAATGTACCTATGAGTAGCCCATGGATACCAATATTTCATTATATTTCAAAGGTGAACCATCAGCAGCAAACTTAGTCTTGAAAACCAACTTACATTGAACTAGCTTCCTCCCCGGGGGAAGATCAACCAGTTCCCAAGTGTTGTTCTTCTGGAGTGAGCTCAATTATTCTTTCATGGATGTTTGCCATATTGGAACATGTGCTACACATTCATATGTCTATGGGGCTGATTCAACCATCAGATAGCACTTCTCTACAAACAAAGGGTCTTTCATACACAGGGCACTCTCAAACTGAGATCTAGTCCTCCTAGGGTCACTAGGATTTCCAACTAGTTCCCCAGCTGCATGAATGGTCTTTGCCACCCATTTTGGTCTTGTAGGAATTTTAGGATATGAAACTAAATAATCATTATCATACATATCAGAATCATCAAACTCATTTGTCTCTCCACTTACATTAAATGGTTCTGGTGGTGAAGAAGACTCTCCAACTTCAACTGCTGCTAAAGGCTCTTCTTGGAACTGAACACTCCTTTCAATGAAGGATTTGTTTGTGCTCAAGTTGATAAGCTTGTACCCTTTTTAATATTCAAAATACCCAATAAATAGGCACTCTTGGATTTGGGGCTGCAAATCCTTTCTCTTTTTAGTTGGAATTCTAGCCAGAGCCTTTGAGCCAAAAATCCTGAAATGGGTCACATCTGGCTTGTGCCCAATCCAAGATTTGAAAAGAGTCATACCATCAAGATGTTTATGAGGCACCCTATTCTGTATATAGGATGCATATTTTATATCCTCGGCCCAAATATTTGGTGGCAAAGTCTTAGCCTCCATCATATAGGTTGGCATCTCCTTCAGTGATCTGTTCTTTCTCTTAGCAACACCATTTTGCTGTGGTGTGTAAGGGATTGAATGTTGCATCTGAATACTTGCATATTTACAATATTGAATGAACTTATACTTTACATACTCACCACCATTGTGAGATCTGAGGATCTTGAATCTCCTCCCATATTGGTTTTCAACCAAGGCCTTAAAGACTTTGAAGAGGTCAAAAACTTCAGACTTGTGCTTTAGGAAGTAAACCCAACAATACCTAGAAAATTAATCTATGAAGGTCAATGCATATTTTTCTTGACTCATTAAAATATGAGGAAATGTACCAGCAACATCACTGTGGATAAACTCAATAGGTGCAGAGGTTCTCTCATGACTAGCTCTCTCAAATTTGTGCTCTAGGTGTTTTCCTAGGATACAACCTTGACAGACTCCCTTGGAAAACTTAATCTTGGGTAACCCTATGACCATATATTTTTCACTCAGATAAGAAAGATACTTATAGCTAAGATGTTCAAATATTTCATGCCAACTCTTGCTTGCCTCATTAGCATGAATCAAAAGAGCAGAGGGGTTTGAGCAGGGTAGAAAATGTGAAAACATGTATACCTTCGAAGTGTGATCTACAACACATTTTGCAATGAATTTACCATTCGAGATCTCTATGATCTCAACATCATCATGGGAGAAGATGACCTTCTTTGGAGACCCTGTGTGAGCCATCTAATAAACTGAAAAGAGGTTAGAGGCAAGACCTGGAACATACAACACATTATTGAGCTTACCGTGGTCAAGATCAATCCTCCCTTTCCCCAAAATGTCAGTGAGAGAGTCATATCCCAACACTATTGGTGGACCTTTTGACATGTCAAGAGAGGAGAATGCCTCCTTGGTCGAAACCATATGTCTAGAAGCTCCAGAGTCTATGATGAAGCTAGGTGAGCTTGATGTGCCAGCAACCAAAGCATGTACTCTCTCTCTATCCTTTAAATTTGTTCCTCCTTCCCTCTTCTTTGAGCAATTAGGAAGGGAGATGTTAATCTTCTCCAGGATTTGGGTCAAAATGTCAATTTTCTTCTTCATACATGAGCTCTCGGGATGATATCCCTTACTGCAGTATGCGCACTTGCTCATTTCTCCTTTGTTATTATTCTTCTGGAAGTTCTTCTTGGAGCCTTGGGGCTCCTCTTGATACTTGTCCTTGTCTCTCCTTTTCTCAGGTGGCTTCTTAGATTTCTTATTTCCTTTTGAATCCACCTTAGAATCTCCAGCAACCAAATCTTCATCTTTGGAAGGTTTGATGGTGCCCATCATCACCAATTTGTCTTTTTCTTATGTGAGAGATTCCATGAACTCTGCAAGCTTAGGCATCTTCCAAGCTCGAGCTATCAACTTTGTGGCATGGAAGGTTGAAAAAAACACTGAATAGTCAGGGCTAAGATTTGAAAGTATGTCCAAAACTAGTTTATCTTCCTTCTTTTCAATTCCACACTATTTTAGCTGCAAAACAAGGGCTTTAAACTTGGAAAAATAGAGTTGCAAGGATTCGAAGCTGCTGGGACTCAAAGATATCAATTCATTCTTGAATTGATGTCCTCTCATCTCATATGCCTTACCAAAAATCTCTACAAGCTTCTCCCACACTTCATTAGGTGATGTCAATCCATCAAGATGGAAGAGGAGGTCTCTTGAAATGCTCAGACACAAAAGACCATAGTCCTCATCCCTCCTATTGTGCCATTTAATTTTCTCTGCAGCTTCATTGGGCTCTACCTTAGTTTCCATAGTCACCCTGTAGAGACATTTAGATCTCAACAATATCTCCATCTCGACTTTCCATTCAAAGAAATTAAATGGAGTCAAGATTATCTTCTGAGATTGATCCATAGCTCAGAAATTGTGCCCATCAGTCAACAGAATATGCTCCCAGTCAAGATGTCGAACCTGCAATAGTAGTATGGAAGGAGATAAATTGATCTACAAAGGCTCTGATACCATGTGGAAATTGAAACCAATTGATATAACAATTACACTCACAAAATTGCTAATCAAACATGTAAATTTACAAACAAAGGAGACTGAAATTGGAGCATAACACTAATCTGTATTGAATAAGTGTACAATATCCAACCTTATGAAGTCATAGGCTACTGCAATATACAATTACATGAGATATTCAAATGCATAAGGATGCCATTCGAAATAGTCAACAAGTAGGCTTACTAAATCTAGTCAAATCCCCCATATGTGCATAAAGCAGTTTCCAAATCCACTTAGAGGCTCACGAATTGGAAAATTCAAGTAGGAAAGCTAATAAGGGATGGAAAGACAACTCATACATGATTTTACTAGGAGAAAAGGATGGAGGATGATGTGGGAAAAAAAAAACTCCACTACACCTAGTCTTTCTTTCCCTTTTGCCTTATTTCTAAATAAAACGGGCAGCTTTGCAGAAAAAGTAGATATGCACTTTGGAGGATCTGGAATAAAGAAAACATGCAAAATATGGTTTCCATGAGGTTTCCCAAGCACTCCATGACTCATTTTTAGCAATTTTGACTTCTATGACATGTGGAAGACAACTTGCATAGAATGGAATAAAGGAAACTAGGAAAATAAGACAAAAATGGATTAATTAATGTCTAAGGTAGGTAACTATGGGTTGATTATTCTAACAAATATTGTTGGAACCAACCATGTATTGTTGATCAGTAGAAAGTTGAATATCAAAATTGAACATATCAAAGAGATTGTACTCATATACTCTTATTTTTTTATTATCATAGGAACACTATAAACCATAATAGATGTATTTTGATGATATTACACTTCCATTTTATGCTTAGGATTATTTTCTTCCCTAAATTGCATAGACATAAGTGTCAAATTCCAACTTGCATTAATGACCATTTTCGATGTTGGGTAATTCAAAATGATCTGTCATTTCGAAATGGATTTGAATGTACTATATACTCAATTCTATCCTTAAAAAAGTTATACTTATTATGTTCTCTATATAAAATTTCCTTTCAATCATATAAGTACAGACTACCCAACACAATTCCACAGATATAGCAAAACTATATCAAATTCAACTTCATCTACAAACTTGTATGTTATTGCAAACTTTAGATCACATTATTTTGTTACTTGTATGGATAAGGTTTCTTGTGTGGTTTTCTTGTTAATCCCAACTTCTTAACTACTTCTTCTAACATGAGATTATCTCAGGATATATTATCTATGAGTGTATCGATCTTAGTTTGTTTTATAGTTACCCTTATATGAAACAATGCATTCCTTATTCTATCCTTAGAACTGACATGATACTTACAAAGTAGAAGCACATGAAGAACCAATGTTAGAATCATTACCAATGAGATATTTACCTTTCAAACCTATGATTGTTATTTTTGCTTTGTCATTATAATATGATCCAAGGTCCTAACCAATAACCATGGCTTTTTTCTTCTATATTCAATCCATAAACCACTTCAACTTCAATTCTAGATGTAGTACGCAACACTTTTTTCTTCATGCCCCTTCGTTTGACAATGTGAGAATGTACACCTCTCATCACCTTTCCTCATTGTAGTGGTATGCTTATGTTTCCCTTTTTCTTTGCCTTCTTTTGACTAGTTGGATTCAACTGACAAAAATTCATCATGAGCACTCTTCCATTTGGATTCAATGTGCATATCTTGCACACATACCTCACCAAGGTTAGTAGGATCAAACATAGGTATTGTATGATTTAAATAACTATGTATTCCTCCAATAAACTTGAAAATAGTTTCTTGAGCGTAAATAGGTATACTTGTTGCCTTACTTTTGGTCGACCCAAGTTCATATCCTTTATTTATAAAAAAGACCCATTATATTGCCCTGATAGAGGAGAACTTTGTTAGCAACACCTATGACACAGATGAGGTCTCACCTAAGATGTCTTATGGGGACTTCTAGAACCAAGTTTCTGCAGTTATGTCGAGGATTTCACTCTTATCATACTATCAGGGTGCTCGACTAAAACTGATATTTTTACTTTTGTTTCTATTCAATCATTCAATATAACATTATATCAATCCATTGACATATATAACATCATATTACATAAATAATTAACAAATGTTTAAATCATTCGATGTACGACACATATATATAAGTTTATTCACAATAAAGTATGTGCAACACATTAAGATGGAGTCATTTACATCAAATATGTATTCGACACAAACATAAACATCAAAGTTACAAAGAGACAAGATATAAGGTGGAAACCCATCCAAGAAAAATCACAAAGGTTCTCTTCATATGGCATGAGAATCCGTTTGGCACCTTTGGTGTGCGCACTCAGCTTGTAGAATATTCTTTAGATATTCTTTACAATTCCTACATAATTATCTTGTCTCATGGTTGGTGGTTTTGGTCTCTCTCTCTCTTTCTTTCTGAATGGTCCATCCACACACATCCTGGATCGATTCCCTAATTAAGAAACTCTCTCTATCATCGATCAAACCACACAAAACTTGGATTTCTTCTTTTATACGCTTTTCTACTTTTACAATTCTTGATTCAACCATGGACTAACTCTCAATTGTTAATTGACAGGTTGTACTTCTATTTTAATAAATTTAGTTACATCCAAAAATAGGCATTATCGGTCCAAAATACAATCATGTTTTATTACTAAAATAAAAATTTTAGTGTAAATAACTCTTTCCCTAGAATAAGTCAAACTCTACCTTTTGGCTTGCTTTATTCCACTTATGTTACAACTCCTTACTTCATGGCTTTTCCTTGTCTTATGACCAGAATCTTGCAACTATAATATTTGTCTTTCTTATCATTATATTTGTCTTTTGGCGTAGGCTTTCGCTTCTATTGTGCAGCCAAAATGTGGCATTTGCATCAGCGATAGTAGTCCATATTTATATAATCCTCTTATACATTACATTGGAACTATGTGGATAGGTCCATCCTCTGTTTCTTGGACATAATTCAGGTATCTATCCATCGCCAGTTCTAGGAATTTGCACAGGTTGTCATCAACAAATCCCATCTTCTGCAAATTTGGAATAATGTTGTTACTCAAACTCCTCTAGGTATTGTTGGTGCGACCAATGAATATCTGTAATTTTTACCAACGCATACCTTAAACACATATGTTATCCTGATTGGGACATAATCTGACAACATGGATGTAGATCTTGTTTCTTCTTCATCTGGTGGAGGTGCAGTTGCACATGGTTTCCTACTAGTATATCGCTTTCTCTTTGATGCTCCAGGTGGGTATGGTTGTAAAACAACTAGAGAAATCACTGGGGACTATGGAACAGGGTCTGCAACTCTTAGTGACTATGAAACCACTTCTACAGTTTATTACATAATTGGTGTAGACGACATAAACTGAATACCTAATTCTTGGACAATGTTTGCAGTGGAGATAGAAATGAACATACACTGTGAAAAATAGATTCGGCTCTTACAGTTGTAGATAAACAATTCAGTGTGATTGGTCAGATGTAATGAAATGACAAACTTCAACATGAAGATGATATACATTTACTTAATTGTTTGTTCACATGATCTTGCAATAAATGTAAAGCTGGAAACAACTTTCATCAGATGGAGTAATCTTTCTAATAATTACAAGGAAAATACCAATCAAACCATCACTTCACATGTTGGTTCAATGATAGTTATTATGCATTAATCGTGGAAGTGAACAAAAAGTATGTCGTCAAAATCTCTCATGTCCTAACATTAACTGCTAGAAAACTGTCACTTGCAACAAAAATTTAGTGTGCAACATAAAAAAAAATTCTTGTGAAAGGCCTAGAACCGACGACAAGCCTCTTCTTTTGCAATAGATAAACAATCTACGACACATTTTCATCTTCTGTGATAGACAGAGAGTCTGCAACACCTTTTCATCTCTCACAAACAAAAGTTCTACGACACTTTTTTATCTACAATAGACAGAAATCCTATTACCAAATACTAATAAACTTAAAACAATAAACTCATAAGTTTTTCAGAAATAACACCCATAAATTATTGACTTTGTGTCTTTTTTTTCTTTTTCTTTTCTCTTTTCTCTTTTCTCATTTTTCATTTCTTTTTTGAATTCTCAGTCGACCAAACTGCGGCTATCCTGGTAGGGATTGGGCCAACTCCCATTCGCCAATCCCTTGAAAGGTGTTCCATCTAATTTTTGCAATTGCATTGATCGTCCTTCAATGATCCAAATGATAATATATGGTCCCAACCAATTATTCTAAGTTTTCCAGGATGCTTCAAAAACTTATTGTCATATAGGAGAACAAGATCTCCAATGTGAAACTACTTATTCCGTATATGTCAGTCGATCCAATATTTCTTTCACACCTTATTGACATTTTGATGATATCCTGTGATGAATTATTCTTTTTATAATTGTATAATATGCAACAATATTTTTTTGAAATCACTAACTTCAGTAATTTTAGTAATCACATCTATTCTTAGACTGGGTACAATATATTCCATCGGCATAACAACCTCTTGTCCATAGACTAGTCGAGATGGAGTTTGACCTATTAAATTTTTACAAGTGGTGTGATATGGTCGTAAAATTGTAGGTATTTTATGATCCCAATCATCTCTTTGAACATTACAGATGTTTGTCAATGCGTTCTCCAATATCTTATTGAACTCCTCAACAACACCATTAGCTTGTGGATGATACAACGTCGTATTCCATTGTTGAATATGGAATTTTTCAGTTAATATATCGATAAAATAATTCACAAAGTCTGTTCCTTGATAGTTGATAAAAATCATCGGTCATCTAAAATAGGTCACTACAGTGTCAAACAAAATATAGCAGTAGTCATGTTAGTACAATCCTTTCACAGTGTTGCTTCAGCTCATCTATTCAAGTAATTTGTAACAGTCATAATGTATCATGCACATATGCACTTTCTTTATGGATTAATAGGTCTCACAAAATAAACATACAATTTGTAAAATTATTTTAAAATTATCTGAGGTACTAGAGGCATTTCATCTCGTCATGAAGGCTTTCTAGTTCTCTGACAGATATCATAGTTGCGACAATAGTCTCAAGATTCTACATGCAACGTAGGTCAACACAGTCCTGCTTGTAATATATTCCACACTATGGATTTTCTTGCATAATGGCCTCCTACAACACAACCATGTGCTTCATTCAATATCATTGCTCTCTCATGCTACAAACCACAATGACGAAGGATTTCATCTAGTCCGATTTTGTATAATTTTCTAGCGATCAATTGGAAATGTGCAGCTCTTAAAACTAATTGTTTATTCTATAATGTAGTGAATGCAGCTGGTGCATATCCTGTACTTAAGAAGTGTATAATATCTCTATAATTATCATCGAACATATTGACTACAAATAGTTGTGCCCCAGGAATACTATTGCCAATATTACCAGGTACTTCTCCACTTTCTAACCTTGACAGAAGGTTAGGTCTTGAATTCAGTCGACCCGTCTTAACAATATTATCAAAATAAAATTCTTGGAAAAGAAGAAACCATTGTCAAATATTCCCACCAAACACTGGCTTATTGAGAATATATTTCAATGTAGAATGGTCTGTGTACATCTTGAAATGTCCACCTAGAAGATAGTGTCAAACTTTTTTGAAGTGCATATACCATAGCTAAGCCTTCCATTTCGATCGTGGGACAGTTCCTTTTTTTTTGAGAATTTTCTACTAGAAAATGCAATGGGGTTATATATAGATCCTTCACATGGTTTTTCAAGTACAACACCCAATGGAATAGACGACACATCAACATAGATGTCAAACTCTTTATTCTAATATGGAAATATTAGTATGGGTGCTATAAACATCTTATTCTTTAGGAAATCTAGAATATCTTGGAATTGTTTAGTCCACTGATGTCAAAACCCCAAAAATATCAAAAAATTTAAAATTTTTAAAAATAGCATATATTCTCATTCAATGCAGTCATTAACTGTTTGATTAGTTTATGTCACTAGAATTGTAACTGAATGATCTTTTTATTACACTTAACTTTAAAGAAGAGTTTCTTTTCAGTTACTAATTGTTTTCTGCTTGTGACCACAAGGTGGGTTTGTCGTGAAGGACTGGGATTACTTAGCTTCCGAGTTAACGCAACAGTTTTCTTCTCTTAAAAATATACAAGTACGATATACGGGTCGCTGCTAACAAATCTCGGAAGTTTACAATTCAGATTGTTGTATAAATTTATTTTGTGCAAGTATATTCATGCTAGACAGATTTAACAGGCTCTAAAGGTAAATCTTTTACTAAGTTTTTCTTTTGAGATCTAAAGCTAGAGAATTGAATTCTTCTCATAAAGATTGCAGTTAAAATATCTTATCCAGAATTTATGGTTTAATAGATCCACTTAGTACGAAACTATTAAATGTTCATACTGGAAGTAATTGTAAAAATGCAATAATTATCGCTTAACTAACAACTAACAAGGTAGAAAATTTACAACATCAAAGATTAAATTTTATTATTTATAGTTACTGCAGCAATGCCTTGTTTAAATTGCAATAAAGTCAGGTTTGCATCTATAGATGTAAATGCTATGATATTACAAGTATTGAACTATACTTTTTTTACTTTAAGCATTTACAAGGTATACTGTTTGATACAAGTCTTCTCTTAACATTTTAAGAATTCGCAATGTTTGGAAAGCTACTTCTATTTCCATGATCGACATTTAGATAATAACCACAAACACCTTTAGAATCAGTCCTAGATTATCATAATCAAACCCATTTATGAGTATTGAAGACTATACTACCAACAAGAATGGTTATAATTCAATTACACAAGCTGCCTAACATACACCCACTTATACAATCTTTGTAAATCTTTGAGCATGGAAGATAGCCAAAGTCTAATTGTTACCATAAGGATTCTAAGACTATTAAGAGATTTTTATTATACTATAGCAATTGGAAATATAGTTGTAGAATTGTAAACAACTATACCTAACATTACTCCATTATTATTATAACCCTTATAATAAACAAAAAAAATTCTCTATGTCTAAATACTTACAAGACTAATCATAAACAAAATCTATAGTGTAAAGTTTTATATACATTAATCTAAAGTACGTGGTTGAGAGTTATGTGGCGGGTGATACCATGGTATAATGACCTTATCGGATCTCCACACTATGATTTTGTTTGAAAAATCAATTAATGTCAGTCTCGTCGTGGAACATTAGAACTCGACCCAATGCATGCAATGTATTAAAAGTACTATGTGGTCACTCCTCAGGAATGGACTGGTGATATAAAATAGTTGACTCAACCCTAATTCGTCATTTCTCCTTCGCCTTCGGGCTTGGCCGCTCGGCAAACCCTTCTGGTTCATTTCACTGTTACGTTGTTGATAGTAGCTTCTATGCTGCTCCAGTTCTTCGTGCTCATCTACTGCACTATGTGGGAGTTAGAAAACTTGCTGTTGGCGGCTTTAGATTTGTTGAATACATAGGGTTTTCCCCCTTTGGCACCCATTGTCGACCCTATCACTGCATAGTGCATTACCTCAACTTGATACCGTCAATGCCCTCCCTTGTGATAGGTATCCTTCGCTCCAGCGAGCTCCTTCTTCTCGGTGAAAAAAAAGAAGGGTTTACGCTTCCTCTGCTCGTGATTATCTAGCTATTTTCAGTGGCTACACTTTTATCACACTCGGTGGTAAGTTACAGGTTGTTCCTTAGTTTTTCCATTTCAAGAAATAGTTTAGCCAATAAATGATAAGGTTTTAAAAATAATTAGTTTCTCCCTCCTTTGCAGGTTCGGTCTCCTCCTTGTGGAGTGGAAAACGCAAGATTTCAGCTGTTGGTTTTCTCTGGTAAGCCTGGTCTCAAACATGGCGTTCCCTCCTTGCTGGTTTTTAGGGCTGTTAGAGGTTGGCATTGAAAGATGTGACTCTTGTGGTTACCTCGGTTCCGTTCAGTCTTATTTAAACTGCAGGTTAAAAATGAATTTTAACAGGGTAAACCCCTGCGCTATGCATGGGTGTTACGGCTTAGGTCGATGTTGTAATTATTTGTTTGTCTTCTGTATTAATAAATACTGTAAAGGAAATACTATATAAAAGCACTGGGTTGTAAGCCTGCCTGTGGATGAGGTTATAACCTCGACATCCTGTTTCTTTTACTGTACTCTTGAATGTTCAAGGTTTTCACCCAGTTTTTTTGTAATATAACTTATTATAATGTTTTCCTGTATCTTTCGGTTTGTTTATCACATACATTTTGAATCTATGCTCTCTACAGGAATATATAAAATATGGGTTTATAACAGCTTAAATTATGGATTTATAATACGGCTGTAGGTGAAAATATTGTCTTAACTCTTAGTATTTATTTTACTTGTATTAACTGAATTTATAGGGTTCGACCCTAATTTTACAGTTTAAGATTAAGTTCAGTTTCTTAATCTGCCATTATGAATTAAAATTATAGACTCTGTTGATAACTGTGAGTAAAATAAATGGATTATACCATAATGGTTAAGCTCAATGTTCGAGCAATTACTATTCTATTATTTTTCCTTTGCTTTAAAATAATAACTGAGTTATTTTAGTATTGATAAACTCTTTTAATAATGTTACTATTAGGGTTATGTACCTTAATTTACTTAATATGTATTAACTTCTTAAATGATATATAGGGTTTATACCCTTATACCAATATCATAGCTGTTGATACTACTTTCTTGCATTATTTTTGGTCATGTTATAATACTGTAATTTATCTTGTTATATGAAGAATTCTGTAGTCAAATTAATCTCCAACTTATCGTTAAATAGATTTGTTGTTAAGGTTTCTGTACTGGCTTTATACCCTCACTTCTATTTATTAGAAACTGTAATCTTTTTAATGCCAACTGCATACCTTCCAAATTATGTAATTCTGTTATACTCTTATTATATTTTACTATTATCTTCAAGTATTATTTATTTAATTTGTAATACACAGAGTATAAATAGTCTAAGTTGCAATTGTAAAAATAAAATATTACTTTAAGTGTTACATTAGTAAGACTTTTATATTGTATGTAATATAAATACATTATTATTAATACAATAATGATATTACTTCTTACCAATGTTTCTATGATTATTATTTAATGTTGTTATCCAGTGTTTGGTTTGGTCTATTTATTTAGTTATAATGCCTGAGTATATTTACATAATACTCATACAATATTTTAAGTTGTATCTCATATACATACATATATAAATTCCTGTGTATATAATAACATTCATTTACCATATGTGAAAATAGAATAACAGTTTTGTAATCTGTTTAAGCTTAGTTGAAATAAAAGAAGATTCAGTAATTAAATAACTGCATTCTTACCAAAATACAGACTAACACCACTAGGATTTAACAGTAAAATCCAACCAATAGGTAATTACATCCTACTGTCAGTATTGTCTTTTCAGCATTAAGAGGTTAGATTCTTTCACACTGGAAGATAAACAATTATAAGATTTAAACTGCAGAAATACTTAGTCTATTTTTTTTTCTTTATTACAGCTAGCATAATCTTCTATATGTTCTTTGCCATAATCGAAATACAAAGAAAGATATACTGTACGAGAGAATAGTTTTTATCTATGTGCATAACCACTGCTAGTCAAACAAATAATGTCTTCAAATGATAAGTGAAGAATCAATCTACTATTTTACCATCTCATCATACTATCTTCTTATAATTTTTGCCCCTGCACTAGAGTACTATCTGGTAAAACCCAGATGTGGAAAAACACAGAGGGTATTTTTCATTCATCAATAGTTTCTAATTTTTTTACCATCTAAGAACATTTACATTACTAACCAGTAAAGATTTTTTTTTTTATCTTAACTATAAAGTAAACATTCTAGCATTCACAGTTACTAAAAATATAAATAGTCAAGTGTTAGAACCTGTTTAAACTGTGGAAAAAAACATCAATGGGAGGCCGTTCCTCCCTACCAACTTCTGGAGAGCGCTCAAACAGCGACTCCTCAGGACCTCCGAGCTTGCTCTGGTCTCCTTGGCTAGAACTAGGTGCAACAAAGTCAAATACTAATCTTCAAACTCAGTATTAACTCAGAACTATCGGTCAGTTCTCTCAGCCTAAAAGCTCTAATGAAATCAAGTTACTGTAGGAATCCTCTTAAAACAACTTCCTTCCTGTTTTTCCCTCTTTCCTCAATGAATTTCCTGAATAACATTCACCTGAATGAATTCTCTCCTGAAAATATCTGAGCAGCCTTAGCTCTCTTCATTGAGTACTTTTTAAAAGATTGCCTAGGTCTTTTTGGGTTAGTTGTCATTTAATGAGCCACCTACTCTGATCCCACTTTCTTGGGGTATCATGACCCCAATTGTAGGGAAGTTGCCACCTGCAAATTAGGAAGTGTTTGAGGATGCTGCCACTTGTCTTTTGCCTTCCACCTAGTTCCATCCACCAGTTTGACCAGTAACCTCTTTTTAACAGCTCTCCCATGGTGTTGTCTCCATAATTTATTTATTAATAATAAAATATTCTGAATTACATTCCAATTCTGTTGACTCTGCTGAGTCATCAATTCCTACTTAGCATTAATTTTAACATAATGTCTCAGGAATAGAATTAAAACAATTTACATAATTTTACAAAATTGGGGTATGTGACATACACATCCCCTTAAAATGTAACATCGTCCTCGATGTTACTTATTCCTCATCCTCTGCAACCTCCTGGAACAGATTCAGGTATGCTTCTCGCATCTTACTTTCTAGTTCCCAGGTAGCTTTTTCAGGACTAAGGTGCTTCCATTGCACCTTCAGCTGTCCAATCGTGCGGTTCTGTAGAGTAATTTCCCTCCTCCCGAGGATACAGTCCGACTCCACTAGAAATTCTCCTTCTGGTTCCATTTGTACAACATTCGAATCAATTACATGAGTAGCATCATGAACATACTTTTTCAGAACAGAAATATGGAAAACATTATGCACTTTCAAATTAGGTGGTAACGCTAACTGATATGCAACTTGACCAATTCTGGATAGAATTTCAAACAAACCATAGTAACGTGGTGCTAATTTTGCACAACTCCCCAGTCTTAGGGAGATTTTCTTTGGTCTTACCTTTATGAACACATGTTCACCCACCTGGAACTCTTTGGGAGTTCTTTTCAAATCTGCTTGGCTCTTTTGTCGATCTTGTGCCACCTTTAAGTTTTCCTACACTTGTTTCACAATCTGTTCCATTTCCTTCAATAATTCAGGCCCTAAAACCAATCTATCTACTGGATCATTCCAGGAGATAGGAGTGTTACATTTACGCCCATACAAAATTTCAAATGGGCTGAACTTAGCTGAGGACTGGTAGTTATTATTGTAAGCAAATTATGCTAAATGCAAGTAATCCTCCCACTTACCTGGCTGATCCTTAACATACATTCTTAATAGATATTCCAACACCTGATTCACTCTTTGTGTCTGTCTGTCTGTCTGAGGATGGAAAGAGGTGCTGAAATTCAGTGTTGTGTTTAATCCTTTAAACAAGGATTCCCAAAAATTCCCGGTGAATTTAGGATCCCTGTCTGAAATAATAGCCTTAGGTACTCCATGTAACCTAAAAATCTGCTTTAGAAACATATCTGCTATATTGGCAGCCTTGTAGGTAGTCTTAACAGGAATGAAGTGTGCTGCTTTACTTAACTTGTCCACCACCACCATAATTGAATCATTCTGATTCTGATTTCTGGGTAATCCAGTAATGAAATGTAAGCTGATTATCTCCCACTTCCAACTAGGAATAGGCAAGGGTTTCAATAAACCAGCTGGATGTTGGTGTTCTGTTTTCACTTGTTGACAGTCCAAACATCTAGCTATATACTCAGCTACTTCAGATTTCATATTAGGCCAGAAATATTCTTTTCTTAACATGGTGACAGTCTTCTGGTAGCTTGGATGCCCTGAGTAAGGGGTTTTATGAACTTCATCCAGAATCAACAATTTAACCTTAGGCACATTGGGCACATACAGTCTGTCTTTAAACAATAAAAATCCATCTTTATTCAGACTATAACCTTTTATTAAACTTTCTGTAGGTTCTTCTTTAACTGTAACTTGTAATTTTTTATCAATTTCATCCAATTTTATCCCTTCAGTCAGCTGTTCATTTAAATCAGAAGTATAAGTACTGATTGCTGTTGTAAAATTCAGCTTTGCATTTCTGCTCAAAGCATCAGCCACCTTATTTTATTTTCCTTTTATGTGCTGAATTTTGAAATCGTATTCACTTAAGAAGGCTAACCATCTTGCTTTCCTTGCATTTAAGTTGGGCTAATCTAAAAGGTATTTCAGACCCTTATTATCAGTCATCAAAGTAAACTTTCTTCCTATTAAGTGGTGTCGCCACATTTTTAAGGCATGGATAACAGCAGCAAGTTCCAAATCATAAGTGGCATAATTATTTTCATGGATCTTTAAATTCCTGGACTCATAGGAAATGACATGCCCATCCCGAGTCAGCACTCTGCCTAAACCATCATTACAAGCATCGGTGCATACCACAAAATCCTTATTAGGATCTGTTATTCTTAGAATAGGTGCAGTTGTTAACAAAGTTTTTAATTTATTAAAATTTTCTTCACATTTTAAGTTCCAATCAAATTTCTTGCCTTTCTTTTGCAAAGAAGTGATAGGGTTAGCTATTTTTGAAAAACCTTTGATGAATCTCTGGTAGTAACAGGTAATTCCCATGAAGGACCAAACATCTGTTACGTCTTTTGGAACCGGCCAATCTTTGATTGCCTGTATCTTTTCAGGATCCACAGAAATCCCTTCCTTAGTAACTGCGTGACCTAAGTACTGGATTTCATCCTTAAAGAAATCACACTTGCTGAACTTCGCAAAGAGCTATTGCTCTCGCAGTTCTTCTAAAACTATCCGTAAGTGTTCCTTATGTTCCTCTTCATTTTTAGAATAAATTAAGATGTCATCGATGAATACGACAACAAATTTATCTAAATATTTATGCATTATGTTATTCATTAGGCACATAAAGACAGCTGGGGCATTTGTAAGCCCAAAAGGCATTACGACAAATTCGTAATGTCCATACCTTGTTCTAAAGGCTGTCTTGAAAATGTCCTCATCTTTAATTCTTACCTGATGACATCTTGATCTCAGGTCTATCTTAGAGAACATCGTAGCTCCACGTAGCTGATCAAACATATCATCTATGCGAGGCAACAGATATCTGTTTTTAATAGTCATTTTATTTAGTTGACGGTAATCTATGCATAGTCACATAGTTCCGTCCTTCTTTTTAACAAAGATTACTAGTGCTCCCCAAGGGGACACACTGGGTCGAATATACTTCTTATCTATTAACGCCTTTAACTTTGATTTTAATTCATTAAGTTCTAAATATTCATACGATACGGATTTTTCGAGCTAGGTACAACACCTGGTACCAGCTCAATTGTGAAATCCAGTTCCCTCCTGGGAGGTAATCCTAGAATTTCCTCCAGAAAAACATCAGTAAATTCGTTTAACACAGGAATATCCTCTATTTTTATTTTATCTATTTCAGATTTATTTGCCTCATCTTTGATAGTTATTGCATAGGCTTTACACCCTTTCCTGACTTCTCTTTTGAGTTGTAAGGCAGAAATCTTCCTGATTACAGTTTTCCTAGGAATACCCTTAACTGTTACAAGCTGTTCATTATTACTCACACGCGTAAAGGTTTTATCAAAATAGTTTAAAAATACCCTGTGATGTTCTAACAAATCCATACCAATCAATAAGTCATACGAGCCAAGTGGCAGAACATTTAACTTAACAGTAGTTTTAAAATCATTCATAACTAAAGCACATTCCTTAACATAACAGGTTACCTTCCTTTTTTCCCCTGTGGCTAATTGAACTAACCAGGAGTTATCAAAATTTTCAATAGTCAAATTACACTTTTCTACTATCTTAGGTGAAATGTAACTAATACTAGCACCTGGATCTATTAAAATAGTTACAGGGGTTTGGTTAACCATACCTTCTACTTCCACCATGGAAGTTTGATAATCAGCTTGGCGGTTCTCCAACACTGCATTGATTCGGGGCATAGTCCTTGCAAAATCTCCAACAGTCATTTCATCTTGTATAGTATGAATATTGTTGTTTGGCTTCTTCCAATTTGGGCAGACTGAAGCATAGTGCGGGCCATTGCACTCACAGCACTTAACAGGCTCCTTCCGTTCGAAATTCTTAGTTAAATTTCCATGATTGTTTGAAGCTTCCTTGCCTTTGAAGTTATTGGAATTATTAGAATTATTAGGAGCACCATTTCTATTCCCCTGGAAGTTCTTACCATTAGAATGATTTCTATTCTTATTATTCCTGAATTTTTTTTGGGGTACAAACTCTTTTTTCTTGAACTCAGGTAGATTAATGTTCTTTTTAGCCTTCCAATTCGCTATACCTTCTTTATTTTTGTTCTGTTCAAAACAGAAATTTGCCTTTCTCATGGCTTCTTCCAGAGTTTTAGGGTTATCATACTCGATTCTGTCCTTTATATGATATGGCAGGCAGCTGAGAAACCACTGTACTTTAGGTTTCTCATCAACTAAATACGGCACATACCTTAACAGAATTAAGAACTTACTGTTTAAGTCCTTCATAGTCATGGATCCTAGCTTTAACTCATAAAATTCCTTAGCCCTTTCTTCATAGTATTGTTCGGACAGAAATTTCTTTTTGAAGTACCTTTTAAAGGTACTCCAATTGACCTCTTTTTCTTTGATACCCTTAAATATCTTCAGATCTTGCCACCATATATCTACCTTTCCAGAAAGGTTATAGATGGCCATTCTCACCTTCAGCTGATTTGAATAGTTGTATATCTGAAAATATTTTCTCATCCCAGATAACCAAGATTCTGCCTCTTCTCCTTTTTCAGTTTCTCCATTGAAAGTTGGGGGTTTTATTTTTTTGAACTCCCCAGAAATCTCTTCATAAGGCCTGTACTTTTTATTTCTCTTACACAACTCAGCCTCACTACTGTCACTAGTAGAGTAATAGATTTGTTGTTCCCTGAATCCTTCAGATGAGGAACCGCTTTCAGCTTTAGCCAGTTTCATCTTTTTAGATTCTTTCTAATGGCTAGCTTCCTCAGATTCAGATCTTTTACTTCTCCCTTCAGTCTGAAATTTTTCCATCAAAATTTGATTTAACTCCTCTTGAGTTTTCAGAATCCTTTCATTGTCCTTCTTGACTGATTCCATTTCAGTCTTTAAATCCTTTATAGTCTGCATCAGCTCTGAGGAGTGAGCAGTTACCTCCTCTTTCATAGGTTCTCTATACATCTGTCTTGTCTTATGTGTTTGGAGACTCCTCCTCAGCATATTCTCCTAGCTTCTCCATACCTGCCTGTTAGATTTAGAAAAAGAAATTTTTTGCTTTTACATGAAACAAAATACAAGTTAGTACATTATTTTTTTTATTGTTCTGGGGAAACTAGTTAGGCCACATTAAGGCCTAGTGTTTGGACCATGCTCTGATACCACATGTCAAAACCCCAAAAATATCGAAAAATTTAAAATTTTTAAAAATAGCATATATTCTCATTCAATGCAGTCATTAACTGTTTGATTAGTTTATGTCACTAGAATTGTAACTGAATGATCTTTTTATTACACTTAACTTTAAAGAACAGTTTCTTTTCAGTTACTGATTTTTTTCTGCTTGCGACCACAAGGTGGGTTTGTCGTGAAAGATTGGGCTTACTTAGCTTCCGAGCTAACGCAATAGTTTTCTTCTCTTACAAATATACAGGTAAGATATACGGGTCTCTGCTAACAAATCTCGGAAGTTTACAATTCAGATTGCTGTATAAATTTATTTTGTGCAAGTATATTCATGCTAGACAGATTTAACAGGCTCTAAAGGTAAATCTTTTACTAAGTTTTTATTTTGAGATCTAAAGCTAGAGAATTGAATTCTTCTCATAAAGATTGCATTTAAAATCTCTTATCCAGAATTTATGGTTTAATAGATCCACTTAGTACGAAACTATTAAATGTTCATACTGGAAGTAAGTGTAAAAATGAAATAAATATCGCTTAACTAACAGCTAACAAGGTAGAAGATTTACAACATCAAAGATTAAATTTTATTATTTATAGTTACTGCAGCAATGCCTTTTTTAAATTGCAATAAAGTCACGTTTGCATCTGTAGATATAAATGCTATGATATTACAAGTATTGACCTATACTTTTTTTTACTTTAAGCATTTACAAGGTATACTGTTTGATACAAGTCTTCTCTTAACATTTTAAGAATTCACAATGTTTGGAAAGCTACTTCTATTTCCATGATCGACATTTAGATAATAACCACAAACACCTTTAGAATCAGTCCTAGATTATCATAATTAAACCCATTTATGAGTATTGAAGACTATACTACCAACAAGAATGGTTATAATTTAATTACACAAGCTGCCTAACATACACCCACTTATACAATCTTTGTAAATCTTTGAGCATGGAAGATAGCCAAAGTCTAATTGTTACCATAAGGATTCTAAGACTATTAAGAGATTGTTATTATACTATAGCAATTGGCAATATAGTTGTAGAATTGTAAACAACTATACCTAACATTACTCCATTATTATTATAACCCTTATAATAAACAAAAAACAATTCTCTATGTCTAAATACTTACAAGACTAATCATAAACAAAATCTATAGTGTAAAGTTTTATATACATTAATCTAAAGTACGTGGTTGAGAGTTATGTGGCAGGTGATACCATGGTATAACGACCTTATGGGATCTCCACACTATGATTTTGTTTGAAAAATCAATCAATGGAATTCTTGTCGTGGAACATTAGAACTGGACCCAATGCATTCAATGTATTAAAAGTACTACGTGGTCACTCCTCAGCCATGCACTGGTGATATAAAACAGTTGACTCAACCCTAATTCATCATTTCTCCTTCACCTTCGGGCTTGGCCACTCGGTAAACCCTTCTGGTTCATTTCATTGTTACGTTGTTGATAGTAGCTTCTATGCTACTCCAGTTCTTCGTGCTCATCTACTGCACTGTGTGAGAGTTAAAAAACTTGCTGTTGGCGGCTTTAGAGTTGTTGAATACCTAGGGTTTTCCCCCTTTGGCACCCGTTGTCGACCCTGTCACTGCATAGTGCATTACCTTGACTTGATACTGTTAATGCCCTCCCTTATGATAGGTATCCTTTGCTCCAGTGAGCTCCTTCTTCTTAGTGAAAAAAAAGAAGGGTTTACGCTTCCTCTGCTCATGATTATCTGGCTATTTTCGGTGGCTACACTTTTATCACACTCGGCGGTAAGTTACAGGTTGTTCCTTTGTTTTTCCATTTCAAGAAATAGTTTAGCCAATAAATGATAAGGTTTTAAAAATAATCAACTGCTCCCTCCTTTGCAGGTTCGGTCTCCTCCTTGTGGAGTGTAAAACACAATATTTCAGCTGTAGGTTTTCTCCGGTAAGCCTGGTCTCAAACATGGCGTTCCCCCCTTGCTGGTTTTTAGGGCTCTTAGAGGTTGGCTTTGAAAGATGTGACTCTTGTGGTTACCTCGGTTCCATTCAGTCTTATTTAAACTACAGGTTAAAAATGAATTTTAACAGGGTAAACCCCTGCGCTATGCATGGGTGCTACGGCTTAGGCCGATGTTGTAATTATTAGTTTGTCTTCTGTATTAATAAATATTGTAAAGGAAATAATGTATAAAAGCACTGGGCTGTAAGCCTGCCTGTGGATGAGGTTATAACCTCGACATCCTGTTTCTTTTACTGTACTCTTGAATGTTCAGGGTTTTCACCCATAGTTTTTGTAATATAACTTATTATAATGATTTCCTGTATCTTTCGGTTTGTTTATCGCATACATTTTGAATCTATGTTTTGTATAGGAATAAATAAAATATGGGTTTATAACAGCTTAAATTGTGGATTTATAATACAGCTGTAGGTGAAAATATTGTCTTAACTCTTAGTATTTATTTTACTTGTATTAACTGAATTTATAGGGTTCGGCCCTAATTTTACAGTTTGAGATTAAGTTCAGTTTCTTAATCTGCCATTATGAATTAAAATTATAGACTTTGTTGGTAACTGTGAGTAAAATAAATGGATTATACCATAATGGTTAAGCTCAATGTTCGAGCAATTACTATTCTATTATTTTTCCTTTGCTTTAAAATAATAACTGAGTTATTTTACTATTGATAAACTCTTTTAATAATGTTACTGTTAGGTTTATGTACCTTAATTTACTTAATATGTATTAACTTCTTAAATGATATATAGGGTTTATACCCTTATACCAATATCATAGCTGTTGATACTACTTTCTTGCATTATTTTTGGTCATGTTATAATACTGTAATTTATCTTGTTATATAAAGAATTCTGTAGTCAAAGTACTCTCCAACTTATCGTTAAATAGATTTGTTGTTAAGGTTTCTATACTGGCTTTATACCCTAACTTCTATTTATTAGAAACTGTAATCTTTTTAATGACAAGTGCATACCTTCCAAATTATGTAAGTCTGTTATACTCTTATTATATTTTACCATTATCTTCAAGTTTTATTTATTTAATTTGTAATACACAGAGTATAAATAGTTTATTTATACATAAACCTTATTTATTTATACCTTGACAGTATAAATAGTCTAAGTTGCAATTGTAAAAATAAAATATTAATTTAAGTGTTACATTAGTAAGACTTTTATATTGTATGTAATATAAATACATTATTATTAATACAATAATGATATTACTTCTTACCAATGTTTCTATGATTATTATTTAATGTTGTTATCCAGTGTTTGGTTTGTTCTATTTATTTAGTTATAATGCCTGAGTATATTTACATAATACTCATACAATATTTTAAGTTTTATCTCATATACATACATATATAAATTCCTGTGTATATAATAACATTCATTTACCATATGTGAAAATAGAATAATAGTTTTGTAATCTGTTTAAGCTTAGTTGAAATAAAAGAAGATTCAGTAATTAAATAACTGCATTCTTACCAAAATACAGACTAACACCACTAGGATTTAACTGTAAAATCCAACCAATAAGTAATTACATCCTACTGTCAGTATTGTCTTTTCAGCATTAAGAGGTTAGATTCTTTCACACTGGAAGATAAACAATTATAAGATTTAAACTGCAGAAATACTTAGTCTATTTTTTTTCTTTATTACAGCTAGCATAATCTTCTATCTGTTCTTTGCCATAATCGAATTACAGAGAAAGATATACTGTACGAGAGAATAGTTTTTATCTATGTGCATAACCACTACTAGTCAAACAAATAATGTCTTCAAATGATAAGTGAAAAATCAATCTACTATTTTACCATCTCATCATACTATCTTCTTATAATTTTTGCCCCTGCACTAGAGTACTATCTGGTAAAACCCAGATGTGGAAAAACACAGAGGGTCTTTTTCATTCATCAACAGTTTCTAATTTTTTTACCATCTAAGAACATTTACATTACTAACAAGTAAAGCTTTTTTTTATCTTAACTATAAAGTAAACATTCTAGCATTCACAGTTACTAAAAATATAAACAGTCAAGTGTTAGAACCTATTTAAACTATGGACAACAACAGTAATGGGAGGCCGTTCCTCCCTACCAACTCCTGGAGAGCGCTCAGACAATGACTCCTCAGGACCCCCAAGCTTGCTGTGGTCTCCTTGACTAGAACTAGGTGCAACAAAGTCAAATACCAGTCTTCAAACTCAGTATTAACTTAGAACTATCAGTCAGTTCTCTCAGCCTAAAAGCTGTAATGAAATCAAGTTACTGCAGCAATCCTCTTAGAGCAACTTCCTTCCTATTTTTCCCTCTTTCCTCAATGAATTTCCTGAATAACATTCACCTGAATGAATTCTCTCTGGAAAATATCTGAGCAGCCTTAGCTCTCTTCATTGAGTACTTTTTAAAATATTGCCTAGGTCTTTTTGGGTTAGTTGTCATTTAATGAGCCACCTGCTCTGATCCCACTTTCTTGGGGGATCATGACCCCAATTGTAGGGAAGTTTCCACCTGCAACTTAAGATGTGTTTGAGGATGCTGCCACTTGTCTTTTGCCTTCCACCTAGTTCCATCCACCAATTTGACCACTAACCTCTTTTTAACAGCTCTCCCATGCTGTTGTCTCCATAATTTATTTATTAATAATAAAATATTCTGAATTACTTTCCAATTCTGTTGGCTCTGTTGAGTCATCAATTCCTACTTAGCATTAATTTTAACATAATGTCTCAGGAATAGAATTAAAAAAATTTACATAATTTTACAAAATTGGGGTATGTGACAACTGAAACTTAACATCCTTATTTAATCATTTCTCCATAGGATAAGTCACCTCTAGATATCCTCTAATAAATTTTTGATAGTATAGTGTATGTCCTAAGTTCATTCTCAACTTCTTTATTCTTTCGTGTGGTGGTGGGTCAATGGTGATTGCAATTTTAGCAGGATCGAAAAATATTCCATCATGACAAACCACATGAACCAACAAAACTCCAAAAGGAGCACAAAAAATGCACTTTTAGATTTGGATAAATTTAATATTTTCGAAATCGTTCCAGCATAATTTTGAGGGTCTCAATATGGTCTTTTATGAGCCCAAATATTGTCCAAATCATCGAAGTATTCTTTAATAAACTTATGAATAAAATATTTAAAAGCAGCAACAACAATCCTAGAGAATATAGAAGGAGCATTCTTGAGTCCAAAATGCACTACAATATTCTGGAAACATCCCCATTCTGTCAAAAAGGTTGTCTTGTGTCATTCTTCCTTCTCAATTCTGATCTAATGGTAACCGAAGAATCCATCGGTAAATGAGTAGACTTAGTGGCCACCGACACTCTCCAATAATGCATCTATAAACGATGTCGGAAATGGGTCATGTAGGAAGGCATCATTCAACTTCCTTAGGTCAATGCAAATATGCACTTCACTAGTAGTTTTCTTATCTTGTACTACCATCGAGATGATCCACTCGGATTCTCCAACAAGTTCTATAATTCTCACTTCAAACATTCGATCTTTCTTTGTGTTAAATTTTTCTTTGTACCTGTTGCTGGAAGAAATAGATCCCATTTTAAAACCTTAAAATTGGAGCCCCACTCATCCATTCAATTGGATTTTGAATCCATAATCTTGTTATGGGATTTTTTGTCATCTTTACTATAAGTTTTGTGTTTTTATTTTAATAAAATTTGGTTTAAAACCTTGATTTTTTGGGTTTTGTATATTACAGACGCACCCTTTTTCTTTTACATTTGTTTAGCCTTTTTCCAACCTACATTCCACAATTAGAAAATGGATTGTGGAAGTCCTTTTTTGGGGGGTTTTGGGAAATCAATTTCTCGCATTCTGCAACTCGCAATCTTCACAATTGCGGATTGCAGGTATTAGAATTTTCTTTGTTTAATAAATCTTGGTATTTCTGCAACCCGCAATGCATTTTGCAGATTATGGAAGTCCTTTTTGAAATAAAATTTTATCTTGTCGGTTCCTCCTTCTGCATTCTGCAATGCAGATTGCGTAAAGTGGAAAAGTCATTTCACCCACAATTTTCCTTTTTCGGTTCCGCAAACTGCATTCCGCAATGCAGATTGCAGAAAGAGGAAACTCAATAAAAATAAATTTTGCGATATTTCCTACTTGCAACCCGAAAATATTTGTGGATTGTGGATTGTGAAACTTTAATAGTTTTTCTTGGTTACTTATCTTATTCCGCATTCTTGAACCCAAAATGTGGATTACAGATTGCATAAATCATAAGATCAAAAGTTTTGTTTGTTTTTGTCTGCACATTTTGGTTTCCCTCTCTAATTACAACCCTCCATTTTTGCTAGATCTACGACCCATATCTATTCTTCCATTGAGCCCTGGATTATTTAATTCATTTGAATTTATTAATTCTTTACCATTTTCATTTGAGATTTTTCACTTCTCTTGCAATTTTTACTGGGATTTTATTGTTTAGCTCATCAATATTCTGATCGCCAAGCTATCCATCAGTAATTTTCTTTCTCTTAGCGGCTAATTTCCATTATTTTTAACTATGGTAAATTTTAATTATGGCTGTAAAATTTCTATTAGAGTTTACTTCTAGGTCCTCTAGTATGTCTAGAAACACTACGCCCAAGACTTCTCTGAACAAGTAAAATAGAAAGAACCTGACTACTGGTATTTTCACTGCCACCATTGGACACGTGACATAAGCCCTCCATCTGAACTGGTCCAAGATTTACACCATATTAAAAAACGATGATTTCTCTACCATTACCCACTATCATCCTGCATATGTTAAAATTAGAAATCCCCAGCTTCATTTCATTACGTCCAGGCCTCCTTTCATGCTATAGATGGACCCATTCAAGTGGGAAATTGACCATGCAAGCCCTAAAGAACAATATTTCGATGACCATACTAGAAACCTAGTAGATTCCTTCCACCCATGCGTATTTGCGAGAGCATATTCTCTCAAATCTCCTCAACATCTCCTCACCGCCTAATTTCTTGATGCAACTGTGGCCCAGTTTAGCTATAAGGAAGTGATAAAATATTGGTTGGATAACCCTACAAAGTTGATCCCCAAAACAGATAAGGCCTGCCCCATATCATGGTTTAGAGAGCCATTTTCATTGCTAGCGGCCATGTTTTTTCAGCTATACGAATTTCCCAACTGCACTAAATTCAAAACTGATTGGGCTCCTAAATCCCATCACATATTAATTATAGGTGGATCATTAAAATCAGCACAGATCTTGTCAGTGGCACTCAAGGAAGTAGTTGAATATTATTAGAAGACTTCGGCATCCAAAAAGCTAGTTTTCTACATGTCAAGCTATGTCATGGATGTTTTATGTGCATCTTCTTCAGTCCCGACCATGGACTGGAATTGGACTAATATTTCTATGTCAGTCCCCATCTATTTCTCATATATGTGGGAGGATAATTTTTTTCCTCCGATATATGAAATTTTTGGCCACTTTATTGGGTCACTATACCAGATAATTTTCAAGGGAGATGCCCAAATATTTTTGGAGAAGGATAGAGATTTGATTTCTTTAATGCATTATTGGTATGTAGGTGAATATTTTTCTACATTCGTATTTGGGGTAGAAATATAGTTCATCTGTTGCTGAGAATTGTCCAAGACAGAGTGATATTATAGGATATTTCTTTTGAGACTGTGATGGATGGGGTATTCCCCGAGCTTGCAACAGCTAAGAGGAAATGTTGGCGCAAGTTTCCTTTGTACTTGAGATTTTTGACATTGTAGAATTCTATTCATTCTACTCTCCTGAGAAAATACATAGCAGAAATGAGCCTAGGAGAAGCGCCCAAAAGGATGCATGATCCCAAGTTTTTACTGGTCAATCATTTTGTGCAGGAGAACACTAAAATTGCTTATGCTCATTAGGAATCTCCTGATGATTCCATATACATAGGTTCTATTGATTTCTCAAAGGTGGTGAGAAAAATTCCCACTCCTCTATAGAAGACTCACATGTTCGAGTATCAAAACAAGCTCAAAACCATAGCCCTACATTTCAAACAGCTCTGGTTAAAAGTGGAAGAGGATGTACATAAGAAATTTTTCAAAAAGAAGGCTAATTAAGCATTATCCAGCTCTTCCACTATTTCTACTGACAAGTCGAAGGATCAAGGTAAAGTTGTTCTTGAAGGTCTTAAGAAAGCACAACCTTCTTCCGCATTGGAAATCTTGCATAGGGAAGCAAAATTCAAGAAATTTCTGGAGAATATCAGTTCATAGGTAGAATCACAAGAATATGTGGTTAAACCTTCAACAAAGAAGAAGAAAATTCATCGGTCCCTTCCACAAATGCATATGCAGGAATAAATACCTTAACCTACACTACAATCAATTCAAAGGGTGGAGCATCTTGCACAACAAATCCTGCAAGTTCCTCCAATTTAGCAAGTATAACCATTTTCCCAAGCCAATATTAAGGTACATGAAATCTGCAGTGATCTGGAGGAGGAAAAAAATACTTCCACCTATCGTTTTGATGTTTTCACTATTATTATGTCATCCACTACAACCACCCAGTTATCTGGGATAATTTTGTATTCTTCATTTCCCAAATGTTCTTTCTCCATGATCAATTTGTCTCAAATTCTTTCTTCTACTAGTGGCACACCCTTGGTACCATCATATGCGGCTATTTCTATCCTCTTTTCTACTCCACCTATTCTTTTAACCTCATCATAACCTCACACTACCCCAACATCCCAACATTATTTTATTCCACAACTAAATATTCCTTCCATATCCACAACTTCTTCCCCTAAAACCTCTACACCTATCCACAACTTCTTCCCCTAAAACCTCTACACCTATCCACACTTCTATTTATTCATCCCCTCAATATGGAAATCCCCATCCCTGAAACTTCCCAACCTGAACCTTTGGTTGTTATTCATGAGGGAACCATCTCAAAACTAGGGGATATGAAAGATTTTGGTGAAGATGCAGTGGTTTCCATAGGAAAATACCCCCGGAGAAAGAAAGATAAAGCTGTGGTAAAGAAGGAATCTAAGAGAAAAGGGGAAGATACATTTAATAAGGGGGAAGTACCAAATCAGATCATTTGGAAAAGGGACTCATATGGTACCAAACAAGAAGCCCTCAACACAACAGCTGCCATGGGATCCTTTGTTGGAGAAAATTTTGATTCAGTGTCTCAATTAAATAAAGAGTTGGAAGATAAAGAGAAAGAACTACAAAAGGTCCAAACAGGACCTAGCACAGTCTGAGACACACCATATGGAGGAAATTCAACTTCTGAAAGCTGAATATGAAGAGAATGTAAGGCAGCTTCAAGTACAAAATTACCATCTCAAGCAACAGCTTGAGAAAGTAGACCACCTGACTGACCAATAGGCTGACAGCATTACTATGTTTGAACAACATCTCAAAGACCACCAGCTAGCATATACTACCTCTTCCTTCTCCAAATTTATAGGAGAATAGTTTAAACAATTAGCCTGCATAATACATGATCAATATTATCAAGGGATGGTTAATTTGTTTAAAGGATTTAATGAGATGCATGAATTGTATAATACGTTTAAGCACCAATCATATGTTCTCCATGATCATCGTGGAAGGAGAAAGGAATCAACCAAATAATTCAACAATATCATAGATTGGAAGAAGTACATCAAAGAAAGACTAGACGGTCTGCCAATATTGGATAAGCTTAAGCTTAAGAAAATCCAGGTGTCAATTGAGACATGGGAGAGTATATGTGATCTTGTAGAATCTATCATCAAAGATGGATAGGTGGCCTGCAAACAAAGTTGGTTTTCTTCAAAGACATTTCTTGGTTATCTAGATCTACCTATTTTAGATACTATTGATGAGTCCATGCCTCTAAAATTGAAACTAGAGAAGATTGAGAGCGATTTTTCCAAATTCAAGGAGCAGATATTGGAGATGACTCAACTTACCATCGATGAAATCAAGCAGTGGATTGAGATACATCTTGCTTAGTTGATGAGGATTGATTTGTTCCTAAAGAAATGGGTGAAGATAAAGAAGGAGATTAGTTCCTTGATATGAAAAGAAGAATTACATCTAGAAAATTCCCAATTTAGAGACATCCAATATTTAATGGATGCTGCTTCCAAGTGGCGTGAAGCCATAAGCAAATGATGAACTGCAATATTTTGTAAACCCACATCTTGGGAATTTTCCTTCCCAAGATATTATTTAAGAGTAAGGGTACCTTCCCAAGGTGGGACTAGAGAGATTAAGCCTAGGAGAATTACAGGAGAGGAGACTACCAAGGACATATCAGGAAATATCTGTAATTTTTTAATATTCTACTGTTTTGAAAGTTTAATAAAATTACATTGTTACATATGATATGTTCTGTGGATAATCATTAAATGTGTTTCATGAATTATAGTCTTTCTTCTATCTATCTGGCATACTAATCATAGGTTTCTTATGTATCCAGTATGTTAAATTGATGTATTGATTTTTCATTACAATTTTGACATATTAAATGTGCATTGAATAAATGTGTTTATTTAATTCATATGTTCTTTTATGTAATCTAATGAATAGTTATTGATCACTAATACTGATTTTTAAATTGGTATTACCTAACAGGGCAGTTTTATACTTATAATACTTTGATAAAGCATTGCAATTGTCATTTTTTATGTTTATTTAAAGTTGATTAAGGGGAGTAAAACTTGATTTATATTTTTATATGTTGAGAAATCATTTCCTGTTATCAATTATATATCATAATTTCCATGCCTAAAGCATGTTATAATCATTGTCTTAGTTTCCTTGGAGAGTTTAGTATGGAATCTAGTTACTTCAAACCTTTCTCAGATCTTTGTTGAACGAAGTGCAGATCTATTAGATATGAAAACATTTGCGGCAGTAGGCGCCTTGTATCCATAGGATCTAGTCATCCCAAACAGCTCAAGGATATAATCATCACTACGTGGGATTAAGTTGAAGCCTTTCTAGTTGGACTATTTCATTGTGTTGAATTCCTATAGATTATCCAACAATCTACAAGCTCGGGTCATCAATAGTACATAGGATTGAGTCAATATGCTCATTTCTTAATAGGTTTTGCAATGGGATTGAATGGAATCCTCATTTATCCAAGCTCTCCAACAATTCCCTTTATTTCATAAAACTTAGTGGGAGACAAATATTGAAAATCATGTAGTAGGCATATGATCTTCCTCGTGGTCTCATCGTCCTAATAATCCCCAATATTGGAAAATTTTGGATTATATAGAGATCCAATGTTTACTTTCTTTATCTTCAATGGATTCAAAAACTTATCTCTCAACAAACCTGATCCTTCCACCGTGTGAATACCTTCAAAATTGGGAATATTTATGTCCTAGGGATCATTATCATCCCGTTCGCTTGTTACATTATAGCAGGCCATCTAGTGTTGGACTGTCGTGCAGCTCTAAAAAAAATTCATTGATACAATAATATTTTCAAATATATTAGTCTTGATTACTTGTAGAGCAACATCAATTGAAGGATGATCATCAACAAATTCAAATGTATGGGTGAAGCTCACAACTAGTTCTTCCCATTCTAGTGTTACCCGTTGATGATCAACCAATGTAATGTCCCTTAAATCCGTAAATAAAAAAATGGTTAAGGTCAATAAAAATAATAGGATCTAAGGTTCATCTAAAATTAACCTCAACATTGAAATAAACTTATTAAAAGAGAAACTTGTATTCGTTTTGGTTTGAATTCCTTTCGTAGCTTAGTACATGGTGACCTATTTTCTTATGGTGATAGATTATGTCGTTTATTTATATAATGATGTTTTCTTATATATGGTACTAGTGTTTTATTTGTCCGACTTTCCTATTTAATTCATTCTAGTTTATAAAGGATTTTTTAACACGTAACTGAGTCTTACTTACTAAATGTCGTGGCTAACTTACCTCTTCCTCTAAAGGGAAAAAAATATGGTTGGATTTATCTAACGAATCAACGAAAAAGGTATGAAGGAATGCTATGACTTGGGCTTACTTATTTCGCTATGAGATAATACATGAATAACTTGTTTGTTTGTAGGTCTTGGGTACCAACCCTATGCCGAGTGTATGGTTCTTAATGAAGTAAATTGATCCGGCATTGAAGGTTTGAGATTAAAACAATAAAACAACCTAACGTTTAATTATGCTTAAAGGAAGGCATAATTACAAAATGGAGAAATCCAAATTATATGGAGTGGATAAATATTAAAACTTAGTGGGAGTAGTTGCAACATTAATGAAGGCCATGTGGAGGCCTCACCGTTACCTCCCATGTTGGCTCAGGAACATATGTGATTCACTAGGTTTTCAAAACCCTCTTTTTAATGTTAGAATAGGTGAGGGGAGTGAGCTCCCTAGTTGGGGTTTTTGTTGGCAGAGGCATGGGAAGTGGGTTATAGGGTCGTCATGTTTTCTCTAGTATGAACCCTTTCCTTGTAGCGTATACTCTATTTGGTTTTTTTTTTGTTTTTTGTTTTTTTTTTACTAACTACAACAATTTCTAATCTCTGGACTGGTTCATGGTAGGAAGGTTCAACATTGAAATAGGCTTGCAGCTGAGGAAAAGGAATACCATCAAGACAAACTGGGTAAAACCATGTTCAGGTGTCCTTTTCCTATTGTTGTCCATCTTTCATTTTTTGAGTGTATTTGGGGATGTGCCGTTGTGGTTTTCATGGAATTTTCAAAATGGAATGATACTCAGGAAACTATATGGGGTTTAATGTATTTATGAAATGGTGCTCAATAATTTCGTGAGATTTAATGATTATGAGTTTGTCTAGGTGTTTGAGTAATTTGTAAATTTAATTTGACTGTGGGTGAATTACTACCAAACCTAGCTAAGATTGAAATACATAGTTGTATATCGTTTCAATTTTATGTACTCTGTATGGTTTTAATGTTTGTTTAGCTGGGTAAATGATGATGTAAATCATGGGTTTATTATCTCTACATTTTTAGGTTTTGAATGCATCCTGTCGATTCTCATAGCTAACAATTTGTTCTTTAAATGATTTCTCTGTGTGTTTAGAAGAATATTTAAGGAGGTTCTGTTGAAACATAGGAATCTTCCCATTAACTTATAATTTTTTCAATTCGTTATTATTTCCAAATTTTGGGCAAGTCATTTTTTGTAGTGAGCAATGTATTTTTTTTGAGGGTGGATTATGCTCTGTGTTAGCAGTGTCATTTCCAGCAATGGAACGGTCGGTAAATTTGTCTGTAAATGTTGTTTGAGGTGGAAGATCTTTGGTTTGTTTTTCTTCTCTACTTAAGCATAGGAAAATTCCTAAATCTGCTCATTATTTAATTCTTAATGTTGTGTTTAAGCATATTTCATGCCAATTCTTGAAGCATGGCCAACACTTGAAGTTATTTATGGGATTCGATGGTTGGTTGGATATCATGATACCCTGGTTGACTTGTCTGGAATGGTTATGTATTTTTATTTTAAAGTTTATGTAAATATCTATTTCTACTTAAAGTTTTAAACATGGTTACAACCAACGATATGCATAGTTCTTAGGAATCATGTTGAAATTTTGGACACGCTGATAGCGTAGATTTGGAAACTCCAATGAATTTAGATATGTCTATGGTTCTTTATTTGGTTTAATGTTGGCATGTAATCATTTATTAAAATGATATTTTTTATGGACTAAAATGGTAAAACCTGTGTGGATGATTGTAATAGATGCCAAGTGTTTATTCTAGGTTTGTAAACAGAGTTCCAACATGATATTTCCTGGCTGGAGTGAATACTTTGCTTGGACAATAACTCTTTCCCATATGTTAAAATTCTTAAATAGTTAATTGATTTAACAACTTTGTTTTCTAGAAAATATTATTTCAATGTCTTAGGATTTATTTTTGGATTCAACGTTGTTTCTAGATGTTTGGAAAAGATTTATCCTAATATTTATAAGGGATTAATCCTATATTCTTAGCCTAAACCCTAAAATATTTGTAAACAATTTGGAAATAAATTTATCATAATCCTTATGAGAGATTAAATTCTAGACTCTATCCTAAACCATAAAATATGAAAAAATATGAATTCATGTTTATAGAGGATGATTTACAACTTTCAATACAAAATTTGATAACTGTAATCTCATCGTATAAACATATTTAAAAGCATAAATAAAATATGATATACGGTAAACATGTTACCTGTAGTATAATAGTTATATCTCCCTGCACACTTCAACACAAAATTAATTGGAAATACTATGTTTTATGACCTGTAGAATGGTAACCAGATGATCTCAAAATTGCCACATTCTTCCCCACCTTGACCCGGAACCGTTCTTGGTTCTTAATCGGATCCCCTAGAGCTGGCTCCAACGTGCAAGAGAAAACTAGAACTCTTAAGGATGAGGCTGCTGGTATTTGGAAGTTATGCTATGTATTATCTAAGTGCTAGGTTTTGCAAATTATCTCCAATCCCCTCCAGAAAAATGATCAGCTTCCCAAGCCTTCTCTTGGATATTGTTTTTATAGATATTCTTTGGAAAAAGGGGAAGTTGGTTAACTTCAGTTAAATCAAGATTTTAATACTTTCCTGAAAATAACTCTTAGTTTGTCTTATATGTAATATATGTCAATTTCTGATAACTAGAAACTTTCTATTAGCTCCTACTTGAGTTTAGAAAAGAATTCTTATTTATATAGTTAGTTTATAAAATAATATAGTATGTTTACTTTGACTTAGTACTTTTTGTTATGTTTGATTTCTTTTTAATTACTTCAAAAATATGTATATATATACTCATAAATGTAGGTAGACATCACTTAGATCTTTTCTATTTATTTATTAAAAATAACTTTGTATATATATATATATATATATATATATATATACATATTGAATTTATTCATCTATTATTATCCATGTATTAAATAGCACATATGTTTATTCGATGTTTCCTTAGTTTATGTTAATTGTTTTAACAAGGCCTCATGTGGGGTTTGGTCAGTCAACTAGGATAGGTAGCCCTAGATTTCCTTGCATGTTGGATTACCTTGTATTCGTGGCAGTATCTCCAGTCCTTGATGAGAAATAGATTTTGATTTCAATTAATAAACTTAAGTAAGTATGATTAAGGATTGTTCTATTCAGAGTCTTTCCAACTCAACACCCTTAATTTGAGTAAGCCCTAGTGATATTCAAAGCTTATTCTCAACACTATCGAACGAGCATTACACTAGTGCAATTCTAGAGCCTTTTAGTCAACACTAGTACTAGGATTCATTTGTACAATACACCTAGGGATACAATGGACAAACATCTGATTCTTCGGGGCTTATGCTCAACATCATGTCGGAGTGATCCAGGGATTATACCCAACAATTTCATCCTTTACTTGTTTGGGTTACCTATGTGCTCTAGATCTTATGCTCAACACATATCCTCATAACCTAATGTGCTCTAGGGATTATGCCAAACACTTTTATCCTTTACTTGTTGGGGTTACCTATATGTTCTCTATAGCTTACGCTCAACACATAGCCTCATAACCCATGTGCTTCGGGGCCTATTCCCAACACATCATAGAAATAAATCATGTATATCAGTCTTCTACACAGTACATCACAAAAATATCAACTCGTTATATTATAGTTTGTTCCCAAACACATAATAAATAAATAAAGTACATCAAGGCCTATGCCCAACATGTAATCATATAACAAACAACAAAACATGTGCATTCGGGATTAGGCCCAGTATATATGTATAACTAACATAAATCATGTGTAGTAGGAATACACCCAATATATAAATATAAATATAGCATCAAAGTAAATCATGTGCAGTGGGGTTTATACCCAATATAATCAAGGTCAGAAATTTGGCATATTACACTCCATAGGAGCAGTCACCTCTACATATCCTCTGATAAATTTTTGATAGTACCCTACATGTCCAAAGGTCATTCTCAAGTGCTTTAGTGTTTTGGGTAGTGGTGGGTTGATGGTGATCGAAATTTTAGCAAGATCGACAAATATTCCATTGTGACAAACCGCATGACCCCAAAAAATTCCAAAGGGAGAAAAAAAAATGCACTTCTTTAGATTCAGAGAAATTTGATATTATCGACATTGTTCTAGCATCATTTTGAGGCTCTCAATATGGTATTTTATGAACCCAAATATTTTCCAATCATCAAAGTAGTATTCAAGAAACTTATGAATAAAATGTTTAAAATCAACGAAAACAATCATAGAGAAGATAGAAGGGGCGTTCTTGAGTCCAAAAGGAATTGCCATATTCTGAAAACATCCCCATTCTTTCACAAAGGTTGTCTTGTGTCGATATTCCTTCGCAATTCTAATCTAATGGTAACCAGAGAATCCATCAGTAAATGAATATACTTAGTGGCCATTGGCACTCTTCAATAATTCATCTGTAAATCTTGTTGGAAATGGGTTGTGCAGGAAGGCATCATTCAACTTCCTTAGGTCGACGCAAATACACACTTCACCACTAGTTTTCTTATCTTGTACTACAATCAAGAAGATCCACTAGGATTCTGCAAGAGGTTCTATAATTCACACATCCAACATTCGATCTTGCTATTTTTTAACTTTTTCTTTGTACATATGATTGAGTCTATATGCTCGTTGCTTAACAGGTTTTGTGTTGGCATGCAATGGAATCCTCATTTATCTAAGGTATCCGATAATTTCCTTCATTTCAAAAAAATGACTGGGAAACAAATATTGAAAATCCTGTATTAAGTCTATGATCTTTCTCACAGTCTCATCATCCTAATAATCCCCAATATTGGAAAACTTTGGATTCTCTAGAGAACCAATGTTTACTTTCTTCATCTTCAATGGATTCAGAAACTTATCACTCTACACACCTCATCCTTCCACCACGTGAGTGCCTTTAAAATCAGGAATATTTATGTAAGGGGATCGACGTCATCAGGTTCTCTTGTTACATTATACCACTCCATCCAGTGTTGGACTGTCGTGCATCTCTAAAAAAAAATCATTGAGACAAGAATATTTTCAAATATCTTAGTCATGATTACTTATATAGAAGAATCAATTGAAGGATGATCATCAACAAAGTCAAACATATGGGTCAAGATGGAAACTATTTCTTCCCATTATAGTGTTCCGTGTTAATGAAGATAAACTAATGTATACCAGTTCCTTGGTATCATATCTAATGTGTGTACAAAATGATGGACCCATTCCTATTACAGGAATGCATTCCATGTCACATGAAAATGCTCAATTTGCTCGACAAGACTAGTCAATCCTATGTATTTTTGGCCACTAAGCATCACCTTCTCTCCAACTCAGACTTCCATCAATATCCAACAATGGGTCCATTCCGAGGTATACTTTTTATGTGTGACCCACCATATGGAAGGTGTATCCTTAAATGTAAATTCCAAATATGACAATTATTGAGATTTTTTTACTTTCTCTTCAAATTATATGAGAAAACATTCTAGGTTAGGGAAACCCTAATTAGTAGGTAGATCACATAGCTCGATACATGCCCTTCACATGGATTTTCTAATTATTTTTCATATTCTCAGTGACACTTCATGCAAACAATTCTTCTAATTCTCTAAAGCTTTTCATGAATCCGATGTGCAGAAACTAATGCTTCGCTAGTTAATTTTTCCCTATACTATAAAATTCACATAATCATCCATTGGAGAAGTGATATTATAGATATGGTCTAATTATACATCTTCTCCTTCATTATTACCTTCTAAATATACCTCTAGCCTTCTAGAGGATCAAGTAGTTCAACCACCCTTAGTTCTTCATGTTCAAACCTTAATATCCTTTTCTTGAATTTGATAATAGTTGGTTTATCAACATACCAGTCGATCCCCAGAACCGCATGATAAGGATTTGCATCATCAACAATGTTAATCACATCAAAGTATGCATAAGTGTGAATTTCTTCTATCTCAATAAGGACTTGATTCATTCGACCGATAGGTAAAACCTTCAATTAATTTTCTAATATTAACTGGATAGGACACCATACTAGTCTCTGCTTTCCCATACGATCACAGGTTTATCTAGTAAGAATGTTAACATCCTATCCTATGTATAAAATAATATAATCCATATCATAATATCTGATCCGAAAAGTCATCTTCAGTTCTTGATTATTTTTCAATCTTTTTTCAATATGGGTAACCCTTCTTTCTGGTGACACATGTTATTGAGGTTTGTCTATAAAAGATGTCAATTCTCCTACAACATGTTTATCTTGTATTAGTGCTAAACAACTTTTAAAGATTTTTTTTCTTTTAGTTTACTAACCTTTGTTGTCGGTTTCTTTTGAAATAGTTGTTCGAATATTTGAGGCATATCCAATATTGGTCCTTCATTTTGCACAACAACAAAATTTGATGCTTGATTTCTGTCGACGAACTCATGTCAAGCATCCAAGAATACATCCTTTTTATTTTTGGAAATTGAACAGTGATTTCCTTTTGGAAATTGAACAGTGATTTCCTTTGTGATGTCGGTCGCACTCGCGTTTTTCCATATGGTGCATCTTGATGGTCTCTAGCTGTAGCAGATCCTCTTATTAAGATAGAAATATTGGATCCCTTGAATCAGCAGAAATGTTATATATGTTCGGATTGGAATTCTAAGGTGGGTTTTGATTTCCCACATCCCTTGCATGTCATTTCACAATCAATTGAGGAAATTATTTTACGGTATGATCAAAATACTTCCAATATGAACATGTTGTAGTAGGATTTTTGTAGTCCCTAGAAAAATGTCTAGGTTTTCGACAATTATAACATATAACTTGGCCTCTTCCATGACCAAATCCTCCTTCTCGTTCTTTCCCTTTAAAAATTACATTGCCCCGAGTTGAGGGTATTTTGTTTGTAGATATTGATGCTGACGGTACTGGTAATTATTCCTGAGCTCTCTCAACCTGCACTTGTTCATCATTCTTCATTAGGTATGTGTCGATTGTTTTCTCTTATAGCATCTCATATTGTCTGCAATATTTCTCATCATGGGCCACTTACCGACAGAACTTACAGTATATACTAGATGGAGCACTTCTGATTATCTGTTAGTGTAAACATTCTTTCGATCAATGTCCTCTAGCCTCACATATTTTACACTAAGGCATCCCTTGTGTATTCATCAGATTTGATGCTCCTGAAGTGACATAATTCATAAACATCAGGAAATTTTCTCCATGATTCCCTTCGGTTCTGCATCTAGTACAACATATTTCTTCTTGTACCTCCTTCCCTTTCTTGATATCTTGTAGCTACAATGTAAGGTTTGTGATATGAAACTGTATCTGCATCATTCCTGAATCATTTTCTCCGAACGGTGGGGCTTCCAACTTCATGTTTATCTCAAGACCCTCACTCTGTGATACAATATGCTACTGAATTAATGGGATATATATACGCATAGCATTTCCGCCATGAACCATCCTTTATGTTGAACATACGAGATATGAAATATAACTTTATCCATAAAGGTTTTTAATCTTTGGTTGAAGTCCCAAACAAACTCTATAGGAATTTGTTTAATATATTTCAACTATGTAATGCACTTCAACTCATATTTTGGTTTCTTAAACTTGTATATCAATCCATCCTAGATCTGATCTAATTTATTCTGAGGGATTCCTATAGGAACTATAGATAATTTCATGTACCAGTCAAGCACATGACCTCTAGGGTTCATGATGATATGGGATTTCCTAATGGCGTCTTCTTCAACCTATCACATGGTCCATATAGCTTTGAATATAAACCAATGTTTCTTAGGGTCCTCTAACTCATTTCCATTAAAGATTGGTAACTTCATATCATTCCCATCCATTATATTTATTTTTCATAATACTAAATTAAAAATTCAACTAGTAGGAGTTCACTGATTTTTATTTCCATTATTACTATTATCCTGATTAGAAAAACCACTAGATGATTTGTTTCTAGATATTACCTTAGGTGACATACGCGGGGTCGCAGCTATGCCAAAATCTTGTTCTAGATCTGTTTCTTCTTCTTCTTCTTCAGCTTCTTCAGATATTATCTAGTAATCCTCTTCTTCATCACAATATCCTTCATCATAGTGTGACGCCAACTCAAAGTTCTCTCCTCTGGTCGCACTGCAACTTCCTCTTATTGTTGCAGTCCTTCTTCTCTTTCCCAACTGAAATAATTTTCCACTCCTTAGGCATCCACCTTCTAGATTAGCATCTATATTAGATGAAAAAATATTAGTTTATCCCCATCCATTCTTATCATAATATTTCTTACGACATATCCCATGTATCTGTGCACAAATATTTACTCGCCAGACTCTTATCTCTGGATCCCTTTTTCACACATCAACATCTTAATCCATAGTTTCAAAGTTTTCATATATCGACCTCCTGGTCCTTGGAAAAAATATCTTTCTACTTCATTATATGACTTTATCCCATCGACTACAATTTCTATGATATATCCTTTGAAAATACTACTGACCCATAAGTTGACATCCCTAGATATAGGATTACTCACTCTTTCCAATTGTTGTGTTAACTAAGGACTCCACTCAGTCATTTCTCCTTATTGAAACTTTTTATTTTATGTTGCTAGATTCAATAACCACTAATGAAATATGATGGGAAATTCTCTAAATAAAATCTCATGAATGTCTGTGTAAAGGTATCATTCCAACCATTCCCTCGGGCAACAAAACTGTGAGATTCAGTGCTAGTATGCATCAAGTACACAAAGCATTTTTTGTTGGGTGGAGAAGACTTTGAGATCTCCAATGTTGCATGGGGATTTCTCAATTTTATGTGAGTGTCCTAATTTCCACATCATGATTTTTATCTTCTATGATGATGGAATTTTGTAGTTTTTTCTAATGAGTGGAATGAGGCAAAAAATACCTTGGCACCCTGGCATTCTTGGGAATGACATATTTCCAAAGGGAGCAACAGTATTTGGATATTTACAGTTGAGGAAATGGTACCTAGGAATAGTTTTGTCAAATAAGTTGTGTTGGAAGGAATTCTCACTGAAGGGGATGCAATGCAAGAAATGGGACCCCAATATTACTTGTTTTTGGAGAAACTTTACATGTTGGCTTGATGGAGCAAGTCAACTTTTTTTTGCACATGACTTTGTGCTCCAGTTCTCATACATAGTGGAAACAATTGCAGCACTCTGTAGTGCTTCTGCTTGAGGACAAGCATATTTGGGAGGGGAGGAATGTCATGTCCCCATATTTCTTGACATAAAAGTGTTGACCATGCCCAACACTTTGGGGGGTCAAATATGCATTAATTACCTCACCTAGGGAATTTTGTCCAAATATTATTTATGAGGCTTATACTTTATTATAAATTAATTATTGTGCAAATAACATGTGGAATTGAGCTTTCCATGCCATGCACAATTGGCAAGCCATGACTTGCCAAGGGAGGAGATTAAGAAAGTGGAAACTCTATGAGAAAAGTAGTTAGATAGAAAAGGGAAAGTGCCCAAACGCTATGACATAAGATGTCATAATAAAATTAGAAAAGTTTTGGCAAAGGGGGGGCACAGTTTCCTTTTGGAGACTTAGAAAATATGTCAGAACAAAAGGAGGAAAGTTTTGGCAAAGGAGAGCACAGTTTCCTTTTGGAGACTTAGTCTCAAAAGCAGGGAAAAGCATATAGTTTCCAGGGATAAAAGAAGCAATTATTTGACTAAGGAGAGTGCAGCTGCTAAGTTAGATGGATGACTGGGATAGGGAAACATATCCACATTGTCATCCATTCCAATTTTTTCAAGGAGGGAACATATGTGGCTAGGGTTAGGTATTCTAGGTAGATGACTTTCTATCACAGGTCACCTATTCCCTTTACATGCTAAGCAAGTCACCCAGAGATCTATTAAAGAAGAATTAGATCTCATTTACACAGTTTGGTTAATGTATGTTTTTTAATTGATTGAATATTAAGCTTCATTTCTAAGTGGTGAGCCTCAGTATCTTGGGTGATGTACCCCATGTCCATTGTTTCCCTTCTCCCCTCTTCTCCCCTTATCATTGCAAGTTATACTGGAGCTATGGAGAAACCTATATGAGTTGATTCAGGATTTTTTGGCATCCTCTAGCCATCCGTGATTGTATATCAGGTGTCATTAAAATTTCCGTGATTTTCCCATATCTAAGGGTTCAAACCCCCATGCCCTGCCTCGAATATTGTCTTTAAAATACACTGTGATGATGGACAATGTTGAAGAGAGTGCTATAGTTAATTTATGAGATTTATTTCAATCTTATTGGCTATAGTATTGTCTCATAAACATTCTTTGTAGTTTTTATCTCAATCTGATTCGAAATGGCTGAGATTTACTAATTTTAAGTCAACCTAGTCTAGTTTTGCATTCGAAAGTGACTAGTTTTGTTGTAAGTTTCATATTTAGAATTGTATGACTCTAAATAAATCTATTATTTTTCTGATGAGTTGTTAAAAAACATATACAAGTCCACTAATTCCAAAACATAGAATTCAAATCACCCTTACCCTGTTTGGAAAGGCCTGAAGATGGAGCTAGTAAGATGCCCGATGAGCTAGTATCACCTTTACAACTTGCATAATCATTTAATTTTACTATGATATGTTATAAAAATTCATAAACATATGTATTAATGTGAACATACTATCCAATTAGTTCATTTTTCACATCGTTTTTCAATGAGGTTCAGTCCATGCTTAAAGGAGGGTTTTTGGTCAAGTAAATGCAATAATAAATGAGTCAGGGCTATGAGAATGATTATGAGTAATGCAATATGTTGATATCAGATGTATAAGGATATTTTAATTTCATTTCTAATATCTGATGCACCTCTCCCAAGAATTTCATGTGTTTCTATCCACCCTAGCTAGATGACTAGGCTAAATTGACTAGTGTAGTTGTTTCTTCAATTATGTGAGTTCTATTCAGTCATTTTCGATTCTGTAAGTTTTTTTATGTCACTGATAGATCCACCTACCCATACATACTTCCATATCAGAAATATTTTGAGGTCATACAAAATTGTCTAAAAACCCCAATTCTTTCCTAAACTCTCCAGATATTCTATGAACTGTACGTGTAGTAGGAATTTCTCCCTTGCTACAGGTAGGAATGTCTCCCTTCCATATATAGGATAAAAGGGTAGGGTTCTTGTGAGAATGGAAATAACAGAAAGAAAAAAAAACAGAAAATGAAATGAAACCCTGCACACAAGGTTAGGGCTAAGCTCCACAACCCTACATCAAACTGTCAGAAAACAAAGGGACCTGCAAGCAACCAATGGAAACCTGCAATAAAATGTTAAAAAACAAACGTGAAAACAAATATATGTTAGAAAAACTACAATGTAACTAAAGAAAAAGACAAGTATACCTTCTTTGGTTGGAATGGGCCACCATGCCCTAGCTTGGGAGAGCACCTCTCAATGGATGGGGAGCTATGGCTCAATGGACGAATGGAGGAGAGGGAGGGTGAATGAATTGAGAGGCAAAGGGTCTCCAGGCACTCACACGTGCAGTGTAACGGTAGGGAGAGGAGGAGTGATTTGAGAGTGACCCCCACCCCTATATTTATACTTTTTCTTGGGATTTTTAGGGTTTTAAGCCCCTGGTTGGGGCTTTAACCCCTTTTTTGGACTTTTAGCCCCTTTCGCCCAATCTTTAGCTCCTTTGGGGGTTTTAAAATCCTTTGAGGGATTTTAGCCCCTTTTTGGAGGTTTTAGCCCCTATGGGATCTAGTTTGGCTCTTTTTATTGGTTTTTAAGCCCTTTTTCATATTTTTAAGCCTTTTTGAGGGTGTGGGGGTCAAATGGGTGTCGTGCATGGATGTCCTTGGCTGGTGTAGGTCATGTAGAGCTTAGTGGGGGATTTTTTGGGTTAACAGATTGCCTCCTGATGTGTCAGGGCAGGAACTCATCGTATGGCTGACTGGTATCATAGATTTTCTCGGGAGAGGTGGTGCTTCCTAGGCTAGGGAATGGTGGATTTTTTTTGTATTAATATTGTTCCCATCAATGGGTGAGATACAGATAATGTGTGACATGTATATGGATGAGGAGAGCATCCCAATGCTCATAAAAATGTCAAAAGAATAATTATGTGATCTAAGCTCTATAATACAAGAGTCGATCATGTACAACTATTGTTACAATGTGGTCGCCTCAATGAGAGGCTGAATACAATACTGATCTAAAGAAATGCTACATTGGACCCATGGAATTATCATGGAATGCTATATATTCATGACTGACAGCCTATTGGATCTGGAACAGTACATACTTTTAGGGACCCACTGACAAAAAGTCAGAGTCTTTGTGGTACAAATATGTTGCATCAATCATAAATCTATATAGAAGCACTACTAGGGATTCTAAACACTATCTCCAATGCAACCCAAAAATCATAAGGGACATCAACCTGTTTGGGTCCCTTGAATAGACTCATCAATGTGCTAGAGTCAGGTGACATCTGGGGTCTTCGACCAAATACTGCATGGACAAATACCATGCACGAATCTCAATGGTGTGATGATGTAACTGGAGTCGAGCACATGAGAAACATCCATCCCGAGAGGAACTAAGGACTCCTCTCAAGTGGTACAAGGAAATCATCAATGAGGTTAATGAAACTAGAATACAAGGACCTCTGGGTCTATCCTTTGGAATACATGTGTTGTGGTCGATGGAGGGATACCTTCCCCTAGTCAAGGAAATGGTGTTTCCTTGACCAGAAGCGTGAGGGAGATAACTGAAAGATGTGAGACAATCTGAGGACTGACCCACTAAATGGGGGGGGGGAGGGGGAGGAGCTGAACAGGGGCAGAGGAAGTGTAGTGGACTCAAACTTCCTTTCTTTAGAGTATGACAGCAAGGTGGGCCAAGCAATAAATGAAATTGCCTCATGGGAAAGGGATCATAGCTTTAACACTAGGGATGTAACTGCAAATGGGAAATACTTGGGGGAGGTAGACACTTGATATTGATGGGATCCAAGGAAGACACATTGCAGAGTACTCTGAAAAAAGGTGACCCAAAGTGGGAATGCTGCCAAACTGTTATCTGTGGGGTGGTGTCTAGAGACACTATTGTGGTACGATCTCATGGATTTTTGGTGAGCCTGAGAAAGTAAATGATCGACAGTGCTTTCAATTTTAGAGAGTCTGAAAGCATGAAGAAGACTCCCGTGGGGTTTCTTTTTCGTTGGTAGTATCTTGTGCCCAAAAAATGATAAAATTATACACATGAGAGACTTCTTTACCGTTGGTAGTCCAGTCAGGCTGGGAAAGGTCAAACCTATACTGACTGGACGGTCATTCAGATACTTTTACGAGCATGAACAAAACCAAGTTCGCTCGGCAATCTTTTCTTGATGAGAAGGCTGGAAAAGAGCTTAACGACAACCCATGGTTAGATTTTTCGTAAAGTTCGGCCCCTCTACCTGAGAAAGCATAAAAGGATGCAAAGGGGAACGGTCTTGGCTTGAATGTGCCAAGGTGGTCCTTTTCATTTATTGGTCTACATGGTCTGCAAAAGGAGATAAACGAGACGATGTAGAAACCCTTTCCTATACTTTAATGAGTGAGAAAGCAAGCAGCTGCACTCAACTATCTTTTCATTCTTTTAGGATTCAGAACAGAGCTTAAAAGAAAGTCGAGTATGGTCAACCAATCGAGAAATAGTTGGTGCCCCTATGTCGGGATAGTGAACTGTGGTCCAAAGGTCATGTGTGGAGTATGGATGGAGAAGGTGGCTCTTAAACATACCAATACAGGCACGGGATAGATCATAGCAGAGGCACACAAATCAGTACGGTAGAGGCACGTAAACCAAGGTGACTCTCAAACAGAGGTCAAGAGAGCTATGTGTGAGTTGTGGTGGACAGACTTGACTACATGTGATGTGATTGCAATTTTGGAGGTAGCTATATCCAAATGCATGCAAAGGAAATGATTTTTCCTCTAGGCGATGGTCTGGGGATCCGTACAAGGTGCGATCGATGGATTAGCTAGCTATATGCTAAAATAAAAAGACATGCCTTCCGAGTGGTGGCCCAGGAACCCGCATGAGTGGTGGTAGGAAAGTGTAATGCAAGTACAAGTCTAGAGACACTTACATCACAATGATGTGGCTTGTAAACCGAGGTAACTTCCAGGAAGTGGTCCCAAAAATTACTTGTTAAACATGAGACGATGGTCTCATTAGAAGATAGAGGATGGAAGTTTGAGCCCGGAGGTGTGAGAGGTGTCTTGAACAGGATTCGAGTGACTTTGTATTTGCAGCTAATGGGGCTTCCCTTGACTGGGGGTAAAAATGTTGTAAAATAAAAAGGAAAAACTACACTATAAAGGACTCATAGTGGTGGTATCAAGCATAGACTCTCTTGAGGTAGAGCTTGTTACACGACTTCTTCAAGAGGCAACCATCTGAGTCAATGAAGAGGTATGCCCCCTTTCCGAGATGAAGGTCATTGGCAAGGCAGGATGGTGGAATATGGTCTTTTATGGGAAGAATTGATTCCACACTATCGTTTAAAGGGGATGGGGTAAAATTGGAGGCAGTCTTACAGATCTCTTCGTTATCACGTAAGTGGTGCTGGGATAGATCAGGTGGATCTTCCAAAACCAATGTGACGGAAGGGAAACTCGTGCTAAAGACCATGTAAATGGTTTTGGTTTTGGTTTTGGTGGCCTTTCCCCTAGTCTCTATTGGAGGAAGGGGGGCAAGCCTGTAGACGGGAGGAGTCTGTGGAACTAGACATCATGTAAATGGACATTGTGTCTGAAGAAGGAGGTGGGGGATTAACTTCTTCGATCAAAGTGATCTTTGATTCAAGGGAATGCTGTCGAAGGTTGGATAGAGCCATTCAGAACTCGAACAAGTATTAGCAGTGGTGAGAATAGTGTCCATACAATCTCTAGAGGGTGTAAGCATGGTTTGTTCTCAATGACTTGTTTCTCACTATTGTCCCACTTAGGAGTTCAACCACGCGGAGGTTTTTTGTTGTATCCATGGCATCTAAATGAGCGTGGATTATGGGAATCTCAAGGTAGTTTTGAGTTGGATGGCCCTGTTCTTCACAAACAACGCAAGGTGGGATCTGTCGAGGTTCAGCAGTAGCTTTCGTGTTTTTTCCCTTGGCCCTTTTTGGGTGGGGTGGTGTAGGTGCGGGTGTGGTGGTTAGTTTTTGTGGGCCAGGTGGAGGATGATATTTGACTGCAATGGTTTGCATGGGGGTTGAGACTACTTGGGGCATTGGAGGTTTGGCTAGTGGATCAAGGTACCACATAGGAATTCCCAAAGTAAAATTGGGTAAGTTTAAGGTATCCATTACTGGCTTGCTCATGACACTAGGTGGGGGAAAGAGGAAGGAAATTGTGTGGACTGGGGAGGAGCCCAGATAACTCCCTAATGGTTGCATGTGGGGATGAGGTTGTGGTGGTGGCTGTGCATAATGTTTTGGTTGTTTTTTGGGTGCAGCGATGATGGATGAGAGTGTGCAAAAATCTACAGTCTCATTTGGTGTCAGTGGTGGTGACACAAAGGGGAAAGAAGCAGTCATTGTGGTATCGGAAAACAACCCAAGACCCACATTCAACAATGGGGAGGCTAGTATGTCATCAACCATGGTGTTGACTTCAGGGATAACATTCACGAGTGGAGTTATCCCTTGTGGATAAATGGTGTTGATCGTAGCAATAACATTGGCTGGCATAGTTAGCCCTTACGGATTGTGATAAGTTAGTTGGTCAACCATCATGATTTTCCCTTCATGAGGAAACATCATGAGACAAAAAATAGTTGATGCTATGAATCTCATGGCATACACATAACTTCTTCCGAGGAGAAGGTTATAGTCGAACTGAGAATTGACAACCACTATGTCAATTAGTACTATTTTCCTAGCTAATGTGATGAGGACATGGGGGAGGATTCCTTGGGATTTAGTGGGGTGGCCATCATAATCCTGCAGAGTAGTAGAGGATGGTTCTAGAATTGGGGATCCAAGATTCAGCCATACTAGGGTAGACATAATGCACATGAATGCCCCCTCATCCACTATGCACCAGTGCACGAATAAATTTCGAATGGAAACCAAGATTTGGAAGGCGATGGTTGATGGCATCCACAGTTCTCCATTCTCTGTTTTCAATGTGATCAATTTGGAGTCTGAGGAGTCCACAACGCCAAGGGAGGCTAGTAAGGATTTCCCCTGTGTTGCGAAAGTTTTGAATACCTCAAGAGTGGACATGGCAGTAGTTGGTTGGGACAAATAATCCATGATGTTGTAGCTTACAACAACTCTAGCCGTGATGTTGTTGGCAACCCGCTGTATGGGGGGGCAGAGAGGGAAAGGGGGTAGCTGAAGAGGTGCATTGGCTATTTTGGATGTAGATGTCACTGATGTGTCAGCAGGTTCGGTGTTGGTTCCGTACTGATTTCTCCTAGTCTATAAATTGACCACTTTAGTTTTCATAGCTAGCAGGTGGTGAACACCTATTTCTGCTATCGAAGGTGCCCCTGGGGTGTTGGGATTGGGATGGGGAGCGGGTGCAGTTGCTACCAGTCCTTGGACTGGTAATGGGTTTTGGAGGACCATGGGTGGAGGCCTTGGTTGTGTCAGGTTGGGTTGAACTTGGGCTGTCGTATTGGTAGCATGTTGAACCTCGTTGTGAATGGCTTCCCTGGCATGACCCATGAAGGGGAATTCATGTGTCTAGTTCCCATAGACCGCACACAACTTGCATGGTTAGTTTGTGCACAACAAAGCGTTGCATCTAGGTGCATTTGGTTACTAAGGATTGTGGGCTGGCCGGTTTTCCCTGGCATTGTTGGGAGGGTTTGGTTGTTAACCGCCTCCCTACGGTTGATTGTTGCCTTGGTTCTGGGCTTGGTTATTTTTGGCCTACCCTTGTTGGTTATTGGGAGCTAGCTGGTTAGGATGGTTTTATTGTGCAAACACCTATCCTAAAGGTGCTAAAGGTGCTGACAGAGTAGGGGCAGGGGCTTGAATAGCTTGCACTGGTGGTGCATAGTAAACTTGGGTGGGTGTAGGTGCCACAAATATGGGAATTTGTCCCGCATATTGTTGTTCCATCCAAGCTAGTGCCTGGGCCTGCTACAGCGATGCAGGTTGTGCATAAGATATTGTAGCTCCAGACTGGGACATCATTCTTGCATAGTCCAAAGTTTGGTTTTGGTAGGGAACATCGGGGGTAATGCTTGGTTGTGGCTGTATTGCAGGTGGTGTCGGATAGTGATGTGGTTGATGGGAGACAAAACCTATGATGCCATCTGCGGCATGGGATGCCCCCAGTGCATCCCGGTAGGAGGTTCCTGCATGGGGAGCATCTGGAATGATAGTGTAAAGGTATCTAGACTATGCATAGATCAGATCAAACTGTTGGGCTTTCAAGATGGCCTCCTCTTCGGATTGGGGACATTCAGATACGACATCCTTTGCTATAGGTGGTAGAAACGTTTTTAGGAACCAATCCAGGAAGATCCTGTCATTAAGTTGAATCTTGCACAAACTATGGAATCGTCACCACTCATGGATGTGGTCAGTTATGTGGGTCGCAATGTTCTAGCGGTAAGATAACAAGATCTCCACCCCTTCGTTGTATCTAACAGGGAGTTGGAAATACTGCAGGAACATGAAATCCAAGGAGTTGAAATCTGAGTACTTGGCTTGTGGTATCTCAATACACCACTTGGATGCAGCACCTATGAGGGTGCGTTGGAAAAGTCTGAGTCTGGTTGAAACATCTATGATGTTTTTTTATGAGCACCATAGGTGAAACGTCATGATGTAGTTTTGGGGGCACTCCCCTGGATTTTTTTTCAAACTTGGGAATGCCTGAGGGGAGTTTGGTTGGTATGGGAGGCCAAAACGTTTGATGGTGAATAGGGTCATTTGTTAACCAAGCCAAGTCAGGCAGGTTGAGGTGTGCCATGAAAGGAAGGTTTCACCCAAGGTTGATGTGAGATGGGGTGGCAATGGTGGTGGAATTTGCAGGGACATGATGCACCTGCATAAATGGGGGTACTTGTGGCACCGTTGTGGATAGGACACTTCCCCCAAGTGTGGTAAATGGAACTGTGTGAGTAGAAAGGCCACTTCCCCATGTGTGATAGGAGGGGAAGTGTAGGTGGAAGGGACACTATCCCCATGTGTTACAGGTGGGACAACTTGACTAGTCAATATGGGTGGTGGTATCTAGCTTATGATGGTTTTCATGACCATGTTGGGACCACTAGTAGGGGTGTTGGTGGTGGTGTGGTGTGTGGACATGGGTCCACTGCCAATCGCTAAGCTGAAAATTGATCTGGGTTTGCACTAGCCATGGGGCTAGATGGTGCAGTATGTAGGTCTGGTTCATATTGGTATGATTCTAAGTCTGAATCAAAGGCTGTGTGGCCTTCTAATGGTGTAGAGGGTCATCGAGAATGGTCCTGACAGTGTTGGTTCAAGGACCCAAACTGTGGTAGATCGCCTCTTAGGCGTGAGGAAGAACATGGGGGATCAATCGTGTCTGATTTGTATGTAAAGTGGTGAAATATGGTAATGAAATTTTGGACCCTAGTTTTAATGGCTTCCTATTGGCTTGCAGGTCATCACTCAGCCACCAAGACTGCCAGGAGACAATGCTTAGCTTTTTCCTCATGGGAGTGCTAGTCAATCGGTGGGGGTCGTTGCCTATTTCGCTTGGAAATTCCTCTCAGTGGCAGCTACTTTGGGGTTCCTGTGTTACTCCTCATAATGAGTTTCTGGGCTGAGCCCAAGTACTTCCCACTATTAAGGAATTCAAGGACTTATGTCCTCAAATACTGCAAATGTTTGAATTAGTGTAAATTATAAATTTTAATGGCTAGCTCAGCGTCATGAACTGAGTTTGGTTTTTTTATGTGGTGTGGTTTGAGTGTATGTATTTTGTCTTTCTGTTATACTTAGTGGCTGTTTAAATGGTTTATGAATATTCTGCAAAGTTCAGAACATTGTTGATGAAAGCAGTAAATGATAAGCACAAATTTAAACATGTACCATATCTGAATCTGAACTATGATCGCCTGACTAGGTGACTTCCTTACACCTGTATTTCTCTTCAACCAAGAAAGGGTGTTGGGCTCTCAACACAATGGGACTAAGCCCATTCGTAGATCCTCAGGTCACCCTTTGGATGCAAGGTTGGTCAACAGGGAGGACACGAATGCCATGAGGTCCCACGGGCCTACCAGCCCCTCTACCTTCCAAGTCACCTATTTTTAGTGGTTTGGAAAAATGATAGGTAAAGTGCCTATTACTATATGATCTTCACCCTTCTTCTTATCCCAGAATACCCCAGAATACCTTCCTTTAACCAATTAACCATTTAATTTGACAGTGATTTACACATGCTGTAATGAAATAAACAGATACTGAAAGGAAAAAAACATAGATTTGATGGATAGAGGCGATTGAATCACACTGATAGTCCTAATAAATTTAGAAATCTGAATCTGAGAGACATGTCGCTCTTTTCAAGGGAAATGTGGCAAGGGGGTCTCCAAATTATCCCCAAATCAGGGGAGGTGGTGGCTTAGAAACTGCAGACAGAAGAAATCTGCTTTCTGGGATGAAGTCATGCCTTTCGGGCCTGAATGATCGACCTGGTCGCACCTTTCAGCCCAATAAGAGTGACATGGTTTGAAATATGGAAATATTTTGTGCCTGAGTCAAGTCCAGCTAACAGTAACCTGTAGTATGGCCGAATGGGATTGACTTGGCCTTAAGGATGCTCAGCTGTAAGTAAAAATGCAGGAAAAGGTAGATCTAAACTAGATTGAGCAAAAAATTAAACTAGTGAAAATTAAACTAAAATGTAGAAAGTAAACCCAGGGATACTGTGGAATCGACCTCATATGGTCGCCAAATATGTAGTAGGGCTTTCACCCTTGCTATAGGAAGGAATGGCTCCCTTTTGTCTATAGGATGGAAGGGTAGGGTTCCTGTGAAAATGGAAATAACAGAAAGAAAAACAAATAGAAAACGAAATGAAACCCTGCACACAAGGTTACGGCTAAGCTTCACTACCCTACATCAAACTATTAGAAAACAAATGGACCTAGAAGCAATGAATGGAAACCTACAATAAAATGTTAAACAACAAACCTACAAATAAACATATGTTAGAAAAACTACAATATAACTAAAGTAAAAGACAAGTATAACTTCTCTGGTTGGAATAGGCCACCATGCCCTATCTTGGGAGAGAACCTCTCAATTGATGGGGAGCTATGGCTCAATGGAGGAATGGAGGGAGCTATGGCTCAATGGAGGAATGGAGGAGAAGGAGGGTGAATGACTTGAGAGGCAAAGGGTCTCAAGGCACTCACGCAGGTAGCGTAACGATAGGGAGAGGAGGAGTGATTTGAGAGTGATCCCCACCCCTCAATTTATACTTTTTCTTGGGATTTTTAGGGTTTTAAGCCCCTGGTTGGGGATTTAGCCCCTTTTTGGGGATTTTAGCCCCTTTCCCCCAATATTTAGCTCCTTTGGGGGTTTTAAGCTCCTTTGAGGGGTTTTAGCCCCTTTTTGGAGGCTTTAGCCCCTATGGGAGCTAGTTTGGCTCTTTTTAGGGTTTTTAAGCCCTTTTTCATATTTTTAAGCCTTTTTTAGGATGCGGGGGTCAAATGAGGGTCGTGCATGGATGTCCTTGGGTGGTGTAGGTCATATAGATATTAGTGAGGGATTTTTTGGGTTAACATTACCAAAGCATATTTTCTATTGTATGAAGGCCTGATAACACCTCCTTGGTTTTACCCAAGCCCTCAGTTGAAAGGACTGAATAATTTTCCCTAGTTTCATGGTTGGGTGACCCAGAAGCGAGGGATAAATTTGTCGCATAGAGGACTCTAAAACCTGAATGGTCCCTAATATAAATGTGTTAGGGGGAATGAATTCATTGTTATAAAACTTAACTTTGGTTTCTTTCCCTTCCATATCCATTGCATACAAATTTATCTGCAAAATAACTTCATTTCCCTAGTTGAAAATTTGCTGAGTGTTTGTAAGTGTAATACGAGAAATTTTATTTAATTTGCAGCAATACTTAGTGATCTGATCTGAATATTAGACCTAGGTTCATTACAGTGGTATCTGATCACTTTCCTTGTCTCATCCTATGGAAATAAGGCTCTTTGTTGACTAACATTGTAGATCATTAATTCAAGTTGCAGCCATGAGGCTCCTACCAATGATTGAATAAGACTTTGATGAGCAGTATGAAGAATATAGTAGAAGATATGAAGAGGAGGATTATGAAGAGACCACATGCAATACCTCATATATATTATGTAGCGATGATTTTGATGATTTATTTCCTCCATATTATGATGAATCCATTTCGAAGGAATCTATTAGTGTTGGTGGTCAAGTGTTCAATGGGAAGAACTCTAAGAAATATTCCTAGTATTTCATGGAATACTGTGCCCTGAAATAAGAGATAAGGGAGGTGTTATATTTTCAATATTTATGTATTGTGGAAATAAAGAAGCTATTTTGAGATCCCTACTATGGGGAAAACATGAGAAATATTGTACACATGGTTGATGAAGTGTGCAAGAAAGTGGAGACTAGATGGTTTCTACCTGGAGCCAAAAGAGGAGTCATAAAGAAAGACCCATCAAAGCCATTTGCTTTCCCAATCATTAAGAGAATGTTTGGTTTTTATGCTAATAGAGTGTCCAAGGACTATGAGTTTGGGACTACTCAAGATGAATAAGCCTCAATTTCCTTGAAATAAGAGGAAGAGAATCCAACAATATAAAATGTGGTTGTTGGTAGCGTGGAGAATGAATGCACTTCCAATTTATTTGTGGGTGATGATCTGCAAATCACTAACAGAGATGTGGGATCATGTACGGATGGAGAGAAACATTTTGTATCATATTTAAAAGGATATTTGAAATCAGAATTGCCGTCACCTTTGGAGCTACCTAAAGAAGAAGAAAATAGGGCCACATCGCTTGGGTGTGAACCAGAAATTTTGGTGGAAGAGCACACCACCAAAGTATCTGTATAGAAAGAGGATAAGGTGAAGAACATGGATAATAAATTTTCTGATTTTTGTAGCATTCATGTACACCTGCAATCATCTTATCCATGTAAATATATAAAGACTTCACTTGCATACGACGACTACAAGATGAAGGAAAATTGTGAGGGAGATGAATTTGCTCCTAGTTTTTCTGTCAGTAAACCCAGAATCAATGCAAAGGAGGGTGATATTATCAATGATAATAAGGGATCTTTTGGATCAGATCCAAAATAATAAAATAGATCATATATTATATCATCATCTGAAATTCCTAATGAAGTGGAAGGCAAGCCCCCACCATCTAGGTGTGAACTAGGAAGTCTGAAGAAGAAAAATCTGATGCAAAGGGATGGACATAGTTCATATTTTTGAACTCTCTTGCAGCATGATGAAGTTGTGACATGATGAATTTGCAGCATGTTGAAGTTGCAGCATGATGAAGGATTAACCTTGATGAGAATCAAAATCCCACTGTGGAAAGCTATGATCCATTCAATCTTGCAAGTGGGAAAGCATAAAGAAAGATTCATAAAGAGAAGTGAAAGTCACTACAAGAAAATTTCAGAAAAGAATAATGGGGGGATTTTCCTCAAGAACCCCACTCATTTCCTTGGCTTTTGAAGATGGATGAACATAAGATTCAAAAGGATTTACACCTTATCCAAGACACACATTCTTCAGTGGCACACCGATGTTGGATATCTGCTTCATTGCAATATCAGTCTTCTATTGAAGCTAAGGAGGCGATGTGAAAGGCATTGTCTACAATACAAGGGGAATTATTACAATTGCTTTCTGATAGAGATGATTTGATTGAGCTTGATGATGTGTTGCATGGAATAGCCTTGAAGGATGAAGAAAATTTTTTTAGACTCACACAAGAGATGTTGAACACCCACGATTCCTTGAAGTGCACTCAAGGTGCACTCCAAGAATCCAAGATGCAGAAAGAGAAACTTCATGAGAAGTTGCAAAGATCTTACCTACCCTCCTACACACCATTCATCCATCTTCACAAGGATGATTGAAGTATTTTAGATATGGAGGAATATCATGATATGTCGGATCATGAGATACACTTAGGTTTGCAGGTGCTTGAGGACTGTGCAGACAAGTTTTATGAGAACCAAGCACTTGGTGTTTTCCAAAAAAAAGCCGGAATTGTTTTCTGGAAAGAATCTCTTCCCCATGGAAGAGTTAGATGAAGATGAATATGTGGAAGCCATAAGTTGGGTGGATAATTATTGCAGATATCTGATTCACATTTGTACCCGTACTTCTATTTCAGCCTCATAATGTGGGGATGGAAATTGGGAGAAGAAATTTTCATTGTTGGTGCAATAGGAAGATCTTGAGGATTTCCTAGGTGTTCATGATGACTTGTTGAATGCACCATCACCCTCCCAAAATCCACATAGGCACATATTGTTGTCACTTGATTCCATTCAACCACATATGGATTGGGTGGAATATTACATGTCACACATGGAGTCTTCTTACAAAAAACTTTATGCTCATGAGCAGTGAAAGGCAACTAAGAAAGCAAACTACGAAGAGAAGATGAAGAGAAAAATATCTTGCATAAGGTGGTCTTGGTGGAGGAAATCCACACAGTTGGATGGATTCTTGTACCCTTTGACTAGTGGAATACATTTGAGCCATTGGAAGTGTTCACATGGACCTTTTGGTTGGATTTTTAGTACTTTCTCAAGTTGGATGAGGGGACACTTATATGTTTTTCCTACTTGCATTTTTGGAAATAATTGTGATGCCTCATTTTATTGTGAACAGTTCAAGCATCCTTATTGGTTGGATGATGCCTATACTCATTGGGATTGGAAATGGAAATCACACAAATTTCATTGTAGAAACAAAACTGTGAGCTTCAGTTGTAGTATGCACCAATTACATAAAGAATTTTATGTTGGGTGGAGAAGACTTTCAGGTCTCCAATGTTGCATGGGGGGTTCTCAATTTTCTGTGTGGTGGCATAATTTCCACATCATGATTTTATTTTCTATGATGATGGAATTTTTTTTTTATGATGAGTGGAATGAGGTAGAAAATACCTTGGGACCCATCCTAGCAATGACATATTTCCAAAGGGAGCATGAATATTTAGATATTTATAGTTGAAGAAATGGGACCCATGCATATTTTTGTCTGATAAGTTGTGTTGGAAGGAATTCTCACCAAAGGGGGTGCACTGGAAGAAATGGGACCCCGACATTTTTTTTCTTTAGAAACTTTACATGATGGCTTGATGGAGCAATTAAAAAAAAAATTGCACATGCATTCATGCTCAAGTTCTCCTACATGGTGGAAAAATTCATAGCAGTCTGTAGTGCTTTTTCTTGAGGACAAGCAGATTTGGGAGGGGAGGACTATAATGTCCCCATATTTCTGGACATAAAAGTGTTGACCATGCCCAACACCTTGGGGGGTCAAAGATGCATTAATTACCTCACATAGGGAATTTTGTCCAAATATTATTTATGAGGCTTATATTTAGTTTAGTTTTTATTATTATAAATTAATTATTGTGAAAAATAACATGTGCAATTGATCTTTCCATGCCAGGCACAATTGGCAATCCAAGTTTCCAAGGGAGGAGATTGAGAAAGTGGAAACTCTATGACAAAAGAAGTCAGGGAGAAAAGGAAAAGTTCCCAAAATCTATGACAAAAGTTGTCATAATAAAAGCAAAAAATGTTTGGCAAAGGAGGGTGCACTTTCATTTTGGAGACTCAAAAAATATGTCAGAACAAAAGAAGCAAAGTTTTGGAAAAGGAGGGTGTAGTTTCCTTTTGGAGACTCGGTCTCAAAAGCAGGGAAAAGCATAAAGTTGTCAAGGATAAAAGCAACAACTCTTTGACTAAGGAGGGCACAGTTGCTAAGTCAGGTGGATGACCTAGACATGGAAACACATCCACATGGTGCTAAATTCTAATTTTCTCAAAGAGGGTGCATATGTGGCTAGGGTTAGGGATTCCAAGTGGATGACTTGCTCTCACGGGTCACCTATTTCCTTTACTTGCTAAGAAAGTCACCCAAATATATATTAAAGAAGAATTAGACCTCATTTAATGAGTTTGGTTAATGTATGTTTTATGATTGATTGAATCTTAAGTTTCATTTCTGAGTGGTGAGTCTCAGTCTCTTGGGTGATGTGCCCCAAGTCCATTGTTCCCCTTCTCCCCTCTTCTCCCCTTCTCATTGTAGGTTATATTGGAGCTATGGAGAAACCTATCTAAGTTGATTTTTTAGAACCCTCCAACCATCCATTATTGTATATCAGGTTTCATTAACAGTTCCATGATTTTTCCATAGCTAAGGGTTCAAACCCCCATGCCCTTCCTTGAATATTGTCTTTAAAATACATTGTAACGATGGAAAATTTTGAAGAGAGTTGTATAGTTCATTGATGAGAGTTATTTATATTTTATTGGCTGTAATATTATTTCATAAACATTCTATGCAATTTGTATCTCAATATGATTCGAAATGGTTGATATTTACTCATTTTATGTCAACCTAGTCTAGATTTGCATTGGAAAGTGACTAGTTTTGCTACAACTTTCATATTTAGACTTGTATGACTCCAAATAACTCCATCAATTTTCTTATGAGTCATTAAAATAAATATATAAGTCCAACAATTCCAAAACATAGAATTCAAATCACCCTTACCCTGTTTGGAAAGGCTTGGAGATGGAGCTAGTAAGTTGCCCGATGAGCTAGTCTCACCTTTACAAATTGCAAAATAATTTCCTTTTCCTATGATATATATATATATATATATATATATATATATATACACTAGGGGAATCGACAACTGGGGACGAGCTGGTACTCGTGTGACACAGGGTCCAGGGATCCAATCCCACTACCACTATAAACCTAGGTGCAACCACAGCGCCCGAACCATGGCACATGGGTAAATTTGGGGGGGATTTGAACACGGGACCTTCCATTTACAAACAATTCCATTTACCACTTGCTCTGCCCCCCATGGGCACTTTTCCTATGATATGTTATAAAACATAATAAACCTATGTATTAATGTAAAAATACTATACAATTATTTCGTATGTGAGATCTTTTGTCAATGAGCTTCAACCCATGCTTAAATGAGGGGTTTTGGTCAAGTAAATGCAATAATAAATGAGTCAATGATATGAGAATGATTATGAGTGATGTAATATGTTGATATCAGCTGTATAATCCTCTTTTAATTTCATTTCTCATATCTGATGCACTTCTTCCATGAATTTCTTATGTTATACCTAAATCCTGTCACCATCATGTGATGAGATCCTTAACACCCATGTTTTCCCTTAATCCCAACACTTGGAGTGGAAACTTGCTTTGTTTGTCAATTCTACTAGAAAACACCTAGCACCATGCTTACCCTTTGGCTGATGAGTGGTACATTACTCAGCACCACCTATATCCTGTTATAGAGAAGCGGTGACATCGCCTATAGGATTTGTTCTTAAAGTAGTTCTCACCTAAATTGCTCTGTCATAAGGGAACAAAAGTGGTACCCTAGGTAAAATGGGAAAAAGAGAAGTTTCTCAAGGCTTCTAGATCATGATCCTTGTGTCCTCCCTTATCCCTATCATTATGGGTTAGTTTGAGCTCGAGATCCCCCTTGATAAGATCTTGGAGCCACCTCACCCACAATTCTCTCAATTATTCCTATCTATTGAGCCTTATAAATACAAGCTCATATCCATAGTTGAAGGGGAGAACTATAGAGTTATTGTTACGCCATTGAATTGACCACCTAGTCCAAATAATTGGAGAGCATAAAGAGCAAAGTTAGAGCTTATGAGGATGAAGTGGTTTTCTCGTGGAGGAGCTTGTCAACACTAAGGCAACGATTGTAAGCTTCTTCACACATTCTTAATGCAAAGATGATTTATGTCCCACATATATGTTTTTTTGATTTCACATGTATATGTTACTAGATTCCCTAGTCACTAGTATGGATATGTAGATGATTTTCTGGTAGCTTTGATGTGCTTGTATGTTTGACATGTTTGCAGGTACATAGGTTCATGATTGAAGCATTCTTCCAGGTGTCTACACCATTCAGGGAAGCTCTTCATCCTTTGTCATTCACTCATTTGTTCTGGATCTGAACCATTTAGACCATAGGAACAGCTTCTGTCCATAGAATGTGCAATATTCCTGATAACAAATCTAGTGACTCCACTAGGGAGCAAAGAAAATTTCAGTTGATCTGATCTTCCTCAGTCCTCAAACTCTTGTCTGAATCCACGTTCCATCTCCAACTCTCTTCAGTCAGTTCTGCCATCTGACTTAGTGAATTTTGGTTTGAAACTTTCAGATATGAAATATTTTGACTTTATATGCTCTTTTTTACTGTCAATTCATCAATCATTACCTTGATTGATTAATTTCTAACTTGATTTCTCATTCTCCTTGTGTTTTCGATCCATTCAGGGAACCACACATGTGTTGTTGGAAACAAGCGGTGCCACCGCCTCAACTCTATTAGCCATAAGCGGTGCCACCGCCTGAGTCCCGTTATCTATAAGTGGTGCTCATTCAGAACTGCTGTGTCAAGACCCCTCCAGCGCGGTGCTAGGTAGGCATTGTTCCAAAACTAGTTTTTGCCAATTTTTGCAAAAACATTTAGTTTGTTTGCTTTCAACCCTGCACTATCAGCCTTGTGTGTTAGAATTTGAATGCTTATGGTTGAAAATTCCGTGGTATAGATTGGTTTGGTTGAAGAATTCAAAAGCTATATTAGGCTTGTTGATTATTCATTTGCTTTCATGCTTGTTGGTCGTGATTATGAAAAGAATTTTTTGCAAGTTTAGGTTTCAGTTAGTTCTCTTTTCATATCTTTTATAAAGACTAAAAGAAAAACCATTTTCTTAGCATCTTAATTTCATTTTTTCCATAGAGGATTTTTTTTTTGCTTTTAATAAGAAATTTTTATTATTATTGAGATTAGGTCATTACCATTATTGAGCATAAGGCATTGGATCTCTGATTAGCCTCACAAGTTTTCAGGTTCTCTTTGTTCTTTTTTCTCTCGTGCATTAGTACTATCTCATCAAAAGAAAAAATACTGTAGTTTTAAGTTAGATCTATCTATGTTTCAAGAAAAATAAAAAAAATAGAGTGCATATGCATATAGAGTGCTTGTTGTTTTTTTTTTAGGAAAAGGGACTTTTTGTTTTCAAAAAGAAAAATGAGTTTGGAATGTGTTGCTTGTATATGATTTTGATTTGTTCAAAGTAGTTGTTTGGGAATTTTTGGTTTTCAAAACGAAAAGAAAATACTCTCTTTCCCTCCCATAGGTAGGCATACCATGAATGGTAAAGTGAAATATTTGCATCTACATTTTGCATGGTTTTACTTTTTCTGTCAAAATTCCATGCATTCACGTAACTATCCACTTTAAAATTAATGGTAGTTATAGGATAAAATTTACATAGCAATTTGAGTGATAGGTTAGAGACGTGTTCGAGTGTCGTTAAGCGTAGGAGCTGTCGTACTCATCTGCATTAAATCTCAAGACTCGCGATGTTATTCCATGTACCATCAGTCTATCGAATGACCTTTCACATACCCTTGAGGTATATAGAAAGGTACTTCACATACTCGATTTTATATAGGAAGGCCCCTTGTGAATGGTTATGCATTAGAAAACACTACTACCGATTTGAGCTCCCACATACCTTGCGTATATCAGGAGACCCCACTAAGATACCTTATCTATTTGAGAAAATCCCTTTGGCCGTCTTGCTTGGAGCCATACACCGAAAACAACATTTGGGGAGATTACTACGCACATACCATTGAGGTATATCGCGAGTGGAACCTTCTTGAAAATCCTAGTGAGAGACCTGACTATCTGAACTCCTCCTGTCATTTAAGTTTTCTTGTTTGGCCTATAGCTTGAGTAGGGAAATTTTGGTGTGTTTTCTAGTTTTGAGACCCTAGGTTAGATAGGAACTGTGCAAACTGGCTGAATTAAGAAAGTCCAGAAGAGTACGGGGCTTGCCACCTAATTTTTTTCCTGTTTCAGTAGAAAATCCTATGGAAGCCATCAACTAAGGAGCTGCTACCATCTCCCAAGTGGGATAAAACATGGTTTCAAAAAGGGAAGATACATATCCTTCACACACACCTCCCTTGGTTTGACAACCTTCTCGAGGTAATAATTCATTCCATTCTCCCATAGAAGTTCATGTTGATGATACTACCCATACAGACTATGGTCTCAATGCTCCATTTTGGGATACCTTTATAGGACAAGCCATTGCCTCGTTTGACACCCATTTAAACTCTTCTAAAGAATTTTCACCAAATGAAGAAGAACGTACACAATACCAGGTATTTGTTCTCTATGCACAAGAAATTGAGAAGAAAATAGATGACATATTGGGTACACTACCACCTCGTTTAGCAACTTTTCCTATGGGATATCCCTCACTTGTTGATTCTATGAGGCCCATTGAACCTATTCTATATCGCAATGTGAATCCACATAATCTAGGTCAAACTACCAACCCCACCACCTCCCATATTATGTCTGTTCCAAATATTCTAAGGTCTTCCGCACCTAGGGCACAACATTCAATTCATGTTTCATCAATACCTTCTAGTGCCGAGGGGAAACCCTCGGCATGACCTATGTTATATATCACCGGAGTTGTAGCTATTTTAGATCAATCTACAGTTTATGTCCCTCCTACCCACACAAATGTGGTTAACCCCCCATCCAATTCAGGTCAACCCTTAGGGGCACAACCTGTAACCAATCAAACCTCTTGGTGGTATGGTTACACATCAAATCAAGTACTTGGAGGAAACATTAATTATCAACCCAATCCTATAGGAATGCCTTATGTTGGAATTCCATATTCTAGTAATACTTTCACGCCATGGGGGCAACCTAACTAATCCTACATGCTAGCTATGGGAGGGATCCCTATACACACTGCGGGGGATGCCAGCAGACCACCTTATGGAGGTCCTCCCCCTGGGGGGCCTAATGGTCCTAGAGGGCCTAGTGGATTTCCACCTTATGGTCCTAGTGGTCCTGGGGGTCCTGGTGGCCTTGCTCCTAATGGTCCTGGAGGGTCTGGTGGCCCTCCTCCTAGTGGTTTTAGTGGCTCTGAAGGTCTACCTCCCACAGGTCCTAGAGGGTCTGGTGGTCCTCCTCCTGGTGGTACTAATGGTCCTAGTGGTCCCATAGGCCCTGGTGGTCCTCCTCCTGGAGACTCTGGTGGTCCTAACGATCCTAATCCTGGAAATAAACTCCCCGTGGGTGGATATTCTAGCGGTTCTTCATCACAACAGCCTGTCTATCAGTCTACTTATGATCCTAGTAGTACTTATATGCCATATCAATATTACCAATATGTGCAACCTAATCATCAGTTACCTTTCCTAGAAACTTTGGACTTACCTGATCTGTTCAAGTTGATTAATGATCCCATTCGACATAACCCCTCGTGGCCTCCCATTCTGGTAAAATTACCATCGGAAATTCCAAAATTCGATGGAAAGCAAGGAGATGATCTGAAAAACCATGTCATGACATTCCATTTGTGGTGTTCTTCAAACTCCCTTATGGATGATTCAATTTGTTTAAGACTCTTCCAGCGAACTTTGACCGGTACCGCCACGAAATGGTACATTGAACTTTCACAACATTTGTTTGTGGATTTTGGCTCATTGGCAACTATGTTTCTTACACACTTTTAGCTTCCTATCCATTATGAAACGGGTATAGATCTCTTAACTTCTATGTGACAGAACACCTCCACCCACATATCCGATCATATTCATGAGTGGAGAAGGCGGAGAAGCCTTATTAAGGCTCCTATCCCAGATCAGTTGTTAGCTAATTGGTTTACTAAATCTTTGTTGCCTCTAATCACCTGAGATGTGGCTATGGGCAGTGTCATTACTAAAGAGCAAGCCATTAGTCGATCCCAATATCTGGACTTGGTCTATTCCCAGTCCGGAACACTGTATGACTTGATCCCTCAAGATCCTCTCCCAAGCATCGACCCTGCCAAGCCACCACCAGAAACCCCTGTTGATGGGATTGTTGGTTCAATCCAGTCCCTGTCAAAAGAAAAAACTACCAAGCAATCCTAAAATTCCACATGCACTCCTTCAACTCCTAAGGTTTCCACCGAGGTCAATTCCATTCAGAGTATTCAAACGGTTAGCAACAATAAAAAGAAAGGTAAAGCTAAAAAAAAACCTGGAAACCAATAGGAGAATTCAAAACCAACCATCAATGAGAATGATAAAGGAAAAAGAAAAGAAAAATATCCATGTTTTCTATGTGGGGGTGACAATTTCATGAAAGAGTGTCCTCGTCATGATGAAATCACCCAATTCTTGAAAACTAATCTCGCACCCGTATTTCTCATGAATCCTTTTCCCTCTCAACAACAACTGATAGACCACATGTCTAATTAGGAAAACTCTAGTTCTTCATAGGAAATTCACATGATGTCCTCGGATACTATTAGTTTTCAAACTCGAAGTCAGAATTATGACAAACCCACAGACAAGAAAGAAAACAATTCTTCTTCAGGAAAAGCTCCCTCTACTGGTTGTCCCGAGTCCTCGTCTACTATTCCCCTAACCATCAAGAAACCTAATCTCGACATGATTTTGCATCCACCCAAGAGTACTCTTAGGAAGGATGTTTTTAATACTAATTCTCAAGATACTCAATTTTATAATGTAGTTGAAGATCTTGCTCAGGCACCATGCGCAATGGCTACCTTGGAAGTACTCCAAAGTTGTCCTACACAACGCAAAAACTTGTTAACTGCATTAGGAGCTTTAGACCTGGATGATACTAATTTGATCCATTTCAATGACGAGAACTATAAGTCTAGACTACCTCACAAACTTACTTTCCAAATCATAACGAAAGTAGTCGGAAAGAAGGTCTTTAGAATTGTCTTAGACGAAGGAGATTCAACTTCGGTTTTATCCATGTCTTGTTGGAAAGCTATTGGCTCTCTCAAGCTTGTAAAATCACCCAGGAATCTGAAAGCCTTTCATGGACGAGGTTTCCAGCCCCATGGTCTCATATCATCCCTTTCAGTCGAGCTTGGGGGAAAATTTGTTTCTATTCAAGTGGAAGTAGTAGATGCCCTATTAGATTACAACCTCCTTTTAGGAAGAAATTGGTTTTACGCGATGACTGTTGTCGCTTCGATGGTATTTCAAAATGTCAAATTTCCACATCTAGGGAGAATTTTTACCATTGACCAACTCGATTTCTTTACGCCAGATGTTACCACCTCTATGGCTAATTGTTGGGACTCAGAAATGTCACTTTTTCATCAACTTTATCTTTCGCTATTCCTCACATTTCATCGTCCCATTAACCTTTTATCACACCATTTCCATACATATATGTGGGTTTCACCTTATTATTTCCACTTTATTTATTTTTAGTATTATAAGTGAATTTATGATTAAATATTAGAAAATTAACATGTTTTGCACTAATATCTCAAAGTATGGATGAGCTTTGTAATGTGTAGGAATATGTGAAGGATTAATTCAAAGAAAATACTTCACGTATATCTCCTCCACCATTTCAAGGAGATAGTTATGCAAAGAATATTCCAAGGAGAAGATCATGAAGATTTGGTTGAGAGACATGTGGAGAATTTGTGAAAGATATGTGGAGGATTTGAAGGGATCATATCTTGTAATAATAGGAAAGTAGTTGAGTGGTTGAGTGAATAGTGGTTATTTCCTTATGTATAAAAGAGATGGTTATTTCCTTCATGTATAAAAGAGAGTGCTCTCTCTTCATTTCATAATAATTATTAAATGAGATATTATCTTAGAATATTTTAGATCTTAGATTATCTTAGAGAATAGTAGATTGTAGAAGTTAGTCTTGACTTTGTAATATGGAGAAGGGAATTCTTAGATTTTGTTCATAATATTGGTTTTGATTCTTTCATGATTTGTCATTGATTCTTGTGATGTAAATTAAGATTGCTTGATTGTTAATGTGAGCTCACATGTGTTGTCTTGTTGCTCTTCATATTTTGTCTTTCTTTTATGCAATTTACTTTCAACCGTGTGTTTCATCTTCTAGCATTAGATTAGCGATTGCTTGTTTCAGCTTAAGGGGGGTTAGATTAGATTAATCTTAGTTTCACGGGGGGTTAGATTAGCTTAATTTCGTTCAGTTCTGCATATACTTTGCATGTGCTTTGTAAGTATACAAAAATCGGATTGACAAATTAAACGACTGGGCAATTACTACAATGGAATTAAAACGACATTAATTCGGCCCAACATTTTGGTGCCGTTGCCGGGGAAGCACGATGGATTGAAGTTTAGTTTTATTTTTCTGCAAGTGTACACTAGAGTGTGAATTTTAATTTCTGTAATGAGTGAATTTAAATTTCTACAAAGAGTGTTTCAATTATGCTAGTGTGAATTTCAATTTCAACAAGTGTGTTTTCTGGAAACTATGAAGAGTAATTGTTTTTCTTGTACAGAGTGTTTTTTTTAATTTGTTTCAGCAACAGTGTTTATTTAAATTTTTCATTTAGAATCGGGTGTTGTAAGAATCCTTTTTCAAAATGATTTAACAATGAGTTTAATCTTGGAACAGCTCACTCAAATCCTTGCAAAATTAGGGATTTCCTCTTCTCTCGAAGAGGAGATCCTAACAGCAGCCGAGAGCTTAATTACTCCTCCAGAAATAGATGAAGAATTAGCATACAAAGAATCCTGCACATTTGATGAAGAACAATTATGCGAATAGGAGATCGAGGAGGACCACGAGGAGTTGCAGCATGATCTGAGGAGTGAAAACTATGCCTACGAAAGCCCTATCGAACGATGGTTTCAAGCAAGTATGAGGTTAGGAAAATTTAGTTTTTCTTTTTATTTAGTTAGATCACAGCCAAAAAAATTAAATTCGTTCATCTTTGTATATTTCCATTGTTCATTCACGAAATTGAAAGATAATATATTCCTATTACTGTTGTGTGTATGGCTGCACTGGCTATTTGATTACACGTAACTGTTTTCTAATTACCAATTAGCATAGAGTAGGTAGGATTTTTTTTTTTTCAGTTTTTTCTTTCACCTAGAATAAGTATGCTCTCCTCCGTGCTTCATGCGATCGTGAGGATCAAAAAGTATGATGTTTTCTAAATTTTTCAGGAATGAATAAATTTATGTTTGCAACATACCTAATCGATTTCATCTTTATTTTGCAAATCATTTATCTCTGTTTGCTAAAAGAAAAAAAATCAATTTGTAAAGTAAAACCTGCCTACAAATTCATGTGGCAAATTCATTTTTAAGCTGAACAATTGCTGAATTTATAATGCGGAAAAGCAGTTGCAACTCCAAGCTGAAGCAGTGTCACGCCTGTAAGCTTCTCCTAGGTTGGAGTTGCAACCATTTCTTTTTCCTTCATCCTTCATCTTGTAGATGTCTAAAAATTAACTCTGCAAATAATTCCTCGACCCAACCATTTCTAAAATTTTCTATATTTGCGCACTCCATCCTGTATCTGCAATAAATAAATAAAATATAAGCCATTAGAAATATTTCATTAAAATCGAATAAGTGGCCTGCAAAAACTCCAAGCTAAAACAACATAACTCTAAGTTGAAACACCAGTTGTACAAATGTAGCTGTAACAGCTAAGACTATGTGTTGAAACTATGTCTTGCTGAAATTGTACCATAATTGAACTGCATCTTCTAGTTTTAACTCTTGGTTTGATTTATTTCTGATTTGAATTACGACATCACCAATTCAGGTATCTTCATACTCTACCCACTTGTTGATCTTGCATGCTAAACCTACAATTAAAATCATAAACATATATATAATAACTCATGTATTCCTCCCCAACCTGCAATAAACAATAAGATGGAAATTGAAAAAGATAAAACTCTCGAGAATGAATAAATTCATGGTCTGTAACGATGCTTCATTTTCATCTTCAACCTTGACTTAAAACCTGCAAAAACAATGAAATTCATAAGAAAATCCTTAGTTGTTTGATAGAAGTCCTCCCTTTGGTCCTTTCCTAGATCGATGATAGCTCAACTACCAACAATATCATAGCTAACCAGGATGCAACACCATGGACGGGTAAGGGATAGGAGATGCGTCTAAATGTTGTACACTCAACTTGAGCCGTTAATAATTGACCAAATCTCACTTATTTTTTTTATGAATGAAAATGGACGTTATTTCATTCTTGGATTCTGTTTGCTATAAAAAGATAAATTGAATGAGAATCTTTAGATGTGTATAAGCGATCTTAATAGGAGCATATCCAAATTGGGCAGGATTGAAACCAATTTCTTAATACGCATTATCATTTATTAATAAACAACCAAGATATGCATGATCTGTGTGTTTAATTCGAGCCATGACTCACCATTTCAATGACTTAGTCCTGAATATGACTCTCCATTCTGGTTGAACGATCAATAAGATGGTATTGCATGAATAAATATACCTAATTGTTTTCTCTTTGTTTTTCTATCAATTAACGTCCATTTGCAGACAGTCAACTTCAGGTGTAATTTATGAGAAAACCGTGATGAATTTCAAAAATCTAGCACATGGGTTTTGTGCATAAGGGTCTCACTTAGTTGACTTGCAAGTAGTTTGTGAAAATGTGACTTGGTTTGAGAGTTGTTTTCATTTTTTGAAACATGAAGGAGTCAAATTTCAAGATGGCCGGTTTTCAACAGGGCAGATACACAGTCAAAATCATGAGCACTAGGTTGGCACGGGGATGAAGCTATGCAATATTACAATCAATCCACCCAAGGCTCAACGTTTCCATTGATTCCCTCTCGGCGGCAGTTTTTGAATATCCTTTCAAAAATGGATTCTCGAATGAACAATCTAGCTTTGGTTCAATACATGCTAAAGCTGCAATTACTTATCTTACTTGCACATAAAAAGCTGAAAGTAGTTGGGTTTTGCAATTACTCACAAATTTTCTATAGGCTTTGCTTCTTCAATGGGTATTTCTTTTTGGCCACATGTTTTTGTTTTTCTTCTTTCTGTTCACAAACCATCAAAACTACTCTAGAGATTCTCCTTAAAGACCGTCATTGCATACTCAGAAAAACCTGAACTCCTTGAATCCTTTTCTAAACAAGTTTCAAAGTGTGCTTGATATTATGATTATAAGATAATATGAGTTTCATATGGGCCAATAACACTTCCTATTTTTTATGGGTGGTTTTTGCTTGATGAATTTTGTTTTCAATTGGATTTTATTCAATGAAGTTTTGTTTGCATTTTAAAAACAAATAAACAAAGTTGCAAATGGACTTTTTAAATTATTCCTGAAAACAATAAATTCAAAAATGTTCTTAATGCTCATTTGTTTTCTTAAGATACTTTAGCAATCATTATCTTTCGAGGTTTCTAAAGTGACTGGGAAATATTGGGTGTCGAGATGGCCGAACAGTCTTAATTCAACAAAAATGAGGAAGGAGAGGTAAGTTTTACATTGAAGATCGAATGGATTGGATAAACTATAATTGATCTAGTAGCCGCATTGAGTTCCTATATCCTAGCTGAACAAACAATACCAAAACTTGAGCTGTGATTTCAACCGTGAGCATTATTACACACTGCATTGAGGCACATGACTCATTTTTGCACCAGCATAACTTTATGGAAATCGAGCATTTGATAGAAGCGGCCAATGCAAAACTATGTTCCAGGATATTTGATTTTAAAAAAAATCCATAAAAGTGCACAATAAACCAATTTTTTTCACAGCGCAGAAAGTTTCTTGTGTGTCGCAGTTGGTGGTGTTGCAGCTAGCTGTTATAGTTGAGTGTTGTAGCTGGTTGTAACAGCCTGTTGTTGCAGCCTGGTAGTTGATTTTAAATCTATAAAAATGCACAGTGAACCAATTATAATAATTTTTTCTCACAACAAGGAGAGTTTCTTGCGATAGGAAAGGCTGCATGCATGACGACTAAAAATAAAGAGGATAACTCATAACCACGCGCAGTATTAAATCGATACTTGTGGGGCAAGTATGTATGTATTAACGACGGTTTATACAAGATTTAATAAGTGTTGCAGCTAGCTGTTACAATCGGTTGTTGCAGCCTGGTGATACAGCTGGCTATTGTAGGCAGATATTTAATTTTAAACTCCATAAAAATGGACAATAAACCAATTTTCTCACAGTGCAATGAGTTGTAGCTCCATCTAAAATAGAAAGGAATTGAATAAATATGCAAAAAATGGCCTGCAAATGGTTGTTACGGCCTTAACAAAAATAATGCATGCCAGATATGACACCTTTATTTTCGTCTCAACTTACGAGAAGATGGAAAAGAATCATAAAAATATGAGACATGGGTTTTGTGCGTAACATCCTCCTTTACCTAACTCTCAAGGAAATTGCCAAAAAAGCAACGGTTTGTGATATACAGCTGGTTCTTCGAGAGGGTATTTTCCAGATTTACTGTTGCAGTCAGTTTCAAGCAACTGAAACAGTAAACTCCATTGCTGTGAAGGCAGAATAAAGGTTGAACATAGTTCTATGAAGGATGAACATAGTCTTTTGAAGGACGAACAAATGATGAACAAAGCTTAGAAAAATGGTTGGACAAAGAAAAGGTTGAACATAGTTTTGTGAAGGCTGAACAAAGAAAAGACTAAACATAATTTTGTGAAGGCTAAACATAGTTCTATGAAGGATGAACAAAGGCTGAACAAAGCTCAGAAAAATAGTTGAACAAAGAAAAGGCTGAACAAAGAACAGAAAACGGCTGAACAAAGCCCCTAAGCATCAATTGAAAATATTATAATCACAGAAGCAATTGGACCGGTCTTAACACCACAAAAAGGAGGAAGGTGAGAAGCAAATCGATATGGGGTAGCTACCGGTGGTTGCTGCAGCTCACTATCGCCGCTATGTGTTGCAGCCATTACTGTCGCAACTGGCTGGGTTGTTACAACTATGATCGAGTAAATTTAATTTTGAGTGTTTTTTCCATTATTTTTATTTTATTTTATTTTGGTGTGTTGTAAAAATAAAACAAAAACAAGAAAAATATATAAAATTATAAAAATTATTTCTTTTGTTTTACATTTTGCAAAAGAAAATAAAAAAAATAATAATATATATATAAAAAAATCATAAAAGTTAAAAAAAATAAGAACAACCAAAAAAAAAATAAAGTTGCAAATGGATGTTTTCATTTTTCCTAAAATTGCTTTTATGATTAACGTTGAATTTTTTTTCTTAAAGTCACTTTGACAATAATCGTAGATGAAACCAGCATGGGAAACAGGTAATTTTCTTTGCAGCTTATGTACTTCTTTCTGCATGATATGTTTTCTTTTACAAACTTCTCACAATTTTTATGCTAGGTTGCATGAGGACATGCAACCAGATTAGTTGGGGAGGGAGAACTATATTCAGTACATATTCACTAATAAGTTTTCATACATGATTTTGTACTAAAGTTTTTTTTTTTAGGTTTCAGAGACAGTCGCATTTTGCTGCTGAAGTGATCTTTCAAAGAAACACAAAACTTTTGAGAAACATGCTTTGATAGATAGCTTGAAGGAGCTATTACTCATGACGTTTGTCGATAAACATCATAAAATTGGTTGTTACATAGAAACCATCCATAAACTCATTTGCGTTATGATTTTTTATCCATATTTCTCCTTCAAAGCACCTTCACCATCCATGTCTTGAAGTCCACTTTCCATCGCTTTATCTGTCATGACTTCGCACATGCCTATCTTTATGAATTGCATACATCCCTTTATATTTTTCAGTTCATTTTTCCATTCCAGTTTTCCTTCTGAATAAAACCAGCTCTTTTTCCATGACTACATAGCCTTGCCATATCCACTACTTGACTGTGAGATCTTTTCACTTATAGTCCTACCAATATTTTTATACCAACTCGTGTTGACTGATGTGGGATTCCTTAAGGCCCACCTTTCAACAAGTCTTTCCCCATCAACCTTAGCACCTCATCTAGGATATAGACTAGAGTTCATTTTGAGTACCAGCAGGCTTGCATGCCTTAATGGCAAGTTCTCTCACTGACAATCATGGGAATTCATCAATGTCCCTTGATCGTCAGATCTTGCAAGTGCCTTGACATCAACACATCTATTTTCACTTTGCAAGATGTACTCAGGTACCTTGGCACTCATTGACATCACTGGTGAGTTGCCTTGCATTGGTTAACGACATTCATCAATGGTCGGTAATCCAATGATTTCTATTCATGCTCAACCTCGACACATTTATTCGCATGACTAGAATTGTACCATCGAGTTTTGTAGCAAGTGAAGACTATACATTCTTTCTCTTGAATCCATCAGCAGTTGCAGAAACATGATTTCAAATCTATGAGTATACCATAGTTCCACTTTATGCCTTCCACATTTTCCATTACTTATCAACAGCAGTTTAGATTCCTCCACTTCACATTACAACAGTTCCAGTAGTTACAGCTGCAACATCATTTATAGTTACATTTTTATCCTACAGTCATGACATATTTTCCATTATTTATCAGTAGCAGTTCAGATTCCTCCACTTCACATTACAGCAGTTCCAGCTGCAGCATCATTTACAGTTACATTTTTATCCTGCAGCCATGACATATTTTCCATGATTTAGTAGCAGCAGTTCTGATCCCTTCATTTCCCATGATCCAGTAGTTACAATCGTAGTAGCAGTGACACATTCCATGATCTAGCGGCATCAACTACATTCCTATTGCATCATTCATCTACTTTTTGGGTAAGTGTGGGTATGTTGTTTTCTAAAATTTAATCATGCAATTACTTACATGCTAGAAATGAATAATTTGGAAAATTCTCTCACCATGCTCCATTTCTTTCATAGCCCATGCTAGGTTGCATGAGGACATGCAACCACATCAGTTGGGGAGGGGTAACTATATTCAATACATACTCACTACTATCATTCCATTCTTTTCACCACCATCACCCATTTTTCAATTCATTTACCATTCATGAGAATTTCTTTTCCAACAAATCCTCTATTGCACTTTGCCTCATACACATTGATATACATATTGGCATGATTCATAAAGATAAAGAAAAGGATTTATTATGCACAATTATGCTTTCTATACATATTAATAGCTTATCATTTTCAGTGAGTGTATTGTTAAATTATTATACAGCTAGAAAACAGATGACGAAATGAATGTTGTTAACACAAGAGCCAACATTCTTTACATTCATGGTTGTCACACAAGAACCAACCATAAGTAAAATGTTAGTTGTTACTCATGCATTTCACATCATGAAATGAATGTTGTTAACACAAGAACCAACATTCTTTATATTCATGGTTGTCACACAAGAACCAACCATAAGGAAATTCCAGTTGTTCCTCATGTATTTCACACCCTGGAAATATTCATTGTTAAAAAGACATCATCAATCAAAGCCAAAGTTTAGATGCCAAAATTTCTTGAGAAGATCCATACACACTTGCATGAGGACATGCAACAAGTTCAGTTGAGGAGTATGTTGGGACTCAGAAATGTCACTTTTTCATCCACTTTATCTTCCGCTATTCCTCACATTTCATCATCCCATTAACCTTTTATCATACCATTTCCATACATATATGTGGGTTTCTCTTTATTATTTCCACTTTATTTATTTTTAGTATTATAAGTGAATTTATGATTAAATATTAGAAAATTAACATGTTTTTCACTAATATCTCAAAGTATGGATGAGCTTTTGTAATGTCTAGAAATATGCGAAGGATTAATTCAAAGAAAAGACTTCACGTATATCTCCTCCACCATTTCAAGGAGATAATTATGCAAAGAATATTCCAAGGAGAAGATCATGTAGATTTGGTTGAGAGACATGTAGAGAATTTGTGAAACATATGTGGAGGATTTGAAGGGATCATGTCACATACCCCAATTTTGTAAAATAATGTTAATTATTTTAAATTGATTTTCTAAACATTATGTTAAATTTAATGCTAAGTAGGAACTGATGACTCAGCAGAGTCAAAAGAAGTGGAATGTAATTCTGAATATTTTATTATTAATAAATAAAAATTGGAGACAACAACTTGGGAGAGTTGTTAATAAGAGTGTTACTGGTCAAAATGGTGGAAGGAACTAGGTGGATAGTAGAATACAAGTGGTAGCATCCTCAAACACTTCCTATGTTGCAGGTGGCAACTTCCCTACATTTGGGGTCATGATCCCCCAAGAAAGTGGGATTAGAGCAGGTGGCTCAATAAATGACAACTAACCCAAAATACCTAGGCAATATTTTAAAAAGTAACCAATGTAGAGAGCTGAGGCTGCTCAGATATTTTCCAGGAGAAGAATCATTTAGATGGAATGCACTTCAAGGAATTCATTGGGAAAAAGGGAAAACTATAAGGAAGGTATTTTGAGGGATGAACTGCAGTAACTTGATCTGATACAGATTTCTAGCTGAGAGATTTGACTTAATAGTTCAGGACTAGTACTTGACTATTTGCTACACCTAGTTCCAGCCAGGGAGACCAGAGGAAGCTCGGGGGTCCTGAGGAGTCGTTGTTTGAGTGCTCTTCAGGAGTTGGTAGGGAGAAACGGCCTCCCATTGCTGTTATCGACCAAGCTCTAAGAACAGGTTCTGTTGTTATTTAAATTTCTATGTTATTATCTGTGTATGACTGAATGATGCATTGTAGTTGTGATGTAAAAACTAAGAGGATCGGATAACTCAGTTTGTTTAGTTATGAAGTTATGCTTAATAATAATAAAAATAAACCCTACCTGTGTTTTTCCTCATCTGAAGTGATCCAGATCGTACTCCAGCACAGGTGATGTAATTATATAAATGAATATAGTATGATGCAAACGTAGAATAAGATGTTAGCTTGAGTAAGAGAATGATTACTTATATTTTGTTATCAGAAGAATTAGCATTCTGTAAATGGAGTAAAGTTAGGGTTAAACTTAGACTGTGATTGTCAGATTTTAGTAAAGAAAAATAAGCTATATCTTTTTACTAATAGAACTAGGTTCAGATAGATAAACAGATTCTCTATACAGCTTTTATTCCAGAAACTTTACTATATTATTTTGAAACCGAGGAAATAATAAAATAGCTAAAGTAGGTAGTGTTAGAATAAATAGAAATGCTTTTCTTTCCTACAGTTATTTCTTTCCATATTTTTATTACTGAATGTACAGCAACCTTTTCTGTGAATAAAAATAGCTAAACCATAATTTTATTCTACAGAGAAACTAATTAGTTTCATAATGTACTTACTGTTGTTAATATAACTAAGTCATTCATTTTTTTTTATCTAGCTCAGCTCGAACAATATCTATAGATATTAATGTATCTTTCATAAAGTTTAAATGAATATTACAATATATTTACGAGATAGGTCATAGATAGTTTATTAATTGTTTTATTTTATATATACTAACATCATAACATAATAAGATAAAATAAATACTAAGAGAACTTTTATAAAGTATTTAGCACATATGGCATAAGAAATAAACAACAAAATACTATCTCTCTATACAATTACAAAATAAACTAAGTATAAATAACAATAGGAGCAATAGTACTCACAGGTAAGATAACATTTTTATTATAATAAATAACAATATACTTCCTTAGTATATACTTTATAGGAACAGTATCATTATGTAATTAAAGTAATGTTCTTATCTCATGATAGTAAACATGGAACAAAATATAAATTCTGTACTCAAAAGATTAACTGACAGTTACATAAGTACTTCATTAAAAACATAAAGTCCTTATATTCTGAAAGGTAAAAATTATATAACAACATTTACAATTCTTTTATAATAAAGTAAATTCATATAAATACAATGTACAGAAAACCCTAGCAGTTAATAATTTAAATAGTATTACAGAGTAAAAACTCCATTGCAATAACGCGTAGGAAATAACCAACACAACAATTATATGCTCGATTTACAGAGCCTAAACCATCAATATTCAATATAAACAATAACCCGACAAATTCACTAAAGCGCAATATAAATAAAAGGTATTTATTTAAAAAGAAAACTATAAATACTTTTTATATATCTTCGAGTTAGGGTAAAAACCCTACTACTCCAAAATGTACAACAAAGATAGCAAACTGAAAGAGTCTAATACAGTGTATGAACTCATGGCTTCAAACAAAATTCACCGAGTGAGACTTTTACAGCCTTTTTATCATTTACATGTACATATACACAGTAACAGTAATAAAAACCAACATCTACAGTCACGGCCGGAGCCGGAGAGCCCCGCATAACGCAAAGGTCTCATTATCCACTAAATAAAAACAACAAACCAAGTAACCATTAGAGGAATTTTGGGGTCTAAAATGGGCCTCCTAAGGAAAATAATAAAATAATAGTTAAAATAATAAAATAATATTGATTAATTTTGGAGGAAGAAAGAAAAAAACTACTTTTTGTGTTTGTATTTTCGACATATCTCCCTGTGTTTTTACTCAAATTTTGATCGAGAGAGCTCATTGGATGTGGAATTTGATTCCGCATCCAACGATTACCCACACTGCATACTTTTTATGGACCCCGCTACCCCAAACACAAGAAATACCTAAAAAAATGTGATGATGACATCATCATCACGTTTTTTCAGGTATTTCTTGTTTTTGGGGTAGCAGGGTCCATCAAAAGTATGCAATGTGGGTACTCGTTGGATGCGGAATCAAATTCCGCATCCAACGAGCTCCCCCGATCAAAATTTGAGTAAAAAAACAATTAGATATGTCGAAAATACGAACAAAAAAAGTAGTTTTTTTTAATGACAAATATGTCAATTCAACCATTATGGTTGACTTATTTTATTGCAATTCTATTGGTTCTTGAATTCCAACTCACAAAAACTTATTTTGGCACATTTTCTTATAAGGCCCATTTTAGACCCCAAATTTCCTCTAATGAGGGTAAACTGAAATCGCAAGGGTTGCAGGCCACGACGACCAACCCACAAATGTCCCAAATGGACCAAACAAGGAGGAATTTCCATGGTTAAATGAGGATTACCCAAGAACCAGCAATTGTTGCCTCATCCTTGCACTAACCACGCAGAGGGGAGGGCCGACACCTGTAGACAATGAAGAAATGATAGTGTTAAAACTTGTATACTAAATAAACCTCTATGTATTAAAACAAGACTGTGAAGTAAAGGAAGGATTAAAAGCCTTCTTACCTAAAATTTTAATGATGCGCAACCACCCACGAACAGTAAAGCAACCACCAGCGCGAGGAGGAGGAAACCCTTCATCTATTGCAAGAAGGGAAGAGGTTACCAACATAGCAAACAACCAACCACAACTCAGAAAAACAAGACCTCGACTCTCACTGTCAAGTCAAAGAGGAAGGAGTCTTTTTACAGTCGAAGGTTCTTGTTGAGGGAGATGCGATGGAGAAACCCTGGAGGAAGTATCACTAACCTAAACCAAGCAACAAACAGTTTCGTAACAGCATCTCTCTATTAAGTATTCGGGGCGATCTTTCGAGGAGGAACAGTAACAGGGAGACTATTAGCAGCAAGATGCAAGCGACAGTGCAGTCGAGAACATCGCAGCAGAGCGACAAGATCCTGAAGGCGATGGAGAGAATGACGAGCTAGGGTTTGTTGCTGTCCATTTAACTATGAAATAAATGGATATGATGATGCCACGTTACCAAGTAAATAATTTTCATGTTGTGGGTAGAAACATATATTCCTGGTGAACATCCTACCAAGAGAATGATATCCAATCATTTGGTAAATCAAAGGTTCCACTTCAGTCCTTGTCACAATGTCAACCTACCATGCACATAGTATGGAAAAACATAAGAATATTTACCATAAACTTTACTATAATAAACATCAAGGGCGTGTAGGTTAATACAACCCCTTTCTTACCTTGTGACTTCTTTCACTTTCAAACAATTATAATCTTAAATTTAGTCAAGTCTTGTGATAAGTTTAAAAGAATCGCATAAAGTTCATTTGATGGTTACTCACTTTCAAACTAGCAATTACTCAACCAAACATTGGAGTCTAGCAAGGATAAAATCAATGTTTAATCTAGCATGTTATGCATGTAAGGGTGATAAAGGAGGCATTTAGTAAAAAGAGTATAGAACTATAAATAAAAGATAAACCATAAACACTTCTTGGGAGAGGTCTCACCTATGACCCCTTTGTTCTTAACAAACATGATATTCAGTCTTTAAACCAACTATAACTCTACCTAAAGTTATGATAGTTAATGTTTATAAAAGATTCTTCTTCTTAAAAATAATTTATGGTATATACCCAACATGCTAGTGTTAGCCTCTTACTTTTAATTATTTAATTTAGTAAAATAGTAAAGTTTGTTATTAAGAAGATTAAGTCTTAATGGCTTAAGGATCTTTACATTGAATGTCTGTATAAATTAAATACCTAAACTAAATAGTAAATTCCAAGTAAATTATGGGTAGAGGATTTCAATCCGTCAACACTATTATAGCCATTTTGACAGTAGATTGTGAGGATATAATTTCCTTAGAACATCAGGATGGGAAGATGAATTAATAATATAGAAACTCTTTAACTGTTACACATTACTTTTACTTGCAAAGAGTAACCAACAATTCTTTAGGAGATAAAGAGATCATGTTCATTTTGTCAGTAGATCTTTAACGTAATAACTATGTCATTCTTGATCTGTTTACAAAGAAGTGATTAATGCATTTACACACATGACGACCATGGTAAAACATTAAAGAGTTTAGTACACAATAAGAAATTTAAACTACAACTAGAGGAAGAGAGAAACTATCATTAACACGGATAAAATTGTATTCGGCGTATTTCTTGACATCTTAAAAAAACAATAATGACTTAAGGGTTTTACCTCATAAAGCACCTGATTTTGATTAACATTGTATTCTTTTACTGAGCTATTAATTAGTGAAGAACTTATATCTGAATGCTTTAGAAACATGGACAAGCAACACCCGAACTTCTTACCTGTAAGTCTGTCAAAGCAGGAAAACTTTCTGCGTTAGCTCGAACGCTAAGTAAGCCCAGAACATCATGACAGTTCCACCTTATGGTCGCAAAGAAAAACAAGTCATTAAACTGAAAAAGAACTATTCTGTAAAATAAACATAATCAAATAGATAATTAAGATAACGAATTCACTAACATTTAACTAATCAAACAATTAGTTGACTGTACTTATGAAATTTATCTGTATTTGAAAATTTTTAAATTTTTTGGAAAATCTTGGATTTTGACATGCAGTATGAGAGCATAAGGTTTAAACACTAGGCCTTGATGCAGCCCAACTAGATTTCATAGAACAGCAAATTAAAATAATATGCTAACCTATATTTTGTTTTATGTTAAGAACATAAAACTTCCTTTTTTTGAAGCTTAACAGGCAGGAATGGAGAAACTAGGAGTGTATGCACAGGAGGAGTCTCCAGACACTGAAACAAGACAATTGCCCAGATAACCTATGTTAGAAGAGGTGACTGCCAACTCTTCAGAGCTGTTACATACCGTAAAAGATTTGAAGACTGAAATGGAATCATTCAAGAGGGAGAATGAGAGGATTTTGAAGGCTCAGGAAGAATTGAACCAAATTTTAATAGAAAAGTTCCAAACTGAAAGAAGGAGCAGAAGATCAAAATCTGAGGATGTTAGTCATCAAATAAAATCCAAAAAGATGAAGCTGGAAAAAATTGAAAGTAGTTCATCATCTGAAGGGCTCGGTGAATGACAAAGTTACCATACTACTAGTGACAGTAGTGAGACTGATTTGTATGACATAAAGAAGAAATACAGACTGTATGAGGAAATTTCAGGGGAGTTTAAAAAGATAAAGCCCCCAACTTTTAATGGAGAGACCAAAAAAGGGGAGGAAGTAGAGTCCTGGTTATCCGGGATGAAGAAGTATTTTCATATATATAATTACTCTAATCAGGTAAAGGCAAGGATGGAAATATATAATCTCTCAGGAAAAGCTGACATATGGTGGCAAGACCTAAAGAGAGTCAAAGGTATAAGAGAAAAAGAAGTTAATTAGAGTACCTTTAAAAGGTATTTCAAGAATAATTTTTTGTCTGAACAATATTACGAGGAAAGGGTGAAAGAGTTTTATGAATTGAAGTTAGGTTCAATGACTATGAAGGATTTGAACAGTAAATTCTTAAGCTTGTTTAGGTATGTACCTTACCTAGTAGACGAGAAACCTAAAGTGCAGCGATTTCTCAGCTGTCTACCATATCATATTAAGGACAGAATTGAGTATGATAACCCAAATACTCTGGAGGAAGCCATGAGGAAGGATAATTTTTGTTTTGAGCAGAACCGGAAGAAAGAAGGCTTAGCCAACTGGAAGGCTAAGAAAAATAACAATGAGCCTAAGTTTAAGAAGAAGGAATTTGTATCCCAGAGGAATTTCCAGAATAATAAGACTAAAAATTATTCTAACAATAAGAATTTCCAGGGAAACATAAATGGTACTACCAATAATTCGAATAATTTTAAGGGCAAGGAAGCTGCAAATAACCATGGAAATTTTACCAAGAGTTTTGAATGTAAGGAGCATGTTAAGTGCTGGGAATGTAATGGCCCGCACTATGCCTCGGTCTATCCAAACCGGAAAAAGTCAGTGAGAAATATTCATACTGTGCAAGAGAAGATGACCGTTGGAGAACTAACGAGGACTATGCCCAAAATTAATGCAGCTTTGGAGAACCACCAAGCTGACTATCAGGATTCCATGGTGGAAGTAGAAGGTATGATTAATCAAACCTCTGTAACCATTCTAATCAATCCAGGAGCTAGTCTTAGTTACATTGCACCTCAGATAGTGGAAAAATGTAAGTTGTCTGTCGATAAGTTTAAGAATTCCTGGTTAGTTCAATTAGCCACTGGGGCAAAAAGAAAAATAACCTGTTTTGTGAAAGAATGTGCTTTACTTATGAATGAATTTAAAACTACAGTTAAGCTTAATGTTTTGCCACTTGGCTCATATGATTTACTGATTGGCATGGATTGGTTAGAGTAGCATAAGGTAGTTTTAAATTGTTATAATAAAACTTTCACGTGCTTAAATAGTGATGAACAACCAGTAAAGGTTAAGGGTATTCCTAGAAAAACTATAATCAGACAGATTTCTGCTTTACAACTTAAAAAAGTTGTTAGAAAAGGATGTAAAGCATATGTAGTAACTATTATAGATGAGGAAGTTAAAACTAAAACAAATAAGTTGAAAATAGAAGATATTCCTGTTTTAAAAGAGTATACTTACGTATTCCCAGAAGAAATTCTAGGATTACCTCCAAGGAGGGAATTGGATTTCACCATTGAGCTGGTACCGGGTGCGGTGCCTGGCTCAAAATCTCCTTATCGAATGAATATTTTAGAAATTAATGAGCTAAAATCACAATTAAAGGAGTTAATTGATAAAAAGTACATTCGACCTAGTGTGTCTCCTTGGGGATCACTGGTCATCTTTTTTAAAAAGAAAGACGGAACTATGCGACTATGAATAGACTACCGTCAGCTAAACAAGATGACTATTAAAAACAGATATCTGTTGCCATGCATAGATGATCTGTTTGATCAACTGTGTGGAGCCACAGTGTTCTCAAAGATAGACTTAAGGTCAAGATATCATCAAGTAAGAATTAAGTATGAATATATCTTCAAGACAACCTTTAGAACAAGATATGGACACTAAGAGTTTGTCGTAATGCCATTTGGTCTTACTAATGCCCCAGTTGTCTTTATGTGCTTAATGAATAATATAATGCATAAGTACTTAGATAAATTTGTGGTCTTGTTTATCGACGACATTTTAATTTACTCTAAAACAAAAGAAGAACATAAAGAACACCTCAAAATAGTTTTACAAGAGTTGCGAGAACAACAACTCTTCGTGAAATTTAGTAAGTATGACTTCTTTAAGGATGAAATCCAGTACTTAGGTCATGTAGTGACTAAGAAAGGAATTTCAGTCGATCCTGAAAAGATTCGGGCAATCGAAGATTGGTCGGTTCCTAAAGATGTAATGGATGTTAGGTCATTCATGGGAATTACCGGTTATTACCAAAGATTCATTGAAGGCTTTTCAAGAATAGCAAATCCGATCACTTTGTTGCAAAAGAAAGGAAAGAAATTTGATTGGAACTCAAAATGTGAAGAAATTTTTAAGAAATTAAAAACCTTATTGACTAGTGCACCTATTCTAAAAATAGCAGATCATAATAAGGACTTCGTAGTATGCATTGATGCCTGTAATGATGGCTTAGGCAGTGTTCTAACTCAATAAGGGCATGTCATTGCCTATGAGTCTATAAAATTAAAAATTCACGAAAAGAATTACGCAACTTATGATCTAGAACTTGCGGCTGTTATACATGCCTTAAAAATGTGGCGACGTCATTTAATAGGCAGAAAATTTATTCTAATGACTGATAATAAAGGACTGAAATATCTTCTATATCAGCCCAATTTAAACGCTAGACAAGCAAGGTGGTTAGCCTTCTTGAGTGAATATGATTTTGAAATCCAGCACATAAAGGGTAAGGAAAATAAGGTGGCTGATGCATTAAGCAGAAACGCAAAGCTGAACTTTACAGCAGTAATCAGCACTTATGCTTCTGATTTAAATGAACAACTTAAAGAAGGGGTAAAACAAGATGAAAATTATCAGAAATTACAAATTACAGCTAAAGAAGAACCTACAGAAAGCTTAATAAAAGGTTATAGTCTAAATGAAGATGAATTTTTATTATTTAAAGATAAAATGTATGTACCTAATGTACCTAAGATTAAGTTGTTAATTCTGGATGAATCCATAAAATGCCATATTCAGGACACCCAGGTTATCAAAATACTGTAACCATGCTAAGGAAAGAATATATTTGGCCAAATATGAAAGCTGAAGTAGCAAAGTTCGCATATAACAATAACTATCAGTCATCAGCTAAATTTAGTCCATTTGAAATTTTGTATGGATGTAAATGCAACACTCCTATCTCTTGGATTAATCCAGTAGATAGATTGGTGTTAGGACCAGAATTATTGAAGGAAATGGAGGAAATTGTGAAGCAAGTGCAGGGAAATTTGAAGGTGGCACAGAATCGGCAAAAGAGTCAAGAAGATTTGTAAAGAACTCCAAAGGAGTTCCAGTTAGGTGAACATGTGTTCATCAAGATAAGGCCAAAGAAAACCTCTCTAAGATTGGAGATTTGTGCAAAGTTAGCACCACGTTACTGTGGTCCATTCGAAATTTTGTCCAGGATTGGTCAAGTTGCATATCAGCTAGCATTACCACCTAACTTGAAAGTACATAATGTTTTCCATATCTCTGTTTTGAAGAAGTATGTTCATGATGCTACTCATATGGTTGATTGGAATGTGGTACAGGTGGAACCAGAAGGAGAAATTTTGGTGGAACCGGATTGTATCCTCGGGAGGAGGGAAATTACGATGTGGAACCACACCACTGGACAAGTGAAGGTGCAATGGAAGCACCTTAGTCCTGAAGAGGCCACCTGGGAACTAGAAAGTAAGATGTGGGAAGCATATCCAAATCTATTCCAGGGGACTGCAGAGGATGAAGAATAAGTAACATCGAGGATGATGTTACATTATAAATAAAAGGTATATATTTATAAAGAAAATTGTAAATACTTTTTATATATCTTCGAGTTAGGGTAAAAACCCTACTACTCCAAAATGTACAACAAAGATAGCAAACTGAAAGAGTCTAATACAGTGTATGAACTCACGGCTTCAAACAAAAGTCACCGAGTGAGGATTTTACATCCTTTTTATCATTTACATGTACATATACATAGTAACAGTAATAAAAACCAACATTTACAGTCATGGCCAAAGCTGGAGAACCCCGCATAACGCAAGGGTCTCATCATCCACTAAATAAAAACAACAAACCAAGTAACAAGGTAAACCGAAATCACAAGGGTTGCAGGACACGAAAACCAACCCACAAATGTCCCAAAGGGACCAAACAAGGAGGAATTGCCATGGTTAAACTAGGCTTACCCAAGAACCAGCAACTGTTGCCTCAGCCTCACACTAACCATGGAGAGGAGAGGGCCGACACCTAAAGACAATGAAGAAACGATAGTGTTAAAACTTGTATACTAAATAAACCTCTATGTATTAAAACAAGACTGCGAAGTAAAGGAAGAATTAACAACCTTCTTACCTAAAATTTTAATGATGCGCGACCACCCATGAACAGTAAAGCAACCACCAGTGCAAGGAGGAGGAAACCCTTCATTTACTACAAGAAGGGAAGAGGTTACCAACATAGCAAAAAACCAACCCCAACTCATAAAAAAAAGACCTCAACTCTCACTGTCAAGTCAAAGAGGAAGGAGTCTTTTTACAGTCGAAGGTTCTTGTTGAGGGAGCTGCGATGGAGAAACCCTGGAGGAAGTATCACTAACCTAAACCAAGCAACAAACAGTTTCGTAATAGCATCTCTCTATTAAGTATTTGGGGCAAGCTTTCGAGGAGGAACAGTAACAAGGAGACTATCAGCAACCAGATGCAAGCAACAGTGTAGTCAAGAACATCGCAGCAGAGCGACAGGAGCCCGAAGGTGATGGAGAGAATGACGAGCTAGGGTTTGTTGATTTCCATTTAACTATGAAATACATGTATATGATGATGCCACGCTACCAAGTAAATAATTTACATGATGTGGGTAGAAACATATAGTCCCGGCGAACATCCTACCAAGAGAATGATTTCCAATCATTTGGTAAATAAAAGGTTCCACTTCAGTCCTTGTTGCAATGTCAACCTATCATGCATGTAGTATGGAAAAACATAAGAATATTTACCATAAACTTTACTATAATAAACATCAAGGGCATGTAGGTTAATACGACCCCTTTCTTACCTTGTGACTTCTTTCACTTTCAAGCAATCATAATCTTAAATTTAGTCAAGTCTTGTGATAAGTTTAAAACAATAGCATAAAGTTCATTTGATGGTTACTCACTTTCAAACTAGCACTTACTCAACCAAACATTGGAGTCTAGCAAGGATAAAATCAATGTTTAATCTAGCATGTTATGCATGTAAGGGTGATAAAGGAGGAATTTAGTAAAAAGAGTATAGAACTATAAATAAAAGATAACCATAAACACTTCTTGGGAGAGGTCTGACCTATGACCCCTTTGTTCTTAACAAACATGATATTCAGTCTTTAAACCAACTATAACTCTACCTAAAGTTATGATAGTTGATGTTTATAAAATATTCTTGTTCTTAAAAATAATTTATGGTATATACCCAACATGCTGGTGTTAGCCTCTTACTTTTAATTATTTAATTTAGTAAACTAGTAAAGTTTGTTATTAAGCAGATTAAGTCTTAATGGCTTAAGGAGATTTACATTCAAAAGTCTGTATAAATTAAATACCTTAACTAAATAGTAAATTCCAAGTAAATTATGGGCAGAGGATTTCGATCCGTCAACACTATTATAGCCATTTTGACAGTAGGTTGTGAGGATATAATTTCCTTAGAACATCAGGCTGAGAAGATGAATTAATAATATAGAAACTCTTTAACTGTTACACATTACTTTTACTTGCAAAGAGTAACCAACAATTCTTCAGGAGATAAAGAGATCATGTTCACTTTGTCAGTAGGTCTTTAACGTAATAACTCTGTCATTCTTGATATGTTTACAAAGAAGTGATTAAGGCATTTACACACATGATGACCATGGTAAAACATTAAAGAGTCTAGTACGGAATAAGAACTTTAAACTACAACTAGAGGAAGAGACCAACTATCATTAACATGGATAAAATTGGATTTCGTATTTCTTGGCATCTTAAAAAAAAATGACTTAAGGGTTTTACCTCATAAAGCACCTGATTTTGATTAACATTATATTCTTTTACGAAGCTATTAATTAGCGACGAACTTATATCTGAATTCTTTAGAAACATGGACAAGAAGCACCCAAACTTCTTACCTATAAGTCTGTCAGAGTAGGAAAACTTTCTATGTTAGCTCGAAATCTAAGTAAGCCCAGAACATCATGACAGTTCCACCTTGTGGTTGCAAAGAAAAACAATTCATTAAACTGAAAAAGAATTGTTCTTTAAAATAAACATAATCAAATAGATAATTCAGATAACGAATTCATTAACATTTAACTAATCAAACAATTAGTTGACTATACTTATGAAATTTATCTGTATTTGAAAATTTTTAAAATTTTCGAAAAATCTGGGGTTTTGACAGATCATATCTTGTAATAATAGGAAAGTAGTTGAGTGGTTGAGTGAATAGTGGATCTCTCATTATGATATGGTTATTTAATTCTCAAATAAGTTCATGTATAAAAGAGAGTGCTCTCTCTTCATTTGTTATGGGATATTATCTTAGAATATTTTAGATCTTAGATTATCTTAGAGAATAGTAGATTGTAGAAGTTAGTCTTGACTTTGTAATATGGAGAAGGGAATTCTTAGATTTTGTTCATAATAATGGTTTTGATGCTTTCATGATTTGTCATTGATTCTTGTGATGTAAATTAAGATTGCTTGATTATTAATGTGAGCTCACATGTGTTGTCTTGTTGCTCTTCATATGTTGTCTTTCTTTTATGCAATTTACTTTCAGTCATGTGTTTCATCTTCCAGCATTAGATTAGCGATTACTTGTTTCAGCTTAAGGGCGGTTAGATTAGATTAGTCTTAGTTTCATGGGGGGGTATATTAGCTTAATTTTGCTTCAGTTTTGTATATACTTTGCATGTGCTTCGTAAGCATATGAACCTTAGATTGACAAATTAAATGGCTGGGAAATTACTACAACAAAATTAAAACGACATTAATTCATCCCAACACTAATAACATCCCTATGTTAGGTCATTCCCCTCCTCCTTACCAATCGATTGGGGTAGGCATGTTGAAGGACTCATCCCTTATGGGGATTTTTGCCTCAACTCCTCCTAACACAGACACGGTGACAGTAAAAATGCTTTCATCATCTGATTATAACCCAAAGGGAAACAAATTTTTCAGTCCACCTCATTGAGCCCGTATGAAGAAATGTACAACGGTATTCAAACCCTTTCTGATGACCACACTAATGAGCTTCATATGATGGCTTCATACCATTACCACCTTCCCCACTGGTTAGAACCCTCTCTTCCTATTCTGGATGATTGCTTTGAGACTTTTCCTTCCGATGAGTCCATTATGGATATCATGAGTACGAATGAGCCTATATGGGAGGATTATCATCATAGATCCTTGTTCCTCCCCAACACAAGTTCGGTAGACCATGATTTTGCATCCCTTTTTTCTACTAATATTGTCAACACACCTCAAGCTCCTATATTATTTCAAGACACAGATTCTAAAGGAAACCTATGCAACATTACTCAAACAAATCCATTGACATATCAGCAAAGCCTGGTACCCTTGAGCATGTTCATGTTGGGCATAACTACTCAGTAGAAGAATTTGAAGCATACAGAGCACTTTTCAAAGAATTTCTTGATATTTTTTCCTGGTCTTATGAAGAAATGTCAGGGATAGACCCATGCATTGTGTTCCATGAAATAAAAACTTATCCCACTGCTAAAACTATCAGGAAAAAACTAAGTCAAGTCCATCCGCGAAAATCCGTAGCTATCAAAGCTGAAATAGAGAAACTTCTAAAAGCAGGGTTTTTTTTATCCCATACCCCTGACGAAATGGGTATTGAATGTCGTCCATGTTAATAAAAAGCATGGAACCATTAGAGTCTGCATCGATTTCAGAGATTTGAACAAATCTTGTTCCAAAGACAACTTTCCCACTCCACATATCGACCAGATTATTGAAAACTCTACCAGAAGTGTCATCTTCTTATTTATGGATGGATTTTTGGGTTATAATCAAATCTATATTTTACCCACCGATCAGCACAAGATGGAATTCATTTCCCCATGGGGAACCGTTGCATATAGGAAGTTACTATTTGGCCTGAAAAATGTTGGAGCCACTTTCCAGCGTGCTATGTCCTATCTGTTTCACGATGTAAAACATATTGTTGAACCATACCTTGATGACCTCCCTACTCATTCACAGTGACAGGAGGACCACCCTAGTCATCTTAGATACATTTTCCTGAGATGTTGTCATTGTAACATACGACTCAATCCTCATAAATGTGTTTTTTGCGTTGAGATGGGGTGCCTGTTAGGTTTTGTGGTTTATAAGGATGGCATCTGAATAGATCCATTGAAAATTGCCGCTATTTTAGCTCTACCAGCCCCAACCAACCTTCTAGAACTCCAAAGTATACAAGGGAAGGAAACCTTTCTCTGTCGTTTCATGTGCAATTTTGTAGAGAAAACACATAGTTATATGTGTCTCCTTAAGAAGGACACTCCGTTCTTTTGGGATGACCAAGCCCAATGCGCCTTTGATAATCTCAAACATGCTCTGACTCATTCACCCATGATACACCCCCCAGATTATTCAAAGGATTTTCTCTTATATATTGCTGCCTCCACTACTACCATCGCTATGGTTTTGGTACAAGAGAATCCTGATGGTCAGGAGCACGTCATTTACTATGCTAGTTAGAATCTTATGGATTCCAAAACCTGATATTCACGCATGGATAAATTAGCATTGGCCATGGTCATTGATGTTCTAAAATTTCATCACTACATTTTGCTCCACACAACCACCATATTGGGAGACCACAACCCTATGTATTACATCCCAACTCGTCAGGTGCTCAGAGGCAAGTACTCCCTATGGATATTCATACTCCAAGAGTTTGATCTGGAATTTTCCAAAGCCACATCAAAGAAATCCTTGGTCTTTGGCGAGCTCATGTGTGATCTTCCTTGTGCTTCAACAAAATTTGAGCCCAGTGATTCATTCCTGAATGAATTCCTATTCCTGAAAAGCACTACTGACCCATGGTATGGAGATTTGCTCATTTATCTCCAGACACAAAGGTTTCATCCCACTCTATCCCATGACAATCACCGCTGTATCCGTCACCACACAAAATACTACCTCATATTGAATGACACTTTGTATAGACGTGGTATCGATTCCATTCTCTGGCGATGCCTTACTCACGAGGAAGTTGAACAAGTGTTGAATGATTTCCATAATGGAGCATGTGGCAATCATTTATCTAGGATGGCTACATCCCAAAAAATCCTTCACGATGGCTATTTTTGGCCTTCATTCTTTAAAGATTGTCATGAGGCTTTTAAGAAATGCCCACCCTATCAACATTTTTATCCAAAAAAGTGCACTCAACCTGCTCTGTTACACCCCGTCATTGCCATTGTCCCACTCGCCAAATGGGGGATTGATTATATGCATTGTAAGCCTACCTCAGCCGGGGGGTATGGTTACATCATCATAGCCATTGACTATTTTACAAATTGGGCGTAGGCCATTCCTACATATGCAGAGGATGGTAAGACTGTCGCTCTCTTCCTATTCAATCATGTGATAGCTAGATTCAGAGTCCCACAGTCCATAGTTACTGATCATTTATCACATTTTCGTAATCAAATGATGAAGGAACTAAGTGCCAAGCTAGGTTTTTGTCATGAAAACTCTATGCCCTATTATCTGAAAGCTAATGGTCAGGTTGAGGCCATTAACAAAGTTTTGAAAAAGATGCTTCATTGGATGGTTGGAGACCATAAATCCAACTGGCACCATATCATTTCCTCCACTCTTTCGGCTTACAGAACTTCAGTGAAAACAACTACTGGTTTCACACCTTTCCAGCTTATCTATGAACTCAAAGATGTCTTACCAATTGAATGTCAAATTCCATCCTTGAAAATTGTTGTCGAGCTTCTCCCAGACACTTCCGTAAAGGAAGAGAGATTTTTATACTTGAATAACCTTGACGATACTAGGAGATATGTTTCCTTAGCTAATGAGGCACATAAGAAACACGTCAAGACGCAGTATGACAAGTCTATCCAACCTCATGCCTTTAACGAAGGTGACCTAGTTTTGACTTATGATCAGAGATATGACAAACTAGGGAAAGGAAATTTAAAATCCATGTGGTACGGTCCTTTCGTTATTTCCATATTTTTAGAGAAAGGGGCCTACGAGCTAGTGGATTATGATGGAATCCCCTTAGGACAACTTCGCAATGGGTTGTACCTGAAGAGGTACTATGCCTAGATCTCTCTTGGATAGTATCTTGTATATATGTATATTGCTTGACTTTCAGTTTGCTTAAGTATTTTCCATATGGTTTTGAGTTTAGTGTCCATATCTGTTTATACCATGTTTTGGTCATGCAGAGCAGATGACTTTCTACGGCTTCACTGATGGTGCTTGCCGCCACACCTTGAATATTTCCTCAGCTTCTTGGGTTCTCTATTCACCATATTATGATTTGCTCAGTTCAGGAGTGGTTTGTATTTGTCCCACTACCAACAATGTTGTCGAGTATTGAGCAGTCATAGGTATTTTGACTGAAGCTTTTTCCCAAGATGTTTGCAACTTGGTAGTCTTGATGGACTCGCAACTTGTGGTTTGTCATTTAAACCATGTCTATACCATTAGGAATCCTATGCTTCTCCGTCTCTTCTAGATGGTACGTTTATTAAAAAGGTCATTTGAAACTATCACCTATAGGCATATCCCTAGGAAACATAATGCAATTTCCGACTCATTGGAAAATTACATCATATACTGGCATATTGCACATTCATGACATGAAAATCAAACATGGTTCACTGTAAATAAACTATTAAATACACGTAAAACTCATGTAAAATACATTCACCATTTGAGACGTATAAACACCAAGTAGAAGTCTGTATATATATATGAACATGTTTTACAAAAAATATATCACGAGACCTCATCTAAAGCGCGTAGGCTTTCAGGTAAAAAATCATACGAAATTCCTGAAGCTATCTATCAGCTTTCAATGGATACATCATGTACTCATAGTCTAATGATTCTTGTGGTAACACATCACTTCCCGGGCTATGCTACGTAGCAGTTTTCTGAAACGACCCAATACTCCCATTGTAGGCCTCTGATACCTCAATGGGAAGTCATCAATCGAGGAATACGGGATGTCTAGAGTCAACCTCTCCAGGTTCTCCTCTAGATCCCCTATCACATCATCACCTATGGTACAAAATGGGCTCTGGCTCGTCTGTCTAATGGGGAGGCTCCCCCAGGTCGTGCTGCTATGATGTCTGCATGAAAACATTCAAGTCTCATTACTAAATGTAAAAAATATAAAACATCAAAATATAAAAACACATTTCCATTTTAGGGTCTTTTGTTTCTTACCAATATCACCCCATTGTCCGCCAGGTGGGAGCAGTAGGTCAGGATCACCACTAAAGTTAGTGCCCGGATATGCATAGTCCTCCACCGTGAGGATTTGATCTCTCAACCATTGAAAGAATGGGTCATCGAACTTTACCTTTCCTCTACCCACTCCAGTATGGGTCATAATCCAGACCCACCTCTGCATGCAAGAGTCCCGTGCCCTCAACTCTATAAATACCACCTGGGGTCTCATCTATTGAACCCGCTCAAAAAATAAGCAAGCTAGAATGGAACTGAAGCCAAATTGATTCAACTCCTCCTGCTGACACTTGGTCAGCTGATCCTTGCAGATCGAAAGTAGAGCTTCCTCACAGTTGAAAACTATGGGCACCATGGCTTCTATGGCATAGAGAATATGTGCTATAGATTCCTAGTGTACTCCTTGGCTTCTTGCCACTCTCTGCATGGTAAACAATATTGTCCATAGAGGGCCATCCACCACTACTTTTATGGGAATTTTCTTCCCTGATGTCCTAGTCCCAGAAATGCAATGGTGGTCTATCAACTCCTGAGTAGTAATGTCCCCTCCACGGGAACCAATCAAAGATATGGGAGCACCCTCTCTCAAAAGGCCTGTCAGGAAGTAGATGTCCTCTACTTCAACTCTCAATATTGTTACATCTTATTTTACCACACATGGTGCATCACACATTTATGGCCTTCCCTGTCCCTCTGCAGACTCTTTGGACCCCATGGACCATTTTTGTACCTTTGATGTTTCAAATATCATCCCTAAAAACATGCATTATTTTCCATACGTGACTTTTAAACCTATTCTCAGGTATATACACGGATATGACCCTCACACCCACGTACATTGGGATGTGTGGAAAAGGCCAAATAGTTTTGGAGTTTTCCTTGATGTGGAGCCGAGTCACTTGTCTCTTGGCCTTCCATATTCCTTGAGATCACTCGGATTCGACCTTCCATTACCCCATTGAGGCACTATATAAGGAACCCTTTGGATACATTGAACGAAGGGGAATTGAAGAGCAAGAAAACTATAGTCCATTTTTAGCGGAGCTTATACTTGAGTCTGCATCCCTTTGTCCCTTGGAGCACTTTGTGTTCTTTCCAAGATTTCCTTTTCTTGTGAGATTTCTATCGAGAGATGGAAGATTGAAGTCATGGAGGCCCCAAGTGGAGGACTCAATTTCTCCGGTTCGCAGACGTGCCAACAGAGGTTGTCATTCTTGTAATCTCTGATTTATATTAATAGAAATATCTTTTCCTATCCAATAATGTGTATTTAAAAGAATATTGAATCCGTGGTTTATTTTAAATACTTATATGCTATTGATTATATATGCTAGATTAGGTTTAACACAATTATATAGCATGATTTTCTTGTTTGATGATTAATAAGAGAGCAAATCGCTAATACAAGCAAGATTGGAAAATCTCAACGGGGATCTACATCAACCATCTGGAATAAAGTATGTTTCGAGATCCTTTAGTGTTAGATTTTTATTTCTCTTGCATATTGGGAAAGGACTGATTTATGCTATTACTCTGTCTGTTGTGGTACCCCAAGCCATAGGAATTTTTCTCTGTAACAAATATGTGTGCACTAGCCTCAAAATATTGTTGCTCTGGATTCCACATCCGGAGTATATGCTCTAGTAGTCATTCATGTGATACCATACTGGGTGTGCGAAAGAAATTTAAGATTCCATAGTCTCTCAATGCGGCTATACAACCCGTGTTTTGTTCGACAAAGGCATCGTTGTTGTCATGTTTCCTCTCTTTCCATATGACCATTCTTTTATCAATGAGAACTTGTCAAAAACCATCGCAAGACTAATTAGAAGCATTCCCAATCATTCAAATCAGCAAAAATGAGCTAGTTTTTCTTTTGCATACATTTATATTTATTCACGCCCGACATGGTCTGTGTTCCATTGAGGATAGGTGGTGGCACCACCTATGTGCAGTGTTTTCAGCACAGTTCTAGCATGGTATAGCTTATCCTGCAAGGGATAAGAGCGGTTCCCACTTCCATGGTTTTAGGGCTTACCCAATAAGCCCAAAACACCACCAAAAATTAAAATTGAAGGCATGAAATGAAAGAGTATGGTCTAAGCTATTACCTAGAACTGACGGTGTGTGAATATGACTGTAGATGCTCCTAATATCAGCGACTAAAAATCTGGCCAAGAAAATGCTCCAAAGGCTCTCCACTATGGGTAAATGGTAAAATGTTTTGATTTTTTATTTACATGAATTTTATATACATTTTAGGGTTGGACATGTTATAGTTTTGTTTTAAAATAATTTATTACTCAAAATCTACCATTCATAATCCTTTAATGTCAGTTATCGGAGAATTTAACACTTTTTTTTCAAGTCATTGCAGGATAGACGAGCGGTAGCAGTAAAGTTTTGGGAGTTCATTTTTTACTTTTTTGTACTACCATAAAATGGAAACAGTATTTTGAGCATTTATTGCGACACTTTGGTCACGCTCTCAAAACTTAGCATCAAAGGTCTGAGTCCTTTTCTGATTCTTTTCAGGCTCGCAAAATCTCTCATCGTGAAAAGAGACCTAGTGGAGTCTTCTTTAAACTCTTTCCAGACTCCTTAAATACAAAAAGATTGTCGAGTGATCTTGTCTTCTTCACACTCATTAAAGCATTTGAAGAGTCATTCATCTGATGGTAGATTATCACTTTTTTGGTTCATGTGAACTATTTTACAAAAAGGGACCCTATGGATTCTTCTTCCATGGTCGTTCAGACTCTCTAAACATGAACGATACTGATTTTTCTTTCATTGGACTCGTTAAATTAAACATTGAGAGACCCTCTTTTGGGAATGGACCCCTCCTCTGTTAGGTTTGTAAAACATATGATTTTGGACTTTTCTCCAGACAAGCTATAATGAGTGTTTTTTACCCTCTTTGAACTTGTAAAACTGAAAAGAGGCACTCATCAACCATGATGGGGAAAATAGGAAGGGAATCATTTTGCAAATAAATGGTAGTAGTTTGTCGTTACCTTTGAACATGGCACTTATCTGCATATCATTTCAGGAAATTGGGTATTTAGCTGATCTCTGTGACAATCCAATTTCATGATTCATGTGACTCCTTTGAGTCTTTCAAAAGAATGCATTGTCCATTGTCGCACTGTGTGTTTTTCTGGTCTAGTCATGCTGCCAAGTCTTTTGTTGTGTCACCTGATGTTCAAAGGGAAGTTGAAGAATGTTTACCTTTGTAGTCAAAAAAATCTCTCTATTAGTACTTTTGAGTGAATTTTATGGTTACATCATTCACGTCATTCCAGAACTTTGTTTTGATTTTCGTGTCATCGATGTGGGACTCACCATGGCCCTCCTTTGACGAGACTATTCCTGTCGACATCACCTCATAATCTGGGAAATAGTCTTAGAAACAAAATTTAGTACCTTGAGATATGTATGCCTTAATGACAGATTCTCTCACCCTCGACATAGGTTCACATCATTGACCTTTGATCGATAGAATCGACTGGGTGTTCGACATCAAAACATCTATTCATGCTTAGTAGATTGTACTAGGGTAGCCTAGGAATCATTGACATCAATGTTGATCTCCCTTGCACTTGTTAACAGTTTACATCATTGGTCGATAATCAAGTGGTTTTTACCATGTTCGACTTTAGAACATTGTAATCACATGGATAGAATCGTACTTTGTGGAAGATGAAATGAAGACCCTAGGTATTTATTTAGTGTTCATTGCTTTCCCCAGGTTGTGATGGAGTTTTTTATATCTAGCATGGATCCACATTTGTATGGTCATTGCTATGCTCAAATTTGCGTATGTATGACATATATCTACATTGTATGTTTGGTAGCTATGTCCAAGTTTGAGTCCTCTATCACATGGATCTACACTGTATTCTAGCAGCCATGCTTGTTTATTCATCTCATGGATCTGCTTTGTATTGGTTTGCATCCATGAGTTGGTTACATTTATCTATGGGTAAAAACTATTGATGTACTACAGATGCCTACTTGACGACATTCTCCGATCGAGATGACATTTTCACCTCAAAGTGACAACTTGTTCTCTCAAATCTCTCACTTATCATATCCCTCTAAGTCTCATGCTTTGGGGAGCATTTTGTTATACCTAAATCCTGTCACCATCATGTGATGAGATCCTTAACCCCCATGTTTGTCCTTAATCCCAACACTTGGAGTGGAAACTTGCTCTTTTTGTCAATTCTACTTGAAAAAACCTAGCACCACACTTACCCTTTGGTTGATGAGTGGTACCTTGCTCAACACTGCATGTATCCTATTATAGAGAAGCAGTTCCACTTCCTATAGGATTTGTTCTTAAAGTAGTTCTCACCTAAACTGCTCTATCATAAGGGAACAAAAGTGGTGCCCTGGGTAAAATGGGAAAAAGAGAAGTTCTTGAGGATTCTAGATCATGATCCTCATGTCCTCCCTTATCCCTATCATTATGGGTTAGTTTGAGCTCAATATCCCCCTTGATAGGATTTTGGAGCCACCTCACCCACAATTCTCTCAACTATTCCTATCCATTGAGCCTTATAAATACAAGCTCATATCCATAGTTGAGGGGGAGAACTATAGAGGTATTGTTATGCTATTGAATTTACCACCTAGTGAAAATCATTGGAGAGCATAGAGAGAAAAGTTGGAGCTTATGGGGATGAAGTGTTTGTCTCGTGGAGGAGCTTGTCAACACTAAGGCAACGGTTGTAAGCTTCTTCACACATTCTTAATGAAAAGTTGATTTTTGTCGCACATATTTGTTGTTTTGATTTCACATGTATATGTTACTAGATTTTGTAGTCACTAGTATGGATATGTAGATGATTTTTTGGTAGCTTTGATGTGCTTGTATGTTTGACATGTTTGTAGGTACATAGGTTCATGATCGAAGCAATATTCCAGGTGTCTACACCATTCAGGAAAGGTATTCATCCTTTTTCATTCACTCATTTGTTATGGATTTGAACCATTTAGACCAGAGGAATAACTTATTTCTACAAAAGGTGCAATATTCCTGATAACATCTTGTGTTTCTATGCACCCTAGCTAGATGACTAGGCTTAATTGACTAGTCTAGTTGTTTCTTCAATTTTGTAAGTTCTATTTAGTCATTTTTTATTCTGTAAGTTTTTGTATGTCACTGGAAGATACACATACCCATTAATACTTCCATATCATAAATTCATTGAGGTCGTATAGCATGTTTGGAGCCTCCATTGTGTGGGATCTCCCTAGGCCAAAATTGCCTAAAAACCCCAATTCTTTCCTAAACTATCCATATATGATATGAAATTTACCAAACCATATTTTATTATGTCTAAAGGATTGATAACCCATATGTTCTTTTACCCAAGGCCCTGGTCCAAAGGACTGAATAAATTTCCCTAGTTTCACAGTTGAGTGACCCAGAAGAGGGGGATTAAGCTTCTGCATAGCAGAATCTAAAACCTGAATGGTCCCCGATCTAATTTTTTTATGGTAAATGAATTAAATTTTCTAAAAATTACCTTTGGTTTCTTTCCCCTTCCATCTCCCTTGGATACAAAGTTCTTTGCAAAATACCTACATTTACCGAGTGTTTGCAAGTGTAATATCAGAAATTTTATTTAATTTGCAGCAATAATTAGTGATCTGATCTGAATATCAAACCTTGGATCATTAAATTTCTACAGTTATGTCAATAATTTACTCTTATAATACTACTATCATCCAACTTGACCGAAACTGGGATTTATACTTTTGTATATATTCATTCATTCAACATAATATTCTATTGATCCATTGACATATATAACAACATATAAAATATAACATTAACACATGTTTAACTCATTCGATGTGCGACACATTTATAAGTTTATTCACAATAAAGTATGTGCAACACATTTAGATAGGAATTGCATCAAATATGCATTCAAGACAGACATATACATCAAATATACACAGAGATAATATATAATGTGGAAACCCATCCAAGTAAAAACCACAAAGGTGCTCTTCATCTTGCATGAGAATTGGTTTGGCACCATTGGTATGCACACTCATCTTGGAAACTCTTCTTTAGATATTCTTTACAATTCCTATAGACTTTTCTTGTCTCATTCTCTCTAGTTTTCGTCTCTCTCTTTCTTTATAAATGGTCAATCCACACATATCTTGGATCGATTCTCTGACTAGAAACTCTCTCTATCATCGATCAACCTGCTCAACTACTTGGATACTTGCTTTTATAATATTTTTTGGTTTTACAATTCTTTATTCTTGTAGACACCCTGTCAATTGTTAGTCAACGGGTTGTCTTTCTATTCTAATAGATTTAGTTACACACAAAAATAGGAACTATCGTCCCAAAATACAATAATGATTTATTACTAAAAGAAAACTTTTACTCTACCTAACTCTTTTACCAAAGTAATTCAAACTCTTCCTTCTGACTTAGTTTATTCCACTTTTGTCGCAGCTCCCTCCATCATGGATTTTCCTCTTCTTCCGACCGAAATATTCATATTTTTTATCATTATTTTGGTTATCCTTTTCTAGGGCCAACAATACCCAAAATCAAAGCTCTCTTTCTGAACTCCTAAGTGTAATATTTTACATTGTGACCTTCACCATGCCTTAAGTTTTGTAAATCCATGATGGCTTGTTGTATATAGCCTAATGCATAGAATTTATTTTTTAACGTAGTAGTAAATTCATACAAGGAAGAAATAATTTTACCTTTTGTAAGGAGGTATTCATGTGTCTTACTCTCCCACTAGGTGAGTGTGGTGCCTCCAAGATGAAAAGTAGTGAGCTAGATCTTTCCACTATCATCTTCCCGATTCTAGATATTGCAATACACCTCAATATTCTTGATCCAATCATCTAGATTTTATGCATTAATTTCACCGTTATATGTAGGAAAATCAAACTTAATATCAAGTTTCAAATAAGGTAAATTAGACTTAGCCTTTGACTCAGGTTGTTTCTTTGTATTTGAAGCAGTACTGGAGCTTTCAGAAGAGGAAGAAGAAGATGGAGAAGAAGGCTCAAAAGGATCTCATCCTTTTCCCGAACCATTATTCTTTGCTTTATCCTTCATCATTTTCTTCTTTACCAATCTCTCTTGATAATATGCAAACATTTTTCTACTATGTCTTTCATCTAATAGAGATCCTTGTGGAAATCCTTCTCATATTCTTCTCAATATTATTTATATGTCATTTTATTTCTTTGATGTGCATGTATAATATCTATATTTAATTCCTCAGGTACACCTTCACCATGCTTGATCTTAGGCCTTTTTAACATTCACAAACTCATAATGCAATGGTTAAGTTGCTATGATACCAAACTTGATTTGAAAAATGACAAGATCTTTATAGCCATTAACTTGCATGTGGAAATTTGAATTATTAAACTCATTAAAAGGATTTAAATGACAAAATTAAATATCATAATTGAATCACATAAACACATAAAATATATCCAAACCATAAGAATGTGGACACCGTATGATAATAAAGTTCATCCCTGATGGACTACGTATTACGGGTCCATCTCCAATGAGTACCGATTTTATTAGTCTTCAAAATGCTTGAACTTGTTAAAATTATTTCTTCACAAATGATACAAAGAGAATTAGGGTTCAACAATGAATTCCTCTCAGTCTCCAAAATCTCCCAAGAGTGGCTAAAAATCCTCTTACAGATTGAGAAAATATTATAAATCCTTGAAAGGAACTTTGGCAATATAAACTTCAATGCATATTCCAATGCCTTTCCAAGGAAAATTACAATGGTTTATATAGCCCAAAAATCCATATATTATCCCCAAATTGAGTGGAATTGTTGGGACACGCACCCTAAGGACCCTTAAGATGGATAACTCCGCGAGTATGGAATCAAAATAGTCTTAGGGGTGTCGGGGTTAAGTTAAAACTCCTTTTTGTAATAAACTCTTGGTTGAAATCCAGGGTTTAGGGTTTTGGGTGCCCATGGTTTAAGACCATGGTTTTGTAAAAATGCGCAGTATAAATAAGCGCTTGAGTAAAGAAGATAGGTTAGGTTTTATGATGAAAGAAAGATTAAGGCAAAGCTAAGATTGGTTTTGTAGAAAAAGGTTAAGTCCCAGCTGTGTGCGCAGAGGGTTTTTGTAAGAAAGATTGAGGAACGACCTGCAGCTGTGTGCGCAAGGGCCTGCTGCTGTGTGTGTGGCTTTTTGAGGACTGAAAGGATCTGTAGCTGAGTGCGCAGATCAAACTGTGGTTTTGTAGCAAGTTGAATAGAACACAGTTTGTGGACGTAGCCCCTACACTGGGGGTGAACCACGTTATATCCAGTGTTGTGGTTTCTTGTGACTGTTTCTGTTTCTGTTTATTTTATGCATTAATAACTATATACATCTGATAAGTAGATCGCTGCTAACATTTAGCTTCGCTGTGAATTCCCTGTAGTGGGTTGAGCAAGTCACGACTGTTTATTTATTTGCGAAGTTGTATGTGAATGAATGGTAAAGCTTGTAATTATTGTTTAATAAGGTTATTAAAAGGCTAAGGTACAGTAATCCCCCTCTCTGCTTGCAGAAACCTGATTCTGCGGCACCCCCATAGCGGTTTCGGGTGAGACTGCAACCTGCGCGCAGGTTGTTGCCGAAAGGGCCAACTCTGTGGGTCTTTTGTTGGTGCGCATTAAAGGATTAAACCTGGGTCTGCCCTATTGCCCAACAAATTGGTTCCATTGCCGGTTGAACTCAGTACCTGCTCAAGAGGGGTGTACATTGTACCTCAAGGGCTATATTCTGGAGGCCCTTTGTGAAGAACATCAGTAATTGGTTAGCTGAGATATGTTTGCAAGTTGCGCAGCAAGCGAACGCCAATCCGTGGTGTAGTGCAAGTGACTTTTTACAAAGGTATGTTTCTTGTGATGCTTATGAAATTTTCTTTGGTCGTATCCACATAGAGTTGCACCAGTGGTTGTCTAGGTTAACAGTGACAAGGACGAACTTCCAAGCTCGACGGGTTCCCACGCGGACCCCGGTGAGGGTCAATCTTGTGCAACCCGTGAACAACGCGGTATCCCGCGCTGTTGATTTTGGACGACGCGAAACGTTGGAAGCCTTTGTGACGAAGTTTTCCTTTGACGCAAAGTGAAGCTGAACGACAATTCTTCAAAGGGCCCCGCAGTAAGTTTTTGAATTTATTAAAACTTAAGGATTAGAATACTATTGGCTGAAAATCGTCTATTGCTGTTGAATCGGACTATTAGTTTAGTTGTACTAACACATGTTTGCAAGTGACACTCCCTTCGACAAGCAAAGTGGGTTGTTGCGAAACAGAAAAAGGTATAAGAGAGACTTTCACCCCTCTTCCTTAGGTCAAGCTACCGCATCCACCCCTACAAACCATGACGAGTCAGATTTCAACAAAAAACCTTCGGTGGGAAACCCTCCGGTTACCCCGCAACGCCGCTCCGTTACCCCTGAAATTTCGTCGCAGTCTGAGAGTCAACCAGGCCAGAGTATTCCGGCCACAGGCTAGTTTGGCCCCGTAAATCCCCCCCCATCGACGTCCTGTCCCC